>CM052369.1:26209752-26565347 GCA_028551485.1 Casuarina cunninghamiana
ATATCATATCTATTTGATATAAGACTTTTATGCTCAACAGTTCTTTCTTTGACAGAAATTTAAACTTCTTAACCTAAACATTATTCAAGATTACATCGATTTGGTATAGAACTTTTATCTTCAACAATTCTTTCACAGGCTCCCTTATTTATCTCACAACCTTTATCCCAGTCACAATCTCTTGTCCAATTGATACAGTTTTAGTTGAAGTTATTTAGGCGAAGGAAGGGCTATGGAGTTTGTTACCGGAGAGAGATTTTCGGGATTCATGTATCAGACTCCCGGTATAATATGAAATCCGGTTGGTTCAAGCTCGCCCCATCTAATTCAGTGCTCATCCGAACCTCGTAAGATACTTGGTGGGTCCAATCAGAGTTAATGAAACAACCAAAAATGTAGGAAAAAAATAGATTGAGATTGAAAGGATTTTTATATCTGAATCTTATCGGTAGTGGATAATCTTAAGTTCAAATCAAACGCTTCTTACCACATCCCTCAGCGTCTATAAATTGTCCGTCTCTTGCTGATCCAAAGCTCACACCAATTCTCTCATCTCGCTCTCTCTGTGATACGTTGCTCTGTGCACTTAAGGTTCAAAGATGGTGAGTGCCGAAGCTGCAAGAAACGTGGTCGGGATCATCGGTGTGTGCTTCAAAACCTCAATAGTTATAAGCTCTAGCTACATGATAATCTCTCTGGTTTGGTGTTTCTTTCAAGCTATGCACCTCCTTTTGATTCAAGACTTGGCAGAGAAGATCACTGTTCTTTGGTTTCTTCCCCTTTTTGCTTTTTATCAAACCAATATTTTTGTGTGTTTGTGTGTGTGCGCGTTTCTTTTTTCCTTTTTTTTTCTTTTATTTCTTTCTTCCTTACGTTCTCCAGATGGAATTATTTTCTATTGAATAATCTGCCGTTCTATTCATACAAAAATATGCTGGAAGTACCATATATAAACAGATATTTGATATTGTATAACAGTTTAATTGCTGGCTTTTTGTTATTTCGATTCATGTGGGAAATTTTCGTTCAGAGAGTTTTATGTCCTAAGTGATACTTTGTTCTCAATCTCTATGCAGGGAATGTGATCTCCTTTGGGCTATTCCTCTCGCCAGTGTAACTCTCTCTCTCTCTCTCTCTCTCTCTCTCTATGTTTCTATGTTTTTTTTTTTTTTTTCAGATCGTTAAAGTGGGGAGGAGGGTGAGTGTCGAACTTGGGATTTAGTCCTATTCTTTGGTCTCAGATCCTATTCTAACTGAGTTGTATATAAAGAAAAAAGTTTCATTTTGTATTGTTTTGCCTTTAATCATACACATCTCCATGCATTAGTGAAATAACTTTGGAAAAATATGTTTAATGACTTTTTGTACAATATATGTGAGATCTATCTTTGAGAATGTTGTCATCGGGTCAAATGACAAAAACATTATTAAGAGAGTAAAATCTTTCTCCTATGAGATAAAAATTGGACCTACTTCATCCCTTCACTGAGAAATATATTGCCATGAAATAGAGATTAGCTGAACGTAATTTACTGAAAGAAACAGATGATATTTTGTTCTCTCATAAGTGAGAGTTGAGAAAAAAGTTAAATAATTATTTTATTTACTCGATATATGGGTTCTTTGAACAATGCTGTGAATATAGCTGTCTCTTACATTGAATTTTGAAAAATATGTGCAGGCCTACATTTTATAGGATCTATAAGAATAAGGCAGTGGAAGATTTCTCGCCTGATCCGTACATTGCAACGATTCTGAATTGCATGTTTTGGATTTTCTATGGCATGCCATTCGTCCACCCAGACAGTCTTCTAGTTGTGACTATCAATAGTGTTGGGCTTGTGTTAGAGCTGATCTACCTATCCATTTTCTACGCCTACGCTGCCAAACAGAAGAATGGACGGGTGCGTGAGCTTCTTGCTTATAAAACACTTTTTTTTCTTGGGTAAATGAGATGTGGGGTGTTGAGTGATGAAGCTAAAACATTTTTATTTCAAATAGGATAAACTACGAACTAAGTCACATCCTTGTCGATGCTTATATAATACTCATGTTGTTGTGATTGCGTTTTCATTAACATCATCCTCCGTTTACAGAAGAAGGTACTCATTGGGCTTGCTGGTGAAGTGGCATTCGTGGCTATTATCGTTCTCATAACTCTGTTGGTATTCCACTCTTACACAAAAAGGTCTTTGATGGTTGGTGTCATCTGTGATATCTTCAACATCATGATGTATGTTTCTCCTCTTACGATCATGGTATGTCTCTTCTAAACCCTGTTTTATTGAAATTTTTATGAATGTGTGAGGAATCATCTTAAAATTCTAGGACAATAAAAAAAAAATCCCATCTCTTATAAGGTTAAGAGTCTATACTCACATGTGAAATAACACTCATTTTGAACAAGTTTAATGTACTAACGATTGTCTTGGGTGTCCTCTTGTATTGATTTTGACAGAAAAAAGTCATCACAACCAAGAGTGTAAAGTACATGCCATTTTATCTCTCATTGACCAACTTCCTTAATGGTTGCGTCTGGACTGCCTATGCCCTCATCAAGTTTGACATCTATGTCCTGGTAACTTCATCTCGGAATAGAAATTAAGATTAAATGCCTTGCTTGATGTTTGGAATTTCACATATCATCAACCTATGAAATTGTTGCAGGTCAGCAACAGCATTGGTGCAGTCTCTGGTGCCGTCCAACTCATACTATATGCTATTTATTACCGCACAACTCCAAAAGGGGATGATGATGATGCGCCGGCGAAGCCATCTGGGATCCAGCTCTCAACCCCTAGTGCAGTCTGATATGCCAGACCGTAGCTGTAGCGGTTTGCTCTCACAGTTTTTGATCTTTCTCCATCCTTATTTGAGTCATCTAGTCTTTAATTTTGATTCCAAACTCTTAGGTATTCAGAGTCGAGTCTTAGGGTTTGTGAATAGCATCCCGGAGCACAACTATTTGCCCCGGTGCCCGTTTGGCCAGAACATCGTGTATATTCAATGATGGTGTTAAATCCTAATGCAAAACATACAATATCCATGCATCTTGCGTAACTCAAAAGAAAATTAAGAAACATGTGGCTTTTTGCAACCTATCTCATTTAATTATACCAAATAAGACTTTCTTTGAAACTAGATTTGTCATTTGCCAATTTTTCTATGATCCATTCACAAATGACCATGCAATATGTCTATCTTGAGGATGTCTTACCAATCATGGGCATATGGTTCAAAATATTAGAATCTTTGATCATTCACTATAGGTTAAGTATAGTGTTACTAACATACTTCATGTTTGACTTTTGTTGTTGGGTGGTAGCCTAACATATAGGGTTTTTTTGGCCAAGTACGAAAACTAAACTTACATCTTACCTTTTGTACTTATTCAAAGTATATTTATCATATTTAACATCATTATTATTAATAAAACTTATCAAGATTTTGTCTTGTTATTAAAAAAAAAAGTCATAATCAAAAGTTAAAGATGAAACCTTATGCTAAAGTTATAATTGATAAATTATACTATTGTAGACAACATGTATAACTTGTCAATAGTTTGAAATTCTTCTGCTCAATTAAGCCAGTAATATAGATTCTTGACATTCATTGGCCATGTCAAGTTTAGTAAAAATTGAATAGAAATTTTTTTTTCAATAGTTAAAATATCTTACATTGCTAATAAAATGTCATGAAATATTTTATATCCAAAAATGTTGCCCTTCTTTTTTATAAGTTACTTATAAGAGTAAAAGAAATCTTTTAACATGATATCAAAATATATATTCAAGTAAACAAGATCATCTATGTTGCTTGATAGCTCAATTGAGCTATTGAGAGATCCCACTCAACTCAATTTGGTCCTAATTAAGCCAGGTGCTTACTAATGTCTTCCATTACTTACAATCTATTATACAATCTTTTATATATAAATGTATTGTCATTTCCTTATAATTCGATATCGAGAATTGGCTCTTTAAATATTGCCTTCTCTCAATGTCAATAGCATTTATTTCACCTTGGATATTATCCTTTTAATTTTCAACGTGGACTCTTATCTTACACACGAGGTGACACTCATTCCAATTTACTTAATCTAATCATCCTTAATATTTCACTGATCTCGATAACCACAATGAAAACAGGGAACCAAGGTAGCGTATAGTACTTAGCAAACCACGCAGTTAACCCCCCTACGTCTCCTTCCGCCTTGAACCTCTGTGGATGTTGCATAAAGCTGCCACTTTATGTTTTCAAAGAAACTACCGGCTTCTATGTCTCTTTTCCTGTGTTTCTTTGGCTCCGCCAGCACACCAGACTAGCTTCTAAAGGATGAAGTCAGTTTCGGATTCTTCTGACTGCATGCCAGATCTTTAGCTTTCCTAACTATAATGGTTGCATCGTACAACCTCTTACCATGACGTGTAGCCCCAAATTTTCTTTACATCCAGAAGCTGCAAAAACACGCAACTTTTGCGTTGGCGGAGTTACACAATTAAATTTTCGGCTATCAAACTGCGATAGAAAAGAAAGTTACTGAGTCCAAAATAAGTGATACATCATGGGATCTTCACATGCCATTTTAGCTCTTATGAAGTGCCTTATAAGTCTTGATATCCTTCTTTCTAACGAGACCTTTTAGGAAGAGATGTAATTGGGTCTTTAAGAATGTCAACGTTTACATATTTGCAGGTTAGTAGTTAAGTATGGTCACATTTTTTGTCAAATGGGGTGCTCAAAGGGTCGTTTAACCATTTAGGTTTTGTTAGCCATTAATTTCGTGGATACAATGTATAAGAAACTTTCAGAAAACGTAATTCTTTTAGGATTCATGGAACTCAAAACTGCTAAAAGGATCAAAGAATGAATCTGCGCTGAATGAAAGGCATTGAGTGAGTTGTCTTCCACATTAACTTGTTGTATTCTGCAGTTGTCCTTACCTTAATTGAGGGACAATGCTTATACCCATTATGAGGTTGCCTTAACAGGCCTGTTCTTGTGCATTAAATGGCTTACATTTATTTCGAGGTTGCTTCAGCAAACCTCTTATTAAATTACTATTGTTGCCTGCTTAAAGAACGGTGGTAACAACCAGCCTGACACAATGATTATATGTGACGAAATGCTCGCGACTTTCCATAATTAAATTGATAATGTTTTCACGATGAAGTACTTAAAGAACATTCACTTTTTGCTCAATTTGACAGTGCAAACAAAAGGAAACACTCTGAACCTACCAAGTGAGCATGCTTTGAGAAACTGTCGTGTTTTCTAACGGGGAAAACTGGAATCTCCCCTTTGTTTAGTGAAGATAGTTGAGGGAAACCAATCTAAAATGGGAAATAGAGGAGGAGCGGATCTTGTTGAACTCCACTTGGAAAGATAATGACAAACTTTGTTCTTATCCTAAGGCTCAAAAATTCGATCCAAAATTAGCTTATAAATAAGAGATAAAAAAATTATATTTAAATTTTATTAAAAAAATCGTGTCTCTTTAGTATACTTCAACACCTTTTGTTACATCAAATGTACCAAAATACTCAAATTAAACAAGAATTGAGATGTACACCCTAAACCTAAATACTATTCAGGACCACATCTATTTAGCAAAACATTTTGTCCTTTAACAAGTTGTCCATATTAATCTCACATTTCTCTTTAATATTAGACTTTCATTTTCAATACTTTCAAGGAATCATCTCTTTAATCTTAAATTTTTTTCTCTTCAATATTTTTTGTATATTGAATATCTTGGAAGGCCCAAATTAAATAAAAATTTGGGACATATCAACCTAAACTTAAACATTATTCAAGATTACATCTATTCAGTATAGGATTTTTATCAAGTTTTCGACTGCTCTTTCTATGGCAGGCTCCCTTCTTCATCTCACAACCCTAATCCTAGTCACATTTTCTACACCACTTGATCCAGTTGCATACGAAGTTATCCAGGGGAAGGGCTATGGAGTTTAGCAAAATGGGGCCATCACGTTTGTGGGCCCCCCAGGAACTTGGCCATCATTTTTTTTTTTTTTTCAAAAGCCTAGTAACGGCATTGTCTTGTGATTGTATTTTGGGGTATTACGTGACAGCTGAATTATATCTCTCTCCCACCTAAACCTTTGCCAACTCCTATAAACGCCTGTTCACCCACTCTCCTTCATTGTATCTCTCTCTTTTTCTTGATCTCTTTGTAGGCAGCCATGACTGAAGGCAGTGGAGGAGTAGGACGAGAAGGAGGCCATGAAATTGTGTTGCGGGAAAACCCGACATGGGCCTTCTCGAATTCGGAGAACTCAGCTGGAAGTCAAGAGAAATCGGCGAAGAAAGTCCAGGGGTGCAGCTCGAACAGCCCGGCAGAGATGGGAGGAGGAAAGGCGGCGCCACCAGTTAAGAAGCGGGACCGAGAGGGTGGGAGCAAAAATGGGAAGGGGGTTGTGGGGAATGGGAAGGAGGAAGGAAAAGAAGGTGAATCAGATCATGAGATGCATATATGGACGGAGAGAGAGAGGAGGAAGAAGATGAGGAACATGTTTGCTAATCTGCATGCTTTGCTTCCTCAACTTCCTGCTAAGGTAAAAGTAGTATTGCTTCTTCGAGGTTGAAGGTTAATGGATATCTTCATCTGCATGATGGGTCTCTCTCTCTCTTTCCAACACCCTTTTTGATTTAAATTTTCCTTTTGAAATTAATGCACAGCAAGTTCTTAACTTTTTACGTTCTTCCCTACATTGGAGTTAGAGAGAAAAGTGGGTCTGTCTCCATCTGTCTCTCTCTCTCTCTCTGTGTATGTTGTCTTTTTTCTCATTAAGACAAGATCAATGAGGATCCTTTAAAACAGCACCAATTTATCTACAAAAGCCGCAATTTGCGGTTGATATCTTAACTTTGAACAGATTTGTTAATCGTCGGCACCATTTTGCTTGTTTGTTAAGGCTTCTAGCGAGAAGAAGATGAGCGACAGATAAAATGCCCTTTTATCTTGAACTCTCCCTCTTTTGCATGTAAAGTTCAATATTTGCAACCAAACAAAAGAGTCCGCATGCAATTCTTTTCTTCGAATTTTTGCAGCTTTAATCTTAGCATGAATCTAGGTTGTCGTTTGTCACTTGCTGGTAGATTCTATTTGAGGTTTGAAATAAAATAAAATTTTATTTTGGATCATCTCACCAAATAATTAAAGAAAAAGAAGAAAAAGATATTAGTTCAAATCAAGATTTATTGAGTAACTTATTCATATTGAACTATGCTAAGTTACAAAAATAAAGATCATAACTTCTTTCGGAAAAATAGGTACAACTTACTGATATATAATAAATTTTCATCGCTAAGATCTATTCAGTGCAAGGAACTAATAACTTAAAATTTAAGTACTAAGTTTACTAAATCATCAAAACCCTTATATTGTTCAAACGCTTACATATCTCTCTCTCTCTGTCTAGATTTAAGAAGGAAATCAATTTGTTCTTATATTATTCTGATTTGACTATGCACTAAGTTCATGTGAATTCAACAATGCAGTTCCTAGCGATTTGCATTCTATTGTTCTCTTCAAAGTCACTTTTCATTTGGATTTTGCTTAGGCTGACAAGTCCACCATCGTGGATGAAGCAATAAACTACATTAAAACCCTAAACCTCACTCTCCAGAAGCTACAGAGAAAGAAGATGGAAAGGATCCACGGAACCGCCGGTTTTGGCTTTGATCCATCTATGATTAACTCGCAGAAGCTGTCATTCAACTCCAGGGAGGCATTTTTGCCTGACCAAGGATCCTCAAGTAATCCTGCCATCGCAGCAGCCAGTTCTTCAAACCCACTTCCGCTCCTGCAATATCCTGTAAACTTTGAAACATGGACTTCTTCCAATGTCGTCCTGAACATCTGCGGTGATGAAGCACAAATCTGCGTATGCTCACCTAGAAGACCTGGTCTCTTTCCTATTATCTGCTATGTACTGGAGAAGTACAAGATAGAGGTGGTATCTGCCCATATCAGCACGGATTGCAGCCGGAGCATCCTTATGTTTCAAGCACATGTAAGTGGTTCCATGTTCAATTAGTTGCTGCATGATTTCTTTGCTATGGCTTTCAATTCCTTTAACATTTTGATTCTATTATAAGACTCACTTCCCCTTTTAAAATCAACTTGTAAAAAGGAAAAAAAAAAAAAAAAAAAAAGGAACACATTTAAATATAAGGAACGTAACAATTGGAATATCAATTCCTGATTATTTTGATGCCATTAAAAGATCTAGTTCCTCTTTTAAGATTGGCTTATAAAAGAAGAGATTATATCAACATATAAAAAATATAAGAAGTCATGATATCAATAATACGATAGATATACAGATTTCAATAGAATTAGGTTCCTTTAGCTAATTGTGCATTGAAAGCATAGCAGAAGTTTAAAATCCATGCTTTGTGAATTAGGGGTCAGTCCTTAGGTTAACTCATATTTCTATTACATGTTCAGGTAAGGCAAACAGTGAATGCTTTGCCCTTGGACCAAGTAGCTGGAGCTCCAGATCAGTTCCAGGGGGCAACATCTCCTGTGGAAGATATATACAAGCAAGCTACGGGAGAGATAATGTTTTGGGTCGATTCCTGATCATCTTGGAGAACCCAGGCATAGAAGAAGTTCATCTGGTGGAGGGAGAAAAAAATGGGTCATGGATGTTGATCTGCAACAGCCAAACAGTGTTCATAGTCGAAGTTCTGGGTAGTTTTATGGTCTGTCTTTATACTGGCCTGGTATATGTTCATAGCCATGGCTGCAAAAATGTTGTCATTTGCAACTTTACTATGTGGTTTTATAATCCGTAGAACTTCGGTTTCTTTAGTTTTATGTTGATATGTATTGAGGTTTTTGTATGGAAGATCTCGACTCTCTCTCTCCATCATTTGTGAGAATCAATTACTTATTATTTTTCATTATTAGAGTTACAAAATGTTAGGTTCATAAAAGTGTATTATTTGCTTAAAAGTGATGGGCTAATATGTAATTAGCTAATAGTATAGTGAGTGATCGAGGTTCCCCCTTCACTAATTTATTTTCGAAGGAGGTATTGCAAGGAATTCAGCTTAACCTCTTGTCATCTTACATAATCGAATGGTCAAATTGAGGTAATTTACCACACTCTTAAAACTTCTTTATGCTCGTTCGCACGTGACATACCAAAAGAGTAGGTCAAGTGACTTCTTTGGGTTGCTTTTAGTTACAACACAAGCATTCCATTTGCAGCTAATAAAACCCTATACAAAGCTTGTGAAATGTCAAAGCAAAATCTACATCCCCTTAGATCAACATGAGTGAAGAACATTGATGATTGTGATAAAAAAAAAAAATGGCATGTCAACTAATAGAGCATTGTCAACAGCATGACACCTATGAGTTTGACACTAGTTCTCTAGCAACCCTCCCTAAGTTGTGGGGAACACATTAAAATGTACATAAGTAAAAAATGTTATAATAGCTCCTTTAATTATAAGGTGAACTTGTAAAGCCATCTTAATATCCCCCACAACATCTTCAAAGCCAACTTCATGTGGAACATGGTAATGCTCAATGTCCCAAAAGATAATAGAATTATCCAAGGAACTTTGACTTTGGTGGCTCGAAGAAAGTTGAGCAATGTTCATGTTTAAATTTATTATATTTGTAGCTTGTTTAAATCTATTATTTTTGTAGCCTTTTCTTTAGAGGATTTTGAAGAGACTATCATTTTGTATGCATTGGATTAGCCATCAATGTTTCACTAATAAAATCAAAGTTTTCTTTACAAGGCAAAAGGAAAAAATTGTAAGTAAATACCACATTTGAGCATCTCAACACCACCCTAGATAGCAATTTGTACATATCATGGTAAATCACTAATGCGAACACTATTAAAAAGTAATGCTATTGACCAATCCTTTATACATGAAATGGCTAAGGACAATTCTACTACACAATAATACAAAAAAAATAAATTCTAACCCAAAAAAGGGAAGAAAAAAAAAGCTTTCAATAGATATAGTAACTAAAGCTACCAACAAAGCTAGATCAACACTCAAATGTTTTTATATTACTCTAGACAACCATTCTCCACTAGACAAAAAGGCTCCTTATAAAGTTTATGATACTCATATGGAACTTGGGTGAGAGACAAGCATCTTCCTAAGCATTTTAGTAATTTTACTAACTATCCCTTTAATTCTCCATAGAGTAGGGTCTAAATGATGATTAGACTAAAAAACACCTATATGAGGAGGCTCTAAAACCTTAGGTAGGAAGAACACAACCTTTCTCACGAGCCACAGTAGATGAGTCTTAAGCAAACTTATCAGTATTAATGAGTTTAGGATAGACATGAACGCTATGACCAAGATAAACAAGTCTGTGAACTACCAAGGTAAAATCTATATACGCTAAGATCAACACGATTGGAGAATATTGACACTTGTGACAAGGTACAAAAAGTATGTTAGCTAGTAGAGCATTGTCAATAACAAAAACTACTTAATTATCATATGTTCTAGGAAAAGCAAGGGAGGAAGTAGCTGACCAAATGTTCAAAGATAGGGATATGGTCTTGTAGGAGTTATAAGGCCAATTGTAAAAAGCCTAGTTATGGATAAAGAGACAATATGATAAGCACCACAAGGAGGTTAGCCTAAAGTTGGTGTTATGGTCTTTCTGTGGATATAGCCTTACATACAAACCTCTATGTCACTTAAAGGAGACTACAAGTTAGTAGCCGAATATTATGCCCATATGAAATAGTACAAAGGTTGGACAAGGTTGTTTATAAAACCAAATTGCTAGATGGAACGCAAAGTCTTACATGTGTCCAATCTTAAACGTGTCACTGGTCAAGGAATTTACCCCTTAACAACAAGTTGCTACCACCAAAGGAGAATGGGGAAGGGATCATGGGTCAGCCCTGACTAAAGGACCTTAAAATGTAAAGAAGTGTTGGTAAACTAGAAAAGGTTATCCTTCAAAAGTGATGTGGGAATTGAAGTAAGAAATGCAAGACTAATTCCTGAGATTTAACTTAGGAGACAAGGTCACTCTTTAGAAAGGGAGGAATGTTGTGGGCAAACCTCATGCAAAAGACAGAGTTGACTAAAGCTAACGCAAGATTGCATAGGTAGGAGTGTTGACCACTCAAGATCAACCTCAACTTTTATGGTTGCTTTAAATGCTACATAGGCAATGTAGCAAGGCTAGTCCCTAAAATGCTAAGTTCATGACACTCAAAACCCAATAGGAAGCTTTGTTTTTAGGTGAAGTGCATGATCTTGCTAGTTATAAGTTGGCATAAAAAGGAAGTTAAGATAGGCAAGCTATTTTAATGCTTAAGCATTATTTCTAGTTAAGTAAACAATCTATAGGCACTCAACTTTAGGTTAATGTGTATTGAGATGTAAAGCAAAGGCTTTGCTCGATAACACAATGACGGTACTTAGTAATAGACATCCAATTTCACTACGAAAAGTTGAGTTAGAGGTTTGATCTCCCTTAAAACAAACTAGCAAATGCTCTAATTCTTTAAACAAACCATTATAGGGCGAAAGAAAAAGTTCTCTACCCTTTTTCTTGATGACCAACTCTTACCACGTCCTATATCAAGGTCTACAACTCTAGCCCATGCTTCATTTAGCATATCTTCTTCCCACCATTTTGTGTTTTCACCCATCAATAACATTTCATTTGTCTATAGAATCATAGAATGCTATTATTTTCCCAATATCACTTTAGCTTAATCTTGTGGACTACTTTTGGCAACTTAAAATGCTAGAACATCGCATATATTTAATGATGGTGCTAAAACTTCAATGTAAAAAATACAATTTAGGGTATCCATACATATTGTGTAACTCAAAAGGAGATTGTAAAATATGTAGCTTTTGCAACTCATGTCTCATTGATGATACCAAAACAATGTCAAAGATGAAACCTTGTGCTAAAGTCACAATAGGTACACTATTATAGACCATGATGTACTCAACTTGTCAATACCTTGAACATTTTCTGCTCAATTAAGGTAGTAATATAGTTTCTTGACATTCATTGTGCTAAGCCAAGTTTAATCATATCTAAATAGACTTTTTTTTCCTTTTTAGTAGTTAAAATATCTTACATAGCTAGTAAGTTGGTGTGAAATCGTTTACTTTTAAAAGCATTGTCCTTATTTTTCATAAGCTAGTTTTAAGAAGAAATAAAAGTTTTAATATGATATCATTATTTATATCTAGATCAATAAGTTCATCCATGTCCCCTACCTAGTAACTCAATTGAAGCTACTAGGGAATTTCCACTTGAATGGTGAGTTTAAGACACTTTTAATCCCTTTTTACTTAACTTTAAAATAAAAATAAAAAGAATGAAATCATCTAATGGTTGATGGTTGTAAATGGTCGCCCCCATGATATATTCATGAAACCTATAAAGATGATTACAAAAGAAGATATTGAAACGTCTTCCGTTACTATAACTTGTAATAGAATCTTTATATATAAATGTATTCTCACTTCCTGAAAAGTCAACCAAGAAATCAACTTTTTAATATAAATGTATTCTCGTTCATTTAATTTAAGGGATCTTATCTTTCATTGGTTAACATGGAACTCTTGTCCTACACAAAGATGCAGCCATTCCAATCTATCTAATCTAATCATCCTTAATATTTCACTAATCCTGATAGCCTCAATACAAACACAAAACCGAGATAGCGTATACTGCCTAGAGAAACAACACGGTAATTCCCCAATGTCTCTTTCCATCTTGATCCTCAGTACACATCGCATAGAACTGCCATTTTAATGTTTTTAGAAAAACCACCGGCTCCTATGTCTCTTTCCCTCTGTTTCTCCAGCTCCACCAGCACACCAGACTAGCTTCGAAAGGAAACAAGGCACCATATAGAAAGAGGACGAAGACAGTTTCAGATTCTTTTGACTACATGCCAGATCTCTAACTTTTTTGAATATAACGGCTGCATTGTACAGCTTACCATGACGCATATCCCTAAATTTTCTTTACACCCAGAAGCTGCAAAAACATGCAACTTCTTTTGTTGCCGGAGTTGCACAATCAAATGGAGTGCTCAAAGAGCCATTTTTCCCATTTAGGTTTGTAACCCATTAATTTCGTGGGCACAGTGGACATGAAACTTTTAGAAAACGTAATTTTTTTTGGATTCAGAAATAATGAAACTGAAAAATTATTAAAAAAAACTTTAAAAAATTTAATCGACAAACACTTCACTCAATTAAGAGTAAGTACTACATGAAACTTTTTTGTCCCAAATTGAACATTAGGATATATAAATTTGGGTAGGTGAGTTAAAAAAAAAATTGAAAGATTTTAGCTGATAATTGATTAGACTGGTTAGGTTTTGATATATCTATGGCTTAAATGTTTTAAAATATTGACATACTAGAACGAATCCGCAATGAACAAAAAGGTTCTGGTCTTGAAGATGCGCATTGAGGGTTCCAAATTCAATTTTTGTATTCTGTAGATTTCCTTACCTTATTGAGAGAATGTTTATATCCATTATTAGGTTGCCCTAACAGGCTCGTTCTTCTACATTAAAATGATTACATGTATTACGAGGTTGCTCCAACAACCCTCTTATTAAATTACTATTAAGAAACGGTGGTAACAACCATACAGACTAATGATTACATGTGATGAAACGCTCGCAACTTTTCTTAATTAAATTGATAATTTTATTCACGATGCAGTAATTAAAAAACATTCACTTTTTGCTCAATTCGACAGTGGAAAATTGGAGTCTCTACTGGGTTTGTTGCTTCGTGAAGATTGTTGAGGAAAACCATTCTAGAAACAGGGAATAGAGGAACTGATATTGTTGAACTCCAACTGGAACTCCACCTGGAAAGACAATAAAAAGCCTTGTTCTCGCTATAGAACTCAAAAATTTATTCTAAAAGTTAATTTATAAATAAAAGATAAAAGATATGTATCTAAACTTTATTAAAGAAACGTGTTTGTTTGGTATACTTGAACACTTTTTGTACATCGAATGCATCGAAAGGTTCAAGTTAAACAAAAATTGAAATGTATCATCTTAAACTTAAAATTATTCTAGACCATGTTTATTTGGTGTAAAACTTTTGTCGTTAGTTATTCTTTGGCAAAATTCCCATATTGATCTCACTTATCTCTTCAATATGAGACTTTTGTCCCTTGATACTCTCTTGTACATGTAATGTATCGAAAGACTCAAGTTGAGCGAGAGAACCAAAACATATCAACTTGAACTTAAACATTATTCAAGATTACATCTATATGAAAGATATCCATTAACTTAACTATTTAATGGAAGTTTCCAACAATTATTTCTATGGCAAGCCCCCTTCTTCATCTTACAACCCTAACCCTAGTCACAATTTCTTGTCTAGCTGATAAGAGTTGCAGCTGAAGTTATCCAGGTAAAGAAAGGACAATGGCGTTTAGCAAAATGGGACTATCACGCTTGTGGGACCCTCAGGAATTTGGCCATCCGTTTTTGTTTCTAAGCCTAGTAACGGCATTGTCTTATGATTGTATTTTGGGGTCTTTCTTGCCAGCCGAATCATATCTCTCTCACACCTTAACCTTTGCTACCTTTTATAAACGCCTCTTCACCCACTCTCCATCTTTGTATCTCTCTCTCATTCTTGATCTCTCAGTAGGTAGCCATGACTGAAGGCAGTGGAGGAGGAGGAGGGCAAGGAGGCCATGAAATTGTGTTGTGGGAAAACCCAATATGGGCCTTCTCGAATTCAGAGAACTCTGGTGGTAGTGAAGAGAAACCGGGAAAGAAGGTCCAGGGGTGCAGCTCGAATAGCCCGGCAGAGATGGGAGTAGGAGAGGCGGCGGCGCCAACCAAGAAGCGTGGCCGAGATGGTGGAAGCAAAAAGGGGAAGGGGGTTGACGGGGAAAGGAAGGAGGAAGGAAAAGAAGGTGAATCGGATCATGAGGTGCATATATGGACGGAGAGAGAGAGGAGGAAGAAGATGAGGAACATGTTTGCTAATCTGCATGCTTTGCTTCCTCAACTTCCTGCCAAGGTAAAAGCAATTCTTCGAGGCTACAGGCTAATGGATATCTTCATCTGCATGATCTCTCTCTCTGTCTCTCTGTCTCTCTCTCTCTCTCCCCAGCTAAAAGAGAACACACTTTTCGATTTAAATTTTCCTTTTGAAATTAATGCACAGCAAGTTCTCTCTCTCTCTCTCTCTCTCTCTCTCTCTCTCTCTCTCTCTCTCTCTCTCTCTCTCTCTGTAAGTTGTCTTTTTTCTCATTAAGACAAGATCAATAAGGAGGGTCCTTAAAGGCAGTACCTATTTATCTACAAAACCCAAGCATTCGTGCTCAATATCTTAACTTTGAATAGATATTGTTAATCCTTGGCACCCTTTTGCTTCTTTGTTAAGTATTCTACCAAGAAGAAGATGAGCGACAGATAAAATGCCCTTTTATCTTGCGCTCTCCCTCTTCTGCATATAAGAATCCAATATTTGCTACCAAACAAAGGAGTCTGCATGCAATTGTTTTCTTCTAATCTTTGTAGCTTCAATCTTAGCATGAATGTAGAAAAAAACGGCTGTGGTTTGTAACTTGTTGGTGGATTTTATTTGAGGTTGAAATAAATAAATAAATAATTATCATCTCTCCAAATAATTAAAGAGAAAAATCCAAGAAAAATAGTAATTCAAATTAAGATTTATCAAGTATCCTATAAATATAAACTATGTTAAGTTACAAAAATAAAGATAATAACTGCTTATAAAAAAATTGATATTACTTAATCATATATAGTAATTTTTAATGCTCAGATCTATTCGATTGAAAGAACTAAGAACTCTAGATTTAAGTACTAAATTCACTAAATCATCAAAACCCTTATATCGTTCAATGTTTGCATCTCTCTCTCTCTAGATTTAAGAAGGAAAATCAATTTGTTCTTGTCTTATTATGATTTGACAATGCACTAAGTCCACGTGAATTGAAGAATGGAGTTCCTAGCAATTTTTGTTGTATTTTCTCTTCAAAATTACCATTCATTTGGATTTTGCTTAGGCTGACAAGTCCACCATCGTGGATGAAGCAATAAACTACATCAAAAACCTAAACCTCACCCTCCAGAAGCTACAGAGAAAGAAGATGGAAAGGATCCAGGGAACCGCGAGTTTTGGCTTTGATCCATCTATGATCAACTCACAGAAGGTATCATTCAACTCCAGGGAGGCATTCTTGGCTGATCAAGGATCCTCAAGCAACCCTGCCATCGCAGCAGCTGGTCCTTCAAACCCACCTCCGCTCCTGCAGTATCCTGTAAACTTTGAAACATGGACTTCTTCCAATGTCATCCTGAACATCTGCGCTGATGAAGCACAGATTTGCGTCTGCTCGCCTAGAAGGCCTGGCCTCTTCACCATCATCTGCTGGGTGCTGGAGAAGCACAAGATAGAGGTGGTATCTGCTCATATAAGCTCGGATTGCAGCCGGAGCATCTTCATGATTCAAGCACATGTAAGTGCATGTGCTGTTCTATATGGGTTCTCTTTTTGCTCTAACCATACTTACATGTTCGGTTACTTGCTGCATAATCTCTTTGATATGGGTTTCAATTCCTGATTAACTTTGCTGCCATTATTAGACCCAGTTCCTTTCTTAAAATATAACAAGTCCAGATATTAATAATGCGATACAAAATTAGGTCATACAGGCCATTAAGGTTCCTTCAGCTAATTGTGCATGAAAAGCATAGTAGAAGTTTGAAATCCATGCTTCATGAATTAGGGTTTAGTCCTCTGGTTAACTCATATTTCTATTACATGTTCAGGTAAGGCGAACAGTGAATGCTTTGCCCTTTGACCAGGTAGCTGGGCCTTCAAATCAATTCCAGGAGGCGGCAATTCCTGTGGAAGATATATACAGGCAAGCCGCGGGAGAGATAATGTTATGGGTCACTTCCTGATCATCCTAGAGAACCCAGGCATGGAAGATGTTTATGTGGTGGAGCATGAAAACAATGGGTGTTGGATGTTTATTTGCAGTAGACAAATAGTCTTCATAGTTGAAGTTTCATGTAGTCGTATGGTCTGTTTTTATACTAGCCTAGTGTAAGTTCATGGCCATGGCTGTAAACATGTTGTATTTGCAACTTTTTTGAGTGGTTTTATAGTGCATAGAACTTCAGTTTCTTCAGTTTTATGTTGATATGTATTAAAGTTTTTGTGTAGAAGATCTCGGCTTCCATCATTTCTGAGAGAATCAATTGCTTCTTATTTTTCATTATTAGAGGAGTTACAAAATGTCAAGTTTTGGAATATAATTCATGAAAGGGCATATGTAATTACATATGAGATTTGATAACATTCTCTAGTTGTCTATTTGAGATTCACCTTAAAAAGGACAAGGTTTGTGAAACTGAAAAACTCCGAGACCTAGGAGACAAAAACCCATTTCTTCTTCTTCTTCTTCTTTTTTAATTTTTTCCTCTATAAAGGGAAAATCTTACTCTGTATTGTGAACATAGAGATATTCCCAAGTCATGTAACTCCTTTGTTTTTTAGTCTTCTTTATTTATTGCTGTATTTATAGTGTTTTTGCTTGATTTGATACCTTGCTGCTCTGATTTATCAATACAAAAACAGGTACAGTTATCAATCTTTTATAATTAGGCCAAGTACTTCAGAACCACCGATGATGACAAAAGATGTTCAAAAAAGTCCAGCCCATGTAGAACCTCTACTTTGTCATCCCTAACCTTAAGCATCAAGTAGGTGGGCTAGAGATTCAGGCCTAGCCTGGCCTGGGCACAGACAGGTGCAAGTCAAGGGGAGCCCCTGGCTAAAAGTAAGTTTCAGAATAGTTGCTCCGGGTCCCCCCCTGCTCTCCCAGGACATGAGTACCTCCAATTGCAGAAGGATTGTGGGAATGTAAAAGGTTGATGAAAACATTTGAAGGCTTTTTTCCTTTCTTAGATTTGGTCTGTTAAAGAGGGGAACACATAACAGATCAATATGTTAATATAAGATAAACACCAGATTTTAATTGAGAAAGATGGACCTTTTTCTGTGTCTTCTCCATCTTCTACCATCTTGTTCTACCAACTTCTTCGACACCTAACTTAGGTGCCACTTTTTGCTTCTTTTCTCCACCTTTTTACCCAGAAACCTCCCTAGAGGTTCCTTCCCTCACACTTTACTCCAAAACAGACCACATCTCCCAAAAGCGTCTGAAAAATTGGCAGGTAGCTTATGGAGAACTCAACAAGATGCCAAATCCAAAAAAAAAAAAGCAGAAGGCAGGCATAACTCCTGGGTCCCCAATGCTGCATATCATGGGTTCCAAAAGACAACCGAAGTTCTTGTAAGCAAGAGAATAGGAACAAAGTGGGTTGGACATGTGACCAGTGGTGGCCATCACATAGAGCAAGAATAACAAGCACACCATGTGATTCAAAGGCTTGATTCCTCCAACATGTGGCTCTTATGCCTTATATTTCCAGGCCACACAACTCCATAACATGTCTCTGCTATAGACCCCTTCCAGCATGCAGGCGGGGCTCCCTTGTGGCCATCTTTGTCAGTCCAAGGTGGCAACCTCCCCATACATAATCCCACACAAAGTATGTTGGAGATATATATTTTAACCAATAGCTTAAGCTTTTGGCCTAATAATAATGCATGATCTTAACACAGCACAGGACAAGGCTAGAGCCCACCCCTGACCATGAAAGAGCCCAGTCAAACTTCACCAACGTTCAAATCTGAAAGCGGCATCTCATCCAACACCCATCAAAATTGTGTCATTCAAGAATTCAAACTCGATCCCCAGGAAGTGTGCACACTGCACATTCTTTCACCTTTTTCTTCTTCCCAACCAGTAAGCATCAAGATTCCAGGAAATCAAATCAAGGACCAGCCATACGCTAATCACCATTACTATCAGTGTGTATCTAACCAACATAACTGGCCCCCACCTGTGAAGAAAGTGCGAGAAAAGAAGCTTGATTTTCTTGGTTATGGGAAGGAACAGGAGAAGATTTATCTTTTCATTTGCTTTTCAATAACTTTTCAACAAAAATTCTTACATACACAGAATTACAATTCTCTATACAATCTAGAACCTCGATTTTCTTCTCTTTTTTTTTTTGAATTTTTTTTTGTACTGAAAATCAAAATTTGAGATTGGATTCAAGAATCATCACGAACATCATCGCCCGTCGTCACCCCTCGTCGTCAAGATCGTCGTCGAGAAGAATCAATAAGAAGGTATCACAATCTCACTGCAAGCGAAGTCGTCGGAGTTTCCGGTGGAATCCTCGGGCCATGAGTCCCGGAGAAGCTTCAGGAGAAGCTGGGCCTTCCTCTTGGCCCGGTCCGTACAGTCGCTTTGAACCAGCAAGAGGAGTTGAGTTAGCACGCCGGCGGCGACTGCCTCTCTCTGGCTCTGCTCCGACGCCGAGCAGAGTGATACGAGAGCTCCGGCGGCGTACTCCGTGGCGCGGTCGGAAATCTTGAGGATTATCTTCACGAGCAGAGGAACGGTGAGCGCGTGGGAGGCGAAAGCAGAGCATCCCACTGGAATCCGACAGAGGAGCTCGACGGTGGCGAGCGCTCGTTCGGCGTCACACTTTTCGAAATCTGCTAACCTGTCGATAAGCGTCTCCGCCGCTCCGGCGTGGATCGCCTTGTGCCTGGTCTGCTTCACCAGGCAAAGAGCGAACAACGCCTTCACACCGACCTTCAGCGCTCGCGGATACGAGGCGATCGGATCCTTCATAATCTCGATCACACCTTCAAAGATTTCGTCCACATTGCTCACCTGAGCCCGGAGCTCCGGCGACCTCGTCCCGGCCACGACGATCTCAATAAGCGCCGCCGAGTTGACTCTCACATCTATCGAGGAATGAAACAGGAGCCGCGACAAGAACGCAATCCGGTCCGCGTCCGACGCCACAGACACGCACTCCGCCTCAGTGAGCTGGAACATCACCAAAATCGCCAGCGACTCGTAGTTCAACTCGGAACCGGACGACTCGGACCCGTTACCAGTCCCCGAGAAGAGAATACCGGTAAGGATTTCCCGCGCGTTGAGCGACGCAATGACCGACCTGTTCTTGTCGGAGTCCCGCGCAAGTCCCCGGAGCCGGCGGAGAGCGGAGAGCCGGGACTGCATGGGGCCGGACACCGCCGAGGCTTGCCCAAACAAAGAGCGGACGAGACCCGGGTCGGCAGGCTGTTTCGGAGTCGGGATTCGCTCGACCCCGAAAGCTCGGTTGGCGACGCACCACTCCTGGATAAGCCTTCGCAGCGTATGGTTAGGAATCAGCGTGAAGTCCATGAGCGGAGCGCGGGTGACGGGGCAGGTGGTGTTGCCGGTGGCGACCCATGATTCGATGCTGGCGCGGTCGTAGGTCTGACCGGTGCTAACGGTGACGGGGTCACGCATGAGCTCGAGCGAGATCGGACACCTGAAATGATAGGGTATCTGAACGCCCAAATCCAACGGCTCTAAACTCCCAGGCATTCTCTCTCTCTCTCTAAAACTCTCTCTCACTCCTTGTTTTATGTTGAAATCGTGTGTTCTAAAACTAGTAAGGCTAAATCTGAGCGCTCTGCAAATTCTCTTATACGAAACGGAACAGAGGGACATACACCAGACCCTGCCTCTTATCTGACTCTCTGCCCACACGTGTGGTTGGGGTTAACTCAGGGCAGCTAACTATGGTTAGGTTGGTCAAAGCAAATGTTAGACTGGCAGTGGGGCCCAACTCATTACTCCAGTTTACATCACGGCAGTACCGTGTGTTTGCTTGGTTGCTGTTTTGTGGAGATTGATTGAGCATCATTTGGTGTGAGTGAGTGTGGTGGTGGTGGCCCGGGAATTCTTTTTTTTTTTTTTTTGCTTTGCTGCCCCTCTCGTGGGCTGTTCTTTTCTCTTTTTTACTTTGCCTTTTTCTCTTTGCAATCGATGATCTTTCTCTTGACTGTGTTTCTGCCACCCTTTTTGTCTAATTTTTCTTTTGACTCCCCTTTTTAATGAGTAGCTTAACCCAGTTTTATCTTTCCACTGTTGCCATCACTCTCCCCTCGTGATCCAACAAGAACAAATCAATTAGCTGTTATAAATGACTTTTAGTAAAATCAAGCATTTTATAAGATCTCAGGTTCAACACCCAACTCGATATTTAGGTTTTAATATTACATTTAAATTTATTTTTTTTCCTAAATCAGTGGTTAAGGAAGGAAGATATTTTGGCTAAGATATTTGAAATAAAAGAAGTTGGCAAATAACCGGGTAAGGAAAAAGAAATGGAAAAAATATGGGGTTGAAACATGAATATGAGAAAATGATAGGGACATGAGGAGCACAGTAGCTACGACGACATAATTAGGTTTCAATTGTCTGTTATTAGGTAGTGGGTAGTCAAAGGTCAAAGATGAACAGATTACAAAGGAATATGCGGGTCCAGGTTGTCTCTCCACCTCTTTATTCGAGCAAAGTTTATATCCTATGGATAATCCAGCAGCGGTGGTGGCTGGATCAAGTGAGATGATCCTCCACCATAAAAGATCTACCCCCCAAAGATTAAAAAGTCCCCATCTAGAAGTACAACCCCTTCTCTCATAATTATGTCATCGGTTGCCACGTCATTTTCAATCAATTTATAACTTCATTTCCTTTTTTTAAATTAACAAATATTTACTCTCTTTTCTTTTTTTTTCCTAATATTGGGTTCTCATAGTTAAATCGTTTTGGATAAGGGTAATCCGGGTTTGCGAGCCGCATGGCATCGTTGGTCAAGGTTTGAGTCTCGAGGCAGCTGTGATAGGTGGATTCAGACCACTTAATCTGTGGATTGGATTGGATTGGATTAGAGGAATTAGAATAACCGAAAATAAAGTAATTTAAAAAAACAACGTGCTTGTGTCAAAAATGGGTCGCAAGGATTGTGCTTGGACCACTAAATTAATCAGGTGGAGTGGAACTGAATATAAAATGACTAATATCACATCAATTTCATTCCACCCAATTATCATGTTACTAATATTTTTATATAAACATTATTAAAATAATGTTGTAAGTATTACATTGTTTTAAGTTTTTTATAGAGAAAAAAGATCTACCAACTTTTATAAATTATTTTTATATCTTTCATGTAAATTATGTTAAAAAAATTAAATATTTTACTTAAAAGTTAATTAAAAAATTATAAGATCACACATTAAACAATATTAGACTCAAAAGTTACATAGAATAAAACAGATTTTATATGAATCTTACTTTCATTTTAATTTTAGAAGATTAATTCAAGAGTTAAAAGAGCATTTTAATAATTTAAATTTTACCATGAGAGATTGTATACTTGACGTGAAATGTAAGACAAAAATAACATGTACTCTCACGTCAAATATAAGACAATACCTTTCATAAATACACAAAAAGACAAAAGATAAAATTCAAATTTTTAATGAATTTTTGAATAACATATTATAATAACTTCATGTTACTCTAAGACATTTACACTTTACATTTATTTCATGTGCCGTGTCTCATCATCGTACCGAGGCGGTAACAGCTAGGAAGCCCACGGGGAACTCATTGATGGTACATCCTAGAAAGAGAGGGGAGGGGCGGGGGGGGGGACACTGAGGCAGAGGCAGTCAGAGGGCAACAGGCACGGTGCCAGGGAGGCGGTGTCGTTTAGCGCCACAAACACACACGCGTGGGGGGGACAGTGCGTCCCACGAGCCACGCCCTGGTGCGACCCTCTTGTCTCCGGTCAACCGGGCAACCTTGCCGCTACAGTCTACCTGTGCACGTGCCAGCTCTCCCCCGCACGTGTTTCCAGCTCCCTTTCCCTTTTTTTTTATACATATCCTTGACCGTTTTGACGCAACATTATCCAATGGGTTGGGCCTCGAGCGAATATCATAGAAGTCTGTGCTTCTTAATTTTTTAATTTTTTTTAATTTTGTTTTAAAGAAAAGAAAAGATGCTAAAAGCTGCTTTGTGAGGTAAAGTATAAGCAAACTAAGGACGGTTTGAATCGAGGAAGGTTCTTAGGGCTCTTCGTGAAACCGACATGTGTGTACAACTTACCCACCAAAACCTCCCTTTTCTACTTTCTGCTACTGTGGCATTGATTCTCGAATTATCAACTTCCCAACACAACCTACAAATTGCCACTTTCAATATCTAATTAGAAAGGTATTGGATTAGTGTTTCTTAATCCAGTGATTGTTCTTCCGTTAATACTTTGAGGTAAAGTGAAATGATTTTGTTATAAAGAGCTTTATCATATAGTCAACCTGTCCATATCCTTGTATTAAATACAAGTATAAATTTTTTTTGTTAAGAAGAAAGATTCTCGTATTATTGACTTGACTTTTGTGTAAAAATGTGCTTATTAAGAGCACATGCTTTATAGGTTCTTGTGACCCTAGTTTAATTACTCATGAATTTGTCTATGTTTGAGGTGATAAAGTATATTAAATCTTATTTGAGAATTATCTTTATAAAAGAAAAACTCACTTACTTTTAAATTTAACCTTTTTGCATGAATGAATTCTTTGGTATATGGTATAACATTTAGATCAATCACTTGTTAAAAATGCCTAAAAAAATTTGATTAGATAAGTTATATTTAGGATCTTGTGTGAAAAAAAAAATATATTGGTGATTCCTCAACGAAATTTGCTTTTATGTTTGAATGTACAAACTTTGAGCATGTTGCTGGGTGATTAAAGTCAATCTATACATAATCTTAACTTAGAATCCAAATTAAAGAATTTTGCTTCGGAAAAGGTAATTATTTTACTTGCTATGGTATTTGAGAATCGATTTCAAAAAGCATCTCAATGACAAGGACAAGAGAATATGTTCCACTTTCATTTGTCCACAAAGTGACAATCAATGGCCTGTTAGAGTTTAAGCTTTTCAAACAATGATTCCATTAAAATAAAAAATAAAAAGAATGCGCCAGTATTCTTCCCATAAATTTGAGCAAATAATTGCTCTATAGTGGCACATAACACTAGCATGCGTCGATTGGACAAAACCCAATACAACTCGCATTGGATTCGACACAAAATTCAAAGAGAAGTAAAGTGAGAAAAAGGCTAGTTGGAGTAGAACTTTGGTGACTCTTTTCAATGGAGAAAGGATTGATCCTATCATCTTTGTGCCGGAATTGTCAAGATTCCCATCATATAGCCCTCATGTTTAAGGTGGAAGAGAACTTTTTCTGCTGAAAAACCAAGCACCCATCACCCCTTGCCACGACATAATTAAAGGAAACAATCTTCATTAAGTGCTTGATTAAGACTTACACTTCAAGTAGTCAACAAATTTAAACCTAGGTCATTGATATTCATTTTTTAAAGACTTTCTTTATTATCTCTCCCCTTTTTAAAAATATTTTTTTACAAGTATAAATTAAAATAATGTCTTCTTTTGATTATATATATATATATATATATATATATATGTTTATATGCATTTGGTGTTAAATTTGAGATTAAAAGATTTTAAGTAGTACCTATTTTCAACTGAAATAAGTATGTGTTGATTCTGATTGTATCTCATATTAGGTCTTATTAGATACAAAATAACTTAAAAAATTACATAATAAAAAAAAGGGAGAGAAAACCAACTTTCATTGTTAAATTAACAACTTTTTAGCACCAAATCCTCTAAAAATACAATGTGAAAGCATTAGAAAACCATTTTGTAGGTGATTAGTTGTTCAATTGGTTTCTAAGTAGTGTTATCACAAGCTCAAAAACGCACTTTTAGGTAAGTAAAATAATATTCTTTACTTTATGGAAATGGTCACGAAGGCAGCCATTAGAGTGTAAAGTGGCGAACCTAGTTGGCCTTCTGATTCGGCCTAAGATTTGTATCTTAGGTGGTCCTATTAGTCAAATAATTGCACCCACTTCCACGTGAGTGGTCCACTGCCCACCACGTGTCCATTTCCCATGGTGACGCTGACGTGGTCCAAAACCAACGTCCATTTCGTCAACTACTTTTCCCTCGTGTTGTGGTTGTCCACGTGGCCCTTTTGTTCCACCCGAGGCCAAAGCTAAGATGTAGATTTCAACGGGATTTGAAGTTATTGGACATTAGGCCTCTCTTATTCTTAATTAAATTTATTAAAGTTAAGTGTTGTCCCAAATTGAAAGCGTGAGGATAAGTTCAGATGAGATTTTCTCACCTAATACAGTTAAGGTTTTCAATGTGATTCATTTTTCTTTTTTTCTTTTATTAAAAATGAGTCTTGATTATTTCATAGAATTAGTATTAAAGTCAAAAGAGATGAAAATTTTAATATAACTTACAATATCAGTTTCAATATCATTATGAGAATGCAACATATTTTGACAATACAGGTCCTTTACATTTTGAAGATGGAGATCCTTAAAGAAAACATATCTTTAAAAGGCCATTGTTAAAATATTTACACAAGTGATCCTTTGGATCACATCTCTAGAACGAAGATAGACTATCAAACTCATAAAAAGAAGAACAGAAAAAATATATATATCTTCACAAGATCAGAGTTGGCAGTATCCATGCATGAGATCCAATTCTGAGTGTAAACAAAGTTGAGAACAGGATTGTTTATCGTGGGATAATGGATGTTCCCCAAGAGACAGGTCACTGGTCATCCAATTATACAATGTGGGTTGCTTTGGAGCTTGGTGACTTGCACCCAGGATCTCACATCTTACAGTGACGAGCATTCAAAGTGAGTGGGAAATCTATACACCAATCACGGGGGAAAGTGGTGCTCTTCCTGTGATGACCTCATTATCCAAGTATAAATTATTAGATGGCATTGAAGGATGACTTTAGTCATGTGCAACTTCTGGAAAGCTTCAGGCACCAATGATGGTAGACATGTTTTCAAAGGAATATCCGCAATCTAGCAAGAAGGAATATTGCAGGAGTTTTTGGGTTTTTTACTGGTTTATCTTCTGCAGATCTGTTCATGTGCATTGCAGAAAGAACAGTGATATCCCAGGGTGAAAACAATCACTGATTGGAAGATGACATAGCTTTTATTAAAAAGTTCAATCCAACTTAAAAATTGCCATAGGTTTAGGGAGTTTTCCTTCTTTATCCGAGACTTATGTAATGCTATTTCTAACATATTTCTCCATCCAAATGTGAAAAAATACCTTCCATGAGAATATTTATCTTTGAGTGAAGTGTTACTAGATTTAAACTTAAGTTTGATACAATATTAGAAAGTGTAATCTTATTTAAAAATTGATTTCATAGTAAATGAGTCTTTCTTATAATGATGGTCCTCAAATAAGATTTATGTAATGCGAGGCTTATGTTAGACTATCTTAACAATTATTTTTCTTTTATTGTTTGAGGATTGAGCTCCCAAATAATTTATTGATCTTAAAAATATTATTTGTGATTATTGAAATTCTAAATTTTCTTTAGTTTATCTATTACATTTCTTACAAAGGCATTGTACAAATACAATGAAATTTTTTGGTCAAAACTATCATAAATGAAAGTAACTCTTGATATAATGACCACTTTTCTTCGCAGTTGAATACATGGTCCCTTAGTTACTTTCTGCTTCTTAAAAGTAATAGCTATACTTTTTTCTTTTTCTTTGGATTTCCTTTACAATCTTGCTAAAAGCAGGAAGATCCCTTTAAGTTCATTTTTAAAGAAAAGCTAAGAAAGTCACAATGGGTTTGTTTATGCCAGGTTCATTGCTTCAAAGTTCAATTATTGTTAAGCATAATAGTTCCTTCACAAAAAGTACTTTTTTTGTGGCATGAATCTTGCACATTGTATTGTTTATTACATGTTTCTATGACACACTTCTTGCCCAGGATTCTCCCTACATACCTACAGCTTGTGTACCCCATTTGTTTATGGACAAGTAAATTTAATAATTGCGCTAATGGTTTTGATCAGAGAGCCTAAGCAGAAGACTTTAACCCAAGCTTACTACATGTTACTGTGAACTATCCTTGAACTGCTAAACATAAAGATATTAGGTTGTCTTGAGCCGTGCACACCCGGGTACATACTTATTGTTTAAGCAAAAACTTCCTTGATTTACGCCTAAGTATGTCCAAGAGTGCACTAAACTTAACCCCTTAAAAAGAATTAACTTAATGGGTTGGGGCCTGGTAGGAGACGAGGAAATCATCACTCCCAGCCCATCCTGATCTCTAAAAATAGGCCTAAATGCAAAGCTTCACAAGCAATTGTGATCTCCGCTGCTGTTTGAGTCATTCTTGCAACCCGATGTATGGAGTGCTCACATATGGAGCGCAACATGAGTTAAATTATGGATGCCATTCTAAAATTCATAGGTAATGGAAGATATACCTCAGCCATTGATAAAGTAAAGCTCACATATTTCTACTTTCAATGTCAGATAAACTTCCTTAACACATCCTTGTAGAATTGAGGGTAGTGATGATCCATCACAACATATTAGGAAGGAGGGTCATGACTTTGATATCATATTAAAGTAAGAATGTTTTTTATAAAATCAATAGGTTGTAAGAGATATACCCCTGCCATTAATTAAGTCAAGCTCACATATCTTCACTTCTGATATAGATAATATTTTGATATGGTATAAACATCCTTAAGAATATGCATTTAAAATTATTGTAAAATACTTATATTTTTGTAATTAGTTGTAAAATCCTTTTTAAAATGAAAAGTAGTTTTGAAGAAAAAATAAACTTTCTAACATAATATCAAATTTTTATTTAAATAAACAAAATCTTATTATGACTTAAAATATGCAATGTCATTTAACATTGATTGCAATGATTGATGTTGAAATATCACCTTGTGACAAGTTGAGTTTAAATAAAAAATGAGGTTATAACATTTGCTTTTATGTAAAATATCTTCCTTGGGTTCCTTACTCTACCATCAATGTCTCCCCCTACCAACTTGATGTTGTCCAGCAAAATGGGAAAAGTGAAGGTGACAATACTTGAACCCAACCTTGACAAAATCAGGCTCAGCTCTGTCACAGAAGAAGTTTACAACTTTAACTTGAATGACATTTCTTCCCACTTTAAAGCTGAAAAGCAAACACAGAAGTGTACTTCAGAACGCCTATGAACAATTCAGAATGACAAGACAGAGGCCCAGGGAAACCCGGGCCGACCCCCAATCTGATAAAGCTGTACTAACATATCTGCTAAACTTTCTTTTTCTCAGTCATTGATCACATGAGAAGCATTCGGCACTGTTCCAAATGGGTCAACTTTCGGTTAGATTCCTTCTCTTTTCCATGTCCTTCGTGCAGAAAAAGAGCTCCAGGTTGTAAACATGCATTTACAATGACAAGAGAAGGGCTAGAGAAGCTGTTCCGAACAACCACTGCAGCTGAGCTGGTTTGGTGTTTGAAAAACCAAACCCGGTGTCATTTGACACTGATGGTCGTGCAGGGGTAACACCAGGCTGCGGAGTGTCACACACTCCAAAAGTCGTATTTTCCTGCGTGCAATAATGAGATCATAATAAGTTAATTTCAAAGTAAATATTCGAATTTTGGTTGGATAATGTTGAATACGGTGTGTTAAAAGTTTATGAGAATGAAGAAGAATTGAGGCCAAAGTGGCTCTTGCCATGGCAAACCTTGCAGTGGGAAAAACTTTCACATCCACAAACTAGATGACCATTTGCCACATCCACTGCCTGTGGTGCACCTCCACCATCACTCCTCTGAAAAGTTCATATACAAATACATTAGACTACGTTCATCTGCTTGCTTTAACTCTTAGATTTTGAGCACATTGCCCATACCTTGTAGAAATCAACAGCAATGAAGTTAGGCCATCGTTTTCCTGCTGCTGCAGAGCATGTGTTCTCCATGTCAAGTAATGGAGCTGAGTTATCCTTGCAAGATTGAGCCACATCTGGAACATCTCGAAAATAATTCACCAGGACAAGCGACCTTGAAGTTGTGTTCATGGAAGGTGACTCGCCTCGGTTTGTACACGACCCGACTACCATCCCATTCTTCCCATCTGTAAGCTCAAACCCCATCAGAATTAGCTCTGGTGTTATGCAAAGTCTCTGTTCTGCTCAATTCATCAACGTCACAGAGGAGAAGAACATGTAGTAGGACTTACATTGGTTTTCTGCAACATATCTCCACTCATAGGCAATTCCTTCAGAAGCCTCTTTGGCTGATTTTGAAGTGAAAACCACCAAACGCTGATTTTTCTGGACCATGTCATCTACTGTTGGCCAATTTCCGCCATTTTTGGGCATTCGAGAAACTGGAAACCAGTATTTTCTCAGGCCAGCGGCATCAAACACCTTGGTCAGGCCCTTTGGTGATGCAACGTAGTCTTCAATGAAGATGGTGATGATCTCCGATGGGTTTGCCTCTAGGAAAGTTTGGATCTCTTTGAGAACATTAATGGCGGGTTGCTGGTGAATCAGGTGTCAGATCACTACGTGTTTAGGAGGTAACAAGCAAGATTAAAGCACACAAATTTAACGTATAATTCTGTCTTTTAAAAATGGGCTAATCATATAATTCCCTTACAATTGTTAAGGAAAGGCAGAGGTAATGAGTTTTACATTATTAAGGATTATATTGATACTTTTACTTACACATTAATAAACATTAATAAATTTTATCAACTTATAGATAAACTTTTGAATTAGATAATAAACTTCTTGTATAGTATTAACACATATAATCCTTCTAACAATAAATCATACATTATTAAAAAATATATTAAAAATTTTATTTTTATGATATAAATTTTTTCAAACTTTTGAGTTGGTCAATAATGGCAATTCATAGACACTTACAAAAGCTGTATAGTTGTAGCACCGACCACCAAAGGAGTGACATAACCAGACGTCATTGTTGAAGTCATACATATCAAGCATTAACCCTCGGACACCATTCTGCAGTAGAAAACAGCTTGTAAACATAAATGCAGGAGACCAAACTAACACAAAATGGTAATTGAAAAAAGAAAGAGAAGAGAGAGAGAGAGAGAGAGAGAGAGAGAGAGAGTGCAGTAAAGGCCCTCCAAAATGAAACTGCAACAGAGAAAACCAAGGGGCATAGGACCAAATAGTTAACACATTCTTTAATACTTTGAAACATCAACCTTATCATCATTAGGTCCAGCGCAGTTGCTAAGAAAGTACACAACAGCGGTACGCAAAATGATGGAGGCACTTTAAGTTAAATAATCTAGTTGACATCAATTTCCTTTCTCCACTAGGATGATATGTTTTTCAAGTGGCAACTAACTTATTCCCTAGTACACATACTCTATTGTTGTTTTCTGCAGAAATGGTGCTTTTTTAGCTGTAAACTAAGCATATTAGTTGTACTTTGTGAACTAAAACTAATAATCTTACTTAACCTACTCTCATTACAAGCGATATGGACAAACACTTAGAGATTAATTAGGTGACAACAAAGACCAGATCTTAACATTTTATATGATTGCAGAACACCAATTTGTACACATTTTCGACAGGCTGACTATTCTTGGGCCAGAAACTGTTGGGATGCTTCCTTCGGCATCTTCACCGCCATGTTAATGGAAACTCTACCTTCCCCTCATGGGGCCAACTGCAAAAGGGAATCTGAGGGGATTATCAAAGTCATGTCCCACCTAATGCAGCCTAATTTTTGTACTGAAAGTAGGTAAAGGGTCTCCAACCATTTCACAGGGTGTACACCACCGTAGCTGTAAAGAGGTCCTAGCCAGCAACAAGTTGGAACTTTATGCAGAAAGATTGTTCATTCTTCCATTAAGCTAAGAAGTTAAAAAAGGACACCAAAAGATGATTAAAGCTGAAAATTCAACCATTTTTCGTATTAATAATCCAGCCAAGCCTTTCCATGAGTAAATTAATTAAGTAACCAAGTTCAACCAAGAGAATTTATTGCCACATGCTACACATTGTCGTGGACCCACTGGCCGCATTCAGACAGAAACAACATTTTTGTTTATTCCTTCAATGGTGGACTTTGATTACAGAAAAAAAAAAAAAAAAAGAAGCACAAGATTCCTGGTTTCAGACCTCAAAAAACCTTTTTTTTTCCTCCCTCAAAAGACGGGATAAACAAATATGCCCATTTCACAAAAGGGACCTTTCGATCTTTGAACCATACCAAAAGCTACAGTTTTCCGGCAGGTACATCCAACACAACGACAGAGAAAGCAACTGCTCACCGCCCCACAGCTTAAAGTTCAATTCTGCGTTAAAATGAACTTCTCTACTTGCTTTTCTTTTTCTTTTTTCCTCCTAATTTTCCCGAGAAATGTGAAAGAGAAAGAGGAAGAAAAAAAGAAAGAGAGAACATACGTTAAGCTGACTGGTAACGGAGTCCTGCTGGTTCGTCGGAGAGAGAATCACAGAGCCGGTAGCCGACTTCTCTCCGAGTCTGGCAAACGAGTTGTGCGTTGTCAGCCACGAGTACCGATTGAACGGTAGCCCCTTCACCTAACCAAAACGTTCATATTCCTTTTGAAAAACAGAGAAAGAGAAGCAAAAAAAAGCAGATATGGGGTTTAAAGGATCACCTTCGAAGTGGGAATAATAGGTTGGATTCGAGTACATCTTGGCCGGACATTGCTGTTTGCCAAACACGTCTCGCAATGCAACCCCGAGTCACAGTTACTGTCTACTACGCAGGTTTGTCCCTCCTGTCGAAAACAACAGAAGAGTGTTAAGAAAGATTCCAAAGAAAGCTTCCGATCAGCTTGTTCAACTCTCAGGAATACCTTCAGCGCCGTCGAGCAGCTTAAGAGACCGAAAGCAATCAAAGAAAAGAGCATCGCGGAGAAGATATAGTTCTGCAGGAGAACACATGGTTAGAAGCAAGGGAGATGAGGGAGGATAAAAAGAAGAATGATACCTTCATTGCTTTAATTTCAGGATTCATGAGAGAGAAAGATGGAGCCTTGAAGATGGTGACTGCTGTCTCTCCTGGGTTTCGTCCTGTGCTGGAGTATTTATGGGGTAGAGGTGGGAAGGAAGAAGATACGCATGGTCTATGGAGTTCGTGGAGTAAGGGGATGAAAGATAGAGTTTCTTGTACCGTGCACGGTCACGTAGGTGCAGTTACTTGTATTCTCTGCAGAAAATCACGGGGAATATCTGAAGTGGAAGATTTACAGCAGAAATAGGCAAAACTCAACAAAATAGATGAAGTGTGAACGGAGACTTCCAATCCTTTTTATCCAAAGATTGTATCACACCAAGTGATTATTGCTCCAATCACATCCAAAGAAAAGTTGTTTATAAAATCAAAACCTTAAGTTTTCTTAAGGTCCCTTTTCAATCCAGATTGATACCAAGGTTTTAATTACGAGATAATTCATACTTTTTTCTTTATTCCCACTTTCTACTAAATAAACCTAACTTCTATTCAAATATGATTGACTATTTCAAATTTTGAATCTATTTAAAATCAATAATAAATTTAATTTAATTATCTAAGAAGTCCAACTTAATAGTAGGTAACCAAAGTCCAAACCCATATTATTTCTCCTTGTTCGTGACAGATTGATCATATAATATGAGCTTACATAATGATGGTCGAGTTGGTTATCTTTCTAGGTTGTACAATTGACTTTGGTTGATTTACAGATTATTAGTGGCTAAATTTGTCTAGTTTTATGGATGTTAAGCCTCAAAGATGGACGTTGATTTACCACCAAAGTTCAAACTTTACTTCAGGATTTGTAGTTTCTTGACAAAGAGTGTTGCAAAAGGTGATCAAAAGTTGGATCATCAGAAAAAGTCAAAAATGAGAGGCTGGATCGGCGCTCATGCTGTTGGATTTGATTGGAGTGATTACTTGGCTAACGCGTGAAGGCTCAACTAAAGAAAGAGAGAGGCAAACATCCTCAACACCCTTTTTCTTAAATTAATTGGGATTTTTTTATAAAAAATTTTTAAATATTATAACACATTCATCTAACATACACATATAGGGTATTAAACCCCAATTTTTATGAATGGAGTCTTTCAGTAACTCACTACTGACCTAATAGACTAAAAAACATGGGGATAACAAATTGTTTTTGGAAGATTGACAAATCTTGTACTAATTGTCAAAGAAATTATATAGGTGGTGAGGCTAACAAAAACAATCAACACAAAATCTCAAGGATTTGCATAATTTAATCCATTATTCACAAGAGAGTTGTAAAAAAATTTCTCTTTTGAAGCTCTTTATTTGATCACTAATGACTCAATATACAAAAGATGTTAAAAGGTTCACTTTCTCCTTTAAAAGGAAACATATTCACATCTAATAAATGAAATAAATGTAAATTGGCAATATGGGATTTATTTAAGATCAATGGCGGGTTGATGGTGATGATCTCCGACGGGATTTTGTCAAGAAATACTTGAATCCTCTTTGAGAACATCAATGGCGGGTTGCTGGTGAATCAGGTTTCAAATCAACTACTCGTTCATGTAATCAACCAAAGACCACAAATGGAAAACTTGACCGAGAAGCTAAGAGATGAAAGTTTTCGATGGGCTTAGGCACTCACGAAAGCAGTGAAGTTGAAGCACTGTCCTTGACATGACCAGATGTGGTTGAAGAACTCATCCTTCATATTGTTAATATAGTAGTATATTGTACCTTTTAGAAAATTAAATGAGAAAATGACTTTAATGTTTTCAAAATCCTTTCAATAGCAAGCAAATATGAATAGCAACGTTTCTTTGAGAATAGGACGTACAATTTGAAACCGATGCTAATTACAATGATTGTATACATTAAAATGATCTAGAGAGACATCATAGATGAACAGCCATGGCATGCAATAAAACAATAACATAAGAGAATTCCAATGGACGATAAATTTCAAACAGCTGTGACTTTCCACCAAAAACTTTGTACCTACGGGAACTAGAATAGTTAGATTTTTTTTAAAACACCATTTTGAGGTTATTAAGATATTAATTTTTATTCTTAATTAAATTGCTCGAATAAAATCTACCAGAAATTATCCTATAAAATATATAGAGTTCTTAATCAAATTTGTATCCGCTTTAAAGCTTCTCATTGTGAAGATCTTCATTTTCTTTCTGTTGCAAAAATCACTCATTGCATTAAAACATGGATGTATAGATCGAGCCATATATCCACAAAACACACAAAATTTAAGGTATTTCATACCAATATAATGTTCTATGTCTACCGTTGTCAGTGCAGCTACTACCTGCTTGTCCTTTTATTAAGTTTCTTCAAAAATACAAAAGGTGTTGTTTACAAGACCTACTCATAATCTCACAAAATTGTTCTTAGCACAGTAGCTCCTTTATTAGGCTACAGCTTCAATATCTACATTTTATTTAAATACCAACTAATACAAAGAAAAAGAGTCTATTTTGGTCCTCAAAGTAGTGGAGTTGGTCTTATGAGAGCCTAAATGAGTGATAGTATTTAAATAATGTGATGAAATTAGTTCTTTGAAGCAAAAACTGCAGTAGCAGTAATGAACTTAAATTCAGCATTAGAAAGATGACGATGCTCCAATATTGACGATGATGAATGTGATTTCCAGACCACTGAAGGGGCACTGATGGGTTTGATTCTGGTACACCGTGGCATTGGATTTCCGTTTGCGAAGCAATTCCCACAGTTCAAGTCCAGATCGCAGTTCAAATCCAGGAGGCATGCTTGTCCTGCCTGTTGGTCAATGAATTGTTAAAACAAGAAGAAAGAGATAGAGGAAGCTTAAGATGCACCCTGTATGGATTTCTTCAGGATAGTAGTACCGGAAGAGCAGAGGAATAGCCAAAGAGAAGGCACATCACAGCAAACAAAATCGCCATGTAAATGAAATTCTGCAGGTGGATAAAGGATTAGGTCTGTGTAATACAGAAGTAAGGAGAAGAAGAAGGAGAAGGAGAAGAAGCCCATCTACCTCCATAGCTTGTTTTCGTTTTTCACATATGTAGAACGCTGGTATTCTTTGGTACTTCTGCAAATCCTCATAAAAAAAGAGAAGAAATCACACAATAAAAACGATACGTATTGAAGAAGGACTCGGAGTTGGCACATACATGAAGTTTTCTACTGTTTAAATTAACTGCAATATCAACGTTCTGATCATCCTTCAGGTGCCTTTCTAATGAGATCAAAATACTTACTAAGATGATGACGATCCTTGATGTTCTTGAAAGAAGAAGATGATGTAGGCCTTTCGGTTTTGTTAAATACTTTAACCTCTACATGAATGATTAATAAATGACCCAGAAAAGGGTAATAGGCTCTTTCACTATTCGAGAGGAATTTTTCGGAAGAGTGAAAAAAGCCATTTGAGAACATTTAAGAGCCATCATAGAGAAAATATTTGTTGAATTTTCTGTTATTGATTTTTCTATTTGAAAAACTTTACGGTGCTCATTAAATAAAAATTTTAAAGATTAAACGTAAAAGTTAGCTTAATAATTAAAGGGTCTTTCTTTATTTAAATTCACCTCAATGATTTTTTCTTCTAATATAAGAGTTTCGTCTTGCCCACAAGTAATTGCATGCTAGATTTTTCATGTCCCTAATGACATTTTCCTTCCTTATCTCATTTTTAAGAAAAGAACTAAAAACTTACAATCTTGTTGTAAGTTTTAAATGGTGCAATTCAGATTGAACCTTAATCTTTAGAACTAGTGGTTAATGACAAAGTTGAAGAAACTTAGTAAAAGACGATAAATAGTGAATGATTCAAGTTGAAGCTTTTTTAATCATCTCGGCTCTTTATGTGGGCTTTCTTTCAATGATCTTTGCACTATGTAGACATGTTATATATTTGCTCTCTTTCATTAAATCAACCTCTGAATAAGACACAATTATTGTTTGTCTATTACATTATTTAATCTAGTCTCTTTCTGTCTCGTGTGTGTATGTTTTATAAGAGAAAACTTTTGGAAGAAATAATTTTCTACTTCCATGTTACTCAACTTAATAAAGAGATCTATGATAATTGAAACAGAAAAATGAAGAGATTCTCAACTCATAAGATGTTAGTAGATTACAACGAAAGACTAAATAGAACCACGTCATGAGATTCTTTCGTCCCAATCTGAAGCAAATGGCGTACACAATATGTGCGAAGAGGACAAGAATGCACCAACCATCATTTATCAAGCATTATTGAAGGTACGTTTGAGAAGCTAGCATGTACAACTAATAGCAAAGAGTATGGAGATTTTTTGTCTATTGTAAGTAAAAATGGGAATGGGCTTTTTCAAAGGACATTAGTGAAAGAAACTATATGAGAGGAAGATAAAAAAACCTTCGCTAATTGAATATGTTGGCTATTTAATCCATTTTTTCAATAAGACCATACTCTAAAACTTTTAATGATATGTTGAAAGATAATCTTAAATGTTGGTCAACATATCATATTTATCATTGAGATAAAAATAAATCTATCAAAAAGTTGCTACACAAATTTCCACTTGGTTTATGTACATTAAATTAACAAGTTTTTCTTTTTATTTATATTTCTTCTTTAAGCTTTACTTGTAGAACTAATTCTAAGGCTATTAACTTTGGTGGACCATTCTAGACAGTATACATAAAGGAAAATTGCACGTAAATGTGACAAGAAATCTTATGGCAAGGAAACAAGGATGGCTTTTTGATATTCTTATCCATATGCTTCTCACACTTACATCAACTTAGCAAATTAGCAATTAATTGACAAATCATGATCTATCATGAAAATTCCTTGAAGGTCATAAGAGTTTAAAATAAAACAATATGAAGAGTATCTTACGTTGTCTAAATCTTGTTTAAGAATCTTTTCAAATGAAATATATGTAATTTCTTATGTTTTTAAAATAATATAAAAGCCTATGTTCAAGAAGCAATATAAAAGGGATGTACTATTTTAATCGTGAGGCTCCCAACCTAAAATGAATGCGAGGACTTCAGAAAAAAAAAAAATTTTTTGAACAATAAAAAAAGACACTCTTTTAACCTATAAAAATGTTGATTAACTTAAGATTATACTCTTTTTAGATCTGCTAAATCTTTTGTCATTGCTCAGTAAAAACACCTTTACAGAGTTACATTTTATTCTCCAACCAGGCATTATCCACAAAAACTATTCATTTAATAACCAATAAAAAAGAATCTTTTTCCTCATACTTTTCCTATCCAATACATTTAGAATCTTACTTTTTTCCTCTTCTTTCTCGTGAAAAGAAGTAGGATGAATCTAAAGGTCCCTTGCTCTCCATAGGCTGCAGTGTTACAGTCTTTCTGTAGAACATAAAAAAGAATGCATTAAATTAGTCCCTCGAAACATTATTATTCATAATGTTCCAAAACACCCGTGCTCATACAGATTAGACATGGTCAGTTCCCTTTTTGCTTTGGCTTTGCTGTCTCCTCACGCTAATCAAAAAAGGTGGGTCCAAGCCATGCTCCCAACTCCAGGAACCTGAAATCTTTCATATGCAGCCAAGGCAATGCCATAGGAGAAATTGGAACTATCAACTTCAAGAAGGAGCTCTGCCTTTTCACATAGTTCATAGAACTTGGCATTGCCCTATTCTTGAGTATCATGAATTTCAACCCTATCTTCGCAGGCCTAAACAGACAAAAATGCATTGGGAACATCAAAGTTTAGGAAAGAAAGGTAAAAGGAAGATGAAGCTTAAGATTAGATTGAAAAAATAATCATGTATTAATTTCCTGTAGTCCAATTTTTCTTTAAGGTAAAAACAGGTGCAGAGATAAGAGTGTTGAACAAAAAACTTTTGCATCTTGTGTTCTTAGTCAAATATGATGAATTAATTAAGTTTTATATTTTCACACATGCATCCAAACTCACACATCAGTATCAAACTTGGAAACACGATAAAAGAATTACAAATACAAAGGACTAAAAATGCTTAAAATATCTGGCATTGCAATCATATATTAACAAAAACTTATACTTCACATATTAGCATTTAAATCTTCCTCCAAATCAAAGTAAGCATCTTTCTCCTTCTATCAACTACAAAGCATCATATAAGAGTAAGAATGAAGAGACCATATTCATGTATCCGCATAAAAGAATATGAATTGATATTCTTATTCTTGTTATATATCATTTAACTAGCATTGAGGAACAGAGAAATGATTAACAGTGAAAATTTTCCCTATGGTTTTAGATTATGATTGTGCTCAGAAACAAAAGAAAAAGACAAAGATGAACAGGGGAAACAAAGATGCGAACTGTTCAGCTTGCATTAGATTATAAATTTTTTGAAGAAGTCGAGGGTCAAGGAAGGAAAGACCGAGAGAGTTTGTGTGGGGCAGTTTTCCACGCACAGTCAAAACCAGTTCGCATTGTCTTCTCACTCTCGCGCTACTGTGTGTGTCTCTCTCTCTTTCTTTCTTGCTCGCTTTGTCTCAGTGGGCGCAACTTTTCCTTCTTCGTGTCGGTCATGGAAATATATGCGATGCCCTTTTTGGTGGGTTTTCTTGCAGTTTTTGGAATGCAGCTTCCGGTGATAATGGCGGGTTAGTTCTGTTTGATTCTCTTCTCCTTTCCAAGCTTCACCTTTCTGTTCATGCTCTCTGTTTGTTAGCTTTCTTTTACCTTCCGTTCGTGCTCTTTGTCGGGGGTATTGTGTAAAGAAGATTTATTTATTAGTTTCTGAAATTTGTTGTTGTTTATTTTGGGTTATGGGGGCAGTTGTGGCCTGTTTTGGTTAAAATGTTGGCCCTGAAAATGGGGTTTGATGAGTTAGCTGAATGGTTTAATAAATTTCGTCTATTTGGGTTTCTATTTTTGTTCTGAGATCTTAGTGTAGATGCATATGGTTGTTTATGTTGAACCGGGTTCTGCTTCCGTTAAGTGTAAATTTCGGGTTATTGCAATTTCCAAGATAGTGCTTTTTTCTGGTTTTAGTTAAATGAGCATATCACTACTGTTCTTTTTTCTCATTTGGGGTTTGTCTCACGAATTCACTGTGCAGGTGACTATGCAGCTGGGTTCTTGTGGTTTCTTGATTATGCTTCTGCTTTTCTAATAATCCAATGGGAAAAAATCGTTTTCGTATTGTTTTTGTCTTGTGTAGGGGATTATGTTTGGCTTCTGAATAAAGCTTTCGAGCATGCGCATATGACTACGAAAGAATTTAGGGTCTGTAGAACGTCTGGGAAAGTATTTGGATGCATTAAGAAATATTGGAAAATGCATAAAAACTGCTTCATGGATTTTACATGTTGTAAAGTTTTTCCTACATAGACGGAGAAGGATTAAAAAAAATGTTATAACAAGAAGTAAACAAAAGAAATTTGCTGGGTGATTTCAAAAGCCTGCCAGTAGGAGTTTTAGCGAGACAGAGATTTGAACAGGTTACGCTCTTGCAGACCACCATGCATTAGCTTCATCTCTATCGAGAACTTTTTAACTGCAGCTACTACCCAGTTCTAGAAGCCTTTTCCATTGTTTTGCCTCAGCCTACAAGCATTTGCGATGCCCGCCCTTGTTCGAAATAGTAGTTGGGAACTCCTGAATTAATAATCAGACCTCATACTACAGGGTCACTATTTTCTGAAGTTCATGCTTGACGAGTCAGATTTTATGTGTGGTCTTGGACTTGGGTATTGGGCATCAATTCTGTCAATGGAGGGAAAAAAAAAAAAAAAAAAAAGAAGAGGGGAAAGAACGAGAGTGCAACATGGTTGAAAATAGATGTTTTGCTAACACTTATTTTTTTGATAAATTTCCTCCATTGTAAATACAAAAGGGAATAACCCTTATTGCAGATGATAACTTGTATATCAGAGAGTATCTCATCTTTGATAATCACCTTCATATTTTTGTAGATTGCCCCTTAGATCTGAGTGGATCTAATTTCACCATGATTGCCTCAGTCTGCTCCGCTAAAGATGACAGAGGAAAGTGTTGCCGCTACATTAATGCTTTAATTGCAGTTTCTGTTGCTCGCTATGCAAATGTCACAGGCAATCTAGGGGTCACTGCAAATACGACTGAGATCTGCCTAGATTCAATATCTCAAACCTTGAACCTGCATGGAGTTACAAGAAATGCAACAATGTTTTGTGGGTTTGGATCAAAAATTCAAGTTGATTATGACTGTAAGGGTCGGACAACTGTCAACCAGATGCTGGAGTCTCCCAAATTTGTGGATGTCACTGAAAATTGCAAAATGCCACTTTCAGTGGAAAGTAATTGCAGGAAATGTGTAAATGCTAGCATCCTGTACCTTCATCATCTGGTAGGAACAGAAGATAACATGACACTGAGCACATGCCGTGATGCAACGTTCGTAGCAATCGCAAGCCAACGTGATGGCATTTCATCTGTCGAAACTGCAAGCTGCTTCTTTGGAGTTCAAAGGCTCAGTGTGCTTCCAGGTATCAACATTTGAGTCAAATAATTCTAATCCAATGATTTTAGGAAAGAATGGAAACTTTTTGCATGCTGTCTTTGTGCTGAGAAATACCAGCTGTGTTTAGGGTGCAAGCTTTCATACTTGTCATTTTCTCCTGCATTGTATGCATCACCTTAACATAGGGTTTTGGCATATTAGAATCTAACTATCATCCGTATTATTCTGTTTGTTTGTCTGTTTTAACCTTCAGGAATGTCAAATTTTAGTTATAGGTAGGAGGATAATAGTAAAATGGTGATAATGACTTCATGCATGTTCAGGTATAGCAGGCAGATATTATGTTGTTCATTTTATTCATATTCTATGACATCTCCAAAATATACATTCTTGAAGGAGGGGTTGGAGAAGGATCAATTTTGTTGTGATATCAGTGGGGACAAGCAGTTTTTCTTTTCTTTTTTTTCTTTTGAGGGGTGAATATCTATTTCTATGGTACCAATTTTCTCGCCTTGTTGAAGCATTTTATTGAAAGATTTCCCAACAAGCTCAATCAAGTGATGCTAGCCTCTTATCTTTTGAATCAGAAGCTCCAGTGAGGAATGCTTATAAGATTTCTGACCCAGAATTTTTATGCTTAGATTAAAGACTCATTTCTCATTTGAGAAAAGTGGGTCGTAGGATTCTGTACTTGCATTTGTTTGAGTGTTGGCCTTACAATGCTTCTCTTTGGCACTGTACTAAAATATATACATATGCATTTGAACAACTAGTAAAAGAGATTGAAGAATCATTACTACGTGTTTCAGTATTAAGATAAATAAATAAATACATTCCATTGATGTTGCTATGGATGGCCATCTACCTCTAAGTCATCTTCTCAAATGCTTCTCTTGGATTGCAGTGTATCCTAGTCTTTCGGGTCACTGGGGTGGTTGCCACGAGATGGATGGGTTGTCTTGGCATTTTTGACACTTCCTATATGAATGAAGCAATAATCACACCTTTTGAGTCTCCTAGGTCATCCACTTTTGAGGTGTTTGTCAAAATAGAGGAGTGGGTCAAGGTTTGATGTCATATCAACAATTCTCTAATTCTTTTGATCTGCAGTCATGTCATGCAAAGTGACAAAGCCGTTTTCCATTTTTCACCTGCTCTTATGGGCATGGTGCAACCAGCTTAAGATAGGGGCTTAGCTCTAAACTGATGAATATGAAACTAATTGAATTCCTTTGTCAGTAAGTGGAATATGGCTTGTTATTTGGTGGATATTCTGGAAGAGGCCAATGGAGAGGGGTTTTGCTGAGGGGATTTCCATAAACTCACAAAAGTTATTGAGGTAGTTCCAGGTAATAGGGTCAGCACGTATGGATAACAAGCACTCCCTTAGGAAGGACAGTTAGTAATGCCTGCAAAGAAAGTGCTTTCTTTTGGCTTAACTCTAATTGGATGCATCATGGGTTTTTCATGAATTTAGTAGTAGGACTCAATCTATACGAATCAATACTTATGAGACCTTCCTTCTGTTACTCACTGTGATGGGAAGGAAAAGTGTCAGCCTAGCTCGCTTAAAATATGAAGCAGTTTACTTTTAAGTTAAAATGTTTCATTGTGTTTGATGGGTATCAATGCAATTTTTAAGCCCTTAATTGGTTAAAAGTTAGAGCTGTTTTCCCCACAAATAACTCTGGTTGAACAGGCAGTGACTGAATTGAGCATTTCACCTGGCCATACTTCTCATTAAGTAATTAACAAAAGCCAGCTCTACTCAAGAATAAAAGGAGAATAAAATAACAAAAAGATCCATTGCCGGGTTGTTCTCCTTGGAGATGGAAAATTCACCCGCCATGTTTTATCAATTTGCAAATTCTTTGTTTAACAATACTTTTCTAAGTTTTATACATTTCTGAAGCTTTTAGATTTCTTATGGTGGTGCTTTTATTGCTGCTGATCATTTGCTGTCATGCCGTCATTCTGATATCAATTTCAGAACCATCCCCATCTTTGGGGCCTGAGGCTTCTCCAAGTCCATTTGTTGCCGAGAGCCCAAAACAAGTAATAGTGGGTATAAACTCAGCTAAGAACCACCATCGCTATCGTCTGACATTGATTCCACTTGTCGGGATCACTGTTACAGCAGTTGCTGTTTTGATGCTGGTAGTCTTGGTATTTCTTATCCGTAGAAAAAGCAGAGAGTTGGAGGACTCTGAACACATGGATAAGACATCTTCAAAAGCTTTTCCTCCTCCTTGGCCTACTCGAAAATTTCAGGAAGGTATGACCCTGGATCATTTATGGTCACATTCTCTCGTTGACATTCTCATATATCAAACATCCTATCATTTATTGAGTTTGGGGGGCTGTCTTTGTGGATTTGGGGTTAAGTATAGGTCCTTCATCTATGTTCCAAAAATTCACCTATAAGGAGATAAAGAAAGCAACAGAAAATTTCAACACTGTCATTGGGCAAGGAGGATTTGGAACGGTGTACAAGGGTCAATTCAGCGATGGATTAGTGGCGGCTGTAAAACGTATGAATAAAGTTTCAGAGCAGGGGGAGGATGATTTCTGCAGAGAGATCGAGCTTCTTGCTAGATTGCACCATCGTCACCTTGTTTCTCTAAGGGGCTTTTGCATGGCAAAACGTGAGAGGTAAGTCAATCATTCATGCACTTGAGCGATTTCCTCAAGTATTGGCCACACTAAATGTTTTTGCTTCCTTCATGGCAGATTTCTCTTGTATGAGTATATGGCAAATGGAAGCCTAAAGGATCATCTTCATGGTATGCTTCTTGCTTCTTCAATTTCTTTTCTTTCCCCCTCTCCCTTTCTGTAGTGATTTTGTTTTGGATGATACAATTTGGTATAAAAATTCTGTGTCATACAGACTAAAAAAAACTTGTTACTCCTTTCCTTTCGTTCTTTACTTTATTAAATTTCCCCATCTAAAGGCCCCTTAGTTGTTGCCTGTGTATCTTAATGAATTTGATCTCATGTTTGTGCAGCTCCAGGAGGAACTCCTCTAAGTTGGCGGACTAGAATGCAGATTGCAATAGATGTGGCTAATGCCCTGGTAATCATATTCTTCTCTTCTTGGCTGGTTGCTTGGCTTCTGTTAATCTACAAGATCTTCCAAAAATCAAATTAATGTTTTACAGAATTGCTTTTTCTTATTTGCTATTCTCACATGCAGGAGTACCTCCATTTCTACTGTGATCCTCCTCTCTGCCACAGAGATATTAAGTCCAGCAACATTTTACTGGATGAGAACCTCGTGGCTAAGGTAGTCTTTAGATGTTCCTATGTAACTTTTGTACATGATACTGTCAATTATCGTAGTGAAACAGATTACATCTTAAGTAAACAGAGTTCAGAAGTGTTCTTCACTTGTATCGCACATAATCCTCTCCTTTTGAACTAGACTTCTTCGAGGAAGGGGCACATGTTTTGTCAAAATTAACTCGAATGAGTTAAACTTCCTCTGGAATAATACACCCTATATTAAAATTTTAGAATAAGGTGACTAAGCCTCTCTTTCTTGTATTTCAGTTGGCAGATTTTGGCCTTGCACATGCTTCAAAAGATGGTTCTGTTTGCTTTGAACCAGTAAATACCGTCATCCGGGGAACTCCAGGTCAGGGAAAAGCAATATGACCACTTAAGCTGAATTACCTATTTTTTGTGCTAAAGAAACCTAAATGTTAGATGCCTTCCAGGTTACATGGATCCTGAATATGTTGTCACTCAAGAACTCACAGAGAAAAGTGATGTTTATAGCTACGGTGTGCTACTTTTGGAGATAGTAACTGCAAGACGAGCAATACAAGACAACAAGAATCTAGTGGAATGGTCCCAAATTTACATGGCCTCGGAATCAAGGCTACCTGAACTTGTGGATCCTAGGATCAGGGATTCTTGTGACCTAGACCAGCTTCAAACAGTAGTCTCTATTGTGAGATGGTGTACACAGAGAGAAGGCCGAGCTAGGCCTTCAATTAAGCAAGTTCTTAGGCTTCTATATGAGAGTTCTGACCCAATGCAAACCAGCCTTCTAGAAGCTTTGGAAGATCAAGAGTATGAAGGAATTGAAGGGAGAGGAAGGACAAGCAAGGGAAAAATACATAGAAATGAAATTTTTCATAGTGGAGATGGAAGGTATCTGGCTTCTTCCTCAAGTACATCTAGGTCCTATTGTAGTAGGAGCTTTTTAATTGAAACTGGGTCTCCACAGTCTCCCCACAACATAATCTCTCTTTGATGCCATTCATTTGGGTACAAGCATCGGGAATGGACTAGGCCATTGTTGAAAGCATTGCTTATAATGGCTCGAGTTATGTTGCAGGTATGCCGGGTTTCAGATCCCGGATGAAGTAGAAGTTTTCATCTTCCTGTGGCATGTCAAAGACGTCAAGATGATTCCTAACTTTGGTTAATAGGTGAAAGGGAAATTTTTAAGAGCAGTCACTGCATAAGCTCTTGTTTGAAGTTAAAATTTTGAGAGAATAAAGTACAGTGCAAATTCATTACTTGTGTACGGTTGAAAACTGTAAAAATTTCATCATCAAGATCAACCATTGTGCCAATTTTGCTGAATATGTCTTGGTCTCCGGAGTATTGTCTTAATTGATGCAGTTTGCTTTTTATTTTCCCATATCCTTTCTGTTTTAAGGCAATGTTTGTGACTTTAATGGCTTGTTTATTATAAGAGAAGCAGTGGCTTACAGAACCAACCGTTGGTTTTCTTTCTTTCTTTGCTTCTGTGATGATGAAATGGTTCCCTAAATTAGCTTCAAATTGAGAGACAGATACTGAGGAATAAACCCAAAAACAGATTGTATTACTGCGGAAATCTATTAAAAAAAAAAAAAATCAAAGGGTTGAACTTTGGTTTAGCACAGCCAACGCTCACTGTTTGTCCAAAATAATTTATATCATGCACCAAAGGGCTAAATGTAAAATCGTAAGTACAGTTCCAATATGTAAGGGATCCAGCCACAGCAAAGGGCTTGCTTCCAGCAAGTACATAATGCGAACATGTTCCTACAAGCTTGGATTTCATCAATTATGGAACATGTACAAAGATGATGAAGCATTGGGCAAGACCATTATGCTCGAATGGTGGCCTCTGCAAATATTTCAGCAGAAAAATGCTGAAATCATCAATTCCATGTTTAAAGTTGTGAGAATGCCTGCTCCAATCTAGACGAATATGACTTCAAACTTTGCACAAGGATGGCTTTCCACATGGCTTCTAAACTCAGCATCCCCTTTGAATCGAAAGGTATACAAGGCTTGCCTCTGTGTCATGCCAACGGGATATATTCTGTGAACTTTCAGTTTATCACCTCCTCTGATGCTTTCGGGTCTTTCCTCCTTCCAGATCGGTACATGTTTCAGGGACTTGAACTTTGAGAGGACTGCAGACTCCATGGCTGCCAGAGTAACATTGCCAGACCTGACCATGGAAGTCCAAAATGAGTGATTTCATCTCTCAGAAACACAAACGCTGGGGAAAGTAAAAATAAAAGGTGCCATGGAATCTTTTCCTCTATGTACATCCCACCAATTCAATGATTGTGCTCTTCATCTCAGACAAAGGGGAAAAGCTTAAGGATTTGCCGTCAAAATTAACTTCTTTCTAATAAGAAAAGAAGAATAAAAAATGAAAGCAGTGAAATTACCTTAAGAAAATGGACTCCATCTCAAACCTCCCCCTTTCTCTTACATAAAGATGATAAACAGTCTCGGAGGCCCTGGTGCACTTGCAGGGGCGTTTCTTGAACCCTGGGCTCTTTTCTTCTTTTTCTCGAATCGTTGTCGCCAGGTGAATGCAAAGGCGGCATGATGAGTGCACTGCTGCCATATCAACTAGTGCTTTGAAAGAATCAGATGGACCCTGATACTTCCACCTAATCAACAGAAATCGTGTTGTTAATGAAACTACTAGGGGAGACACGAGAGAAGAACACAAAAAATAAGTCCCCAGAACGTACTCACTAAAGAAGAAACCAAAAGCATCAAGATATTAATCAGCCTGAATTGGTCAGATAAATTGAATTTTACCTCAATGTCTGATTGTAAGCTTCGGGATTTTCTGCAAGGTGTTTCATGGTCTGGGCAACTGACTCAACATCTCCAAGTTCCTTAATATGTAGAATTGAACCGGGACTAGGAGCAAAATCTTGAATATTCGGGGCACCAACCACCACAGGGACAGAACCTATGGATAATTAGCACAAATTTCCAGCATATCAGCGTGTATACTAATTCTAGTCACAAACACAAAATCCCAGTCAACAAATTTATCAAATGTGAATTCCACACAACACAATCGTAGAGGGTGGCAAGATTGTGGGGCTTTATCTCCATTGTAATTTGCGATGGTGGAAGGAAGACTCATTTCCAATAAGTGGGTTCTTAAAATATTCTGAAATGAAAGTTAAAAATAAAAAATAAAAATAAAATTCTAATCTATGTATAAATTTATTTACATGACTTAAAACATTGGTAGTGGGAATTATATCTTACAAAATGGTTGAAAACTATTGTTTAAAGAGAGCCCTCCAAAAGTGTTAAAAGCAGAAAGTGCTCTGTAGAAGTTTTACCAAATGGGTCAGTTGGAATAGTTCAAAATATCCCTAGTGGGAATTATATCTTAAACCATGGTTGATAACTATTGTTTAAAGATATGTTAAAAGCAAAAAGTGTTTGTCAAAGTTTTTCCAAATAGGTTGGTTGGAATTAATTGCTAAATACGATTTCTCAAGTTTAAACCATCCTGTTCGATACCAAATTGTAAAATTTTCCACAAACTACGAGATTTCCAGTTAAACATAGAAGATTGAAGTAGACCAGGATTGAGCTTAACCCTAATCACAAGCCAGAGCAAACCACCAATAGAGAAGGGGCATAAGGGGATGGAGAGGGGAGGTTGGGCCACACGGCCTGGGGGAGAATGGGCTGTACCATTTATCAAACACATAAACATAGGATGATGGCACAAATGCTGTCTGCGATGTACAGCTACAAGATAAATAAAATTTGAGAGAGACGGGTAGATATCATACCAGCAACAAGAGACTGGAAGAATTTTTCCGTGACATAATCCTCCTCATTGGAATTCTCAAAAGCCAAACTAAATTTATAGTGTTTCAGAGCTTCTACTTTGTCCACTGCAAAAGACATGTATAAATTCAGACCTGGGACTGTGTATATATATACTAGCTGGAGCACAATATAAATGTTCTTGAATTATCAGGAACCCACCACAAAACACGAAAAACATTATAATGAAAAAATTAGACCAGTTAACTTTGAAGTTGCTGTAATCTATATTCTGTCTCTTTATACAAGCATATTCTCTTTTCAGAATAACTGATATATATACAGTTCACTACGGGCATAGATTCAGTGCCTACTGCATCTGCATAGCGGCCCAGAAGAGATTGTGTACTAGGAACAGAGTTAAGATGCGAAGGTCATTAATCATTTAGATAAAATAAAATAAGCATTTCAAGTAGTCATTCACCAGTTTGCATTAACTGCCCCCAATATCAACAACATCTATTGTTTTGAGTGCTCATAAATAATCATAAAAGTGAGTTTTAACACTAAAAGGTAATAAAACCCAGAAACTTCCATTGTTGAAGATCAGATTTCTAACTATGGCTAAACCTTTTCAATCTGTAAAAACTTACCTCTAATTATTATACTTACAACCAGTTCACACCCTACATCAAACATACTCTAGCACCTTAAGTTGATGTAAACACTTAACTAACATCAAATGCACTTGAAGTTCTCATAGAACTTCAGTTATCAACCAAAACTCTCGAGAAGAATTCTTTGTGTGATGCTCCAAGTTCATACATGTTACACTTTCAACTCCAAAGCAAATCTAAATATCTGTATCTATATTATGAATACTATAAAGATGCTGTGTCCTCACCCAACAACTATTATAGAACAATTCTCGTGTTTAATACATGTAGAAACCTCAAGACATAATTAGGCCAGAATCAAAATAGATAACACCGCTCTCTAACCAAGTATCTCATTCATTATGAGCAGTGCAGTGAGTTGACAAAGCCTTGGGTTCCGGAATCATACATCAGGAAGATCACAATAGGACAAAGTATTACATATATTTGGACACAACTACAACTATCAGCTACAAGGGAAAAGGTATTAAATTAGTTTCAAAAGTAAATACTTAGCAAGCTGAACTGCAGGGAACCTTACGACAGATGTTATCTTCCATTTTTAAAAGCATACTCTGATATTTACTTATCAGAAGAAAGAATTATTTAAAACATAATGCTCAAAAATTGTCATAGCATTTGAAATGAGCACCTCTTCCATCCCGGTTCCTATGGCAACCACCATAAGAATCTATCTTGATATTTGCCTTTTCAAGCCCTTCAAGAGCTTGCAAGCGGAAATTGCGAGCACCACAGTTGGAAATGAAAGCAGCAGCAAGGGCTTTCTCTGTCTTTGGCTGCACTGGTGCCATGATATCATACTCAGCCCAGGAAAAATACCCAACAGGAACATCTGATGAAAGACTAGTTGTCATCACAATATTATATCCCCTCCTGATAACAAAATGAAAATATTAGCCTCACTAATAATCTTTGAGAAGGGGGAAAAAGAATATCTAGCTCTGACAAATCCAACAAAAAGAGCAAGAAATGTTGTTGAGGAAAGGTCATAGAAGGTTATTTTGGCTATCATCAGGGGGGAAGGAAGGTCTCCACTAGCGTCATTCATTCAGTGCCTATGGTGAGGCGTGACCCAGAACAAACAAAGGGGGAAAGCTTGCTTGCTGTAGCCCTATTTTAGTGGACTAGGCTTGGTAAGCGTAAGTATTTTAGTAGATTTGAGAAGGGTAGGCTCACAGCTTCAGCAGAAGTGACTAGTTGCCTCCCAAAATGCAAATAGCATTTTCCACTAAGCATAAGATCTTACAACCTTGTTTGGTTTGTGCAGTAACCAACAGAATAATATAACAATGTGCACGACAGGAGAATCGATCTAAATGGTCTGTGTCCAAAAACCATATTAGCCTTTTTTCCAACTGCGTTTAACACATCTCGGAAATTCAACAGCTTCAAATGTATCAACTCTAAACCATTCTGAAGTGTTGTATGGAATTCACATTTCACAAATTAGTGACCAGTACTTTGCATTTGTGACTAGAGGTAATTTATACGCTGCACACATAGCGCCAGCATACCAATTTTATCTTTCATTTGACCCAATTACACATCAAGAGTAGGTCATTCCCGGTGCTAGCAAAGTTGCCCCAGAAGTTCCACATGGTTGTGTTATTTTGTGCATTGCAAGCTGTTTGGATCCAGGCTAGGATAAATTGACTAGAAAGGAATAAACTCTGTGCACTCATAGAGAATGAAGGTTCTTGCTACCTATCCAAAAACTTGGTGTGCCAAAAAAATTCAAAACAGCCTTTTCTTTTCTGGTAAGCACAAAAATAAGAAAATGACATGCCAAAAGAAAATGAAAAAAATTCATGATCCTACACGATGGACATAGTTATGGTTTTCATGCAAGCCAGCCCCAAAACAAAATGAGAAGGGGCAGCTGAGGCAAGGAGAAACATCCAATACTGTTATGAAAAAAATTCCAACAAAACAATAACAAAAAGAAAAGAGTAAAATTGTATGCCCTGTAGCCAATGCCGAGTTCAGCTTCAGAGATTGACAAGAAGGCCGAAACCATACATCTTGCTTTCAAAATACGAAACATACTCGGTACTAATTAGTAGAACCTAAGGCAAAGGTAAGAGCAAAACTACAAGCTAAAAGCAGGTGTGCACCTAGTTGAGTCACTAACAAACAAATTGTACTAGTACAGTCCAGTTCCTCAAAAGAAAAGCTCTTAAAAACTTTGAACTCAATGGAAGATGTATTTGTAACTGTTTTAAATTAACTGTTTTAAATTGAAGGAAATAAATAGTTTTCCCATAACAAAAGGAAGCCATATAAGATTGTGCTTACCCACCGTCGTGCCGTTGCAATATCATTCTCTATATAATACTGCGATGATTCCATTGATCTCAAAACACTGGTTGTTCCAGCAGGTAAACCAAGTGCAGCGTCAGGAGCCTTGTTGTGATTATATCCAAATTGACATCCAACAGAACAACTCTTCCACTCCTATGCAGAAGGGTAAAAAGTTTATACATCCAAACAAAAGCAAAGTAAATTACTTACAAACAAAATGTATTAAGCTACTTTTTGAAGATCTTCGTCAAAAGTACCTAAAAATCAACTCAAAAAGCATCAAGATCTAGAAGGATTATATCACAAATTGACAAGAATAATAAATTAAAGCATGAATTGCAACTAAAACATATGACAACAATAATAATCGATTCCTTAAATTATGCAATTAATTACAATCTGGGCTGCCGTTAAAGTCTCCCAATTTTTTTCAAAGCATATTCTTAACTTCTACTTGCTATTGTGTTATCATGAAGACAAGTAAAAGAAAGAAAAAAAGGCACGTTTTCATGTGATAACGTAATTTGACATGAATTTTAAGATTAAGGAAATAAGAGAAATTAGAGTTCTAATAGAGAGGACACTGTAATATGGTTCAGGAGATTGATTGCCCAACTTTTTAGAGTTTAAGAAGTGGTCAACCTCACTATTTAGTGAAGGAAAACAAGATTTGTCCTAAAATAGTTGGATACAGGTATTTTAAAAAGTTCTATGTTAGAAACTAAGAAAAAGGAGAATGGTCCATTAAGGGACACAAACTTCTTCTCATAGATTATCTATGCCTACAAAAAAAGAAGCTCAATATCATTTCACGCACTTAGAACAGAAGTACAATAATCCTAGGTCTATCTTTAATTTAAAGAACTGAGTGACTTCATCCATAAATCTGCACTCAAATGTGCACGTCCAACTCCCCTCTGTCACTATTTTATTGCACAAGTATTCCAACAGGAGGATGGAAAGGATTATCAAGAAGCACATCTTTTAAAATGTTTTCCAAGCGGATCTTTCAACCATCGACAATGGAAACAGAAACTTCTGAACCCAATTACAACAGTTAACAAATCCTTCCTAAAGGCAGTACCTACTGAAAGCAAAATAAGGAACTATGATGATGACTTAAGAGCCAATCTCAAACTTTATGTCCTGCATGTGAGTAATGAACAACTAGAATTCACATGCGTATTCCAAAATTATATTTCAAATTCCTACTGATCCGCATTCGAAACTAGCATCCAAAACCTTAATTAGCTAAACAGATGATTCAGATTTCCACTAACAACCATTTTCAAGTTCACTCTGCAGAATCACAATACACGTGACCCAAAACGTATCCCACCAAAATCAATCAGCTTTGAAACAAAAACCACACAAGTAGAAAGAAGTAGAAATAGGTAACCTCTTCAGAACCAGTAACGACGATGGGATCTTTCCGAAAGTCCCTAGAGTAAACCACAGCGTCCTCTCTTTCCAACCACGCTTCACAACTCTCGGGCTCGGAAACCTGATCCTTAAGCAACGGCACCGGCAACGGCAACGGCTCAACCGCCAAAGCCTCCCGCGTCGTAGACCGGTAGAACAGGTCCGCCCACGAATCGACCAACGCAACGTTCTTGGTCATGTCGAGCCGACCAAGGAACGCGATCTCCCCCACCACCACGAGAGCCACCAGCAGAGGCATCAGATTGGACCACTTCTTCTTCGGCGGCGCCGAGGACCCATTAGACACTGGCAAGCTCTCTTGGGCCGCCGTCGCGGTCCCCGCTTTTGGCCCCCTCAGATTCGAGAACATACCCATCAAATCTCCTCCAGTCCGATTCTCCTTCTCCCTAAGCAAAATTTGAAGAGCACAGAAAGGAAATCTCGGACAAATAAACGAATCCCCTTTATGAATAAAATATTCAAGGGTAGTTAGAGCTCTGACTCGAATCTTGCTTGTCGAAGCTCTACATCTTACGCATACAAATACTCAAATAAATATTCCCGAATAGTTTGCCGGAACAGAAAATGGAGATTTTGACTTCCGGAACAAGAAGAGGCCGATGGTCCGGCAAAGATTGTCCTCGTTACAGGCCCAATGAGAGACAAAAGCTTAACAGGATATGAATATTCAATTCTGGTATACAATGAAGGAATCAGCGTTGGATACGGGGTCAGGGCTGATTGGCCTAACTGGAAGAGAACTTCCTTCCATCGAAAGTCCGCGCGACGTAAAGTGGACGCTACGTTGAATTTTCCGACTAATTTCTCCTAACTCATGATCGGAAGAGTGACCTTGACTAGTCTTAAGGAGGATTTATGTACAGAAGAATCGTGAAACGTTTGGATTCATTACCTTTTCGAAAATGCATCACTTACTTAGAGAGGAAAATTCAGGAGAGAGAAAAAATTATGTACAAAAAAAATATATTGGTTGAAAGGTCTAAAAATTCAATTAAAATATGATATAAAATACATTCATGTACTAAAAAATATCAATAGAAGATTTTAATAATAAGAAATGCTCATGTTCAGTCTGACTCCTTTATCATATGACTAATGAGATTTGAACAATTTGTTCTCCACAACTGGTAAGCCAGTTCTATGAAACACTTTCTTATAGTATCATGATTTACCAAGGAAAGGTGGAAATAAATCAATTTGCTTGCCACCAATTTTGGGGATTGTGTCTAGTCTAATACACTCTTATGTATCAACCTACCTACCACCATCATACAGTATCATGTAGAATTGAGTAACTTTTACAAAAAGAATTGTATCGAGTGTCAGGAACCTCATTTTGTAGAGGTTATCAGAACACCATGTAACTTGCAACTCTTTGAATCAAAACAACATTTGGAAGCTTAAAGGAAACAAAAAGGATGTACAATATGTGGAATACAGGGGAATACAGGATCCACAGATTACCATATACATCAGTTGCATTTCCTACTTCTTATGTCTAAATAAGTTCAGGCTTCCGTCTGAAGTAAATTTTCAGTACACAAAATTGAGGAAATGAATGGGAAAAGAAAACAGAACACTATCTCTAATAGCTAACGAACTTGGCGTTGTCATCAACTTCATGAACTCCTACTCCATAGATCTTCTCGTAGCATATTTCACTGGGAACATCAACTTTTTCCTCCAACCGAATTTTTCACCAACAATAACCCTGGCATCAACCCTCTCCAAAAAATCACCACTAAGTCTATAAACTTTGTTGCTCCAAAATCTTCTGCAACTGTTACCTTATTCTTTAGGCGTATCACGGTCTATGATCATCTTTCAAACTTACTGTTCCAATTAAAAATTCAGCTCCCTTTCAGACAATAATGCAGCTCAGATTTTGGGCAAACAGGGTTCTCAGGGTTCTCTGAAAGGAGTTCACATTGTTCTTGCTGTTCCCTCTCTGAGGAAACGTTGTTTGTGGTTGAAGCATCTGCTGTGTGAAACCTTCCAAGAGGCACAACCTGAAAAGGAGAGCATTGAGGAAGTGGGCACAAGTTAGTCTCGCAACAATGTGACTCTCCAACAATTATATGATCTGAAACTATCCGTTCGTGATTACTTGATCACTGCTTGATGCATCAGCAGGAGAAGTCTTCAACCTTTTTGCCATAGATGCACAGTTTGACTTCTCTCCCTTATCTTCATCAACAAAGTTCTGATCTGAAACCTCTGCAAACAAACCAAAAATTATTAAAAAATAAAACTAAGAAATATCAAGTGGATTAACATATATATGCCTCCACAACAAGTACAAAGAGAGGGTATCCATATCAATCACAAAACCTAGGTCATAAGTATCTTAGCAAGCATGCTACAGACTGATGTTCTAGGGCCATCTTAACTGAATCAATTCCATAATCCATTTTAAAGGTGTCAAACATCTTGAAAGAGTTTTTAAGATCTAAGTAACCATTTCTACATAAAATTATAAAAAGATATTGTATAGTATCATATGTATTTTACTTTTTACCATTGTCTGAAACAAACTATATATGTTTTAGGCATTGGAAAGTAATTGACATTTATTGTGACCAATGAACTAGGATTGCGAAGAATCTTACTTTAGTTTGCCAGCTTCAACAAAGTAAAAGTGTGTAGAATTTATGAAGATACAAGAGCATGCTAGAAAACCATATGTTCTGATGTTTAAATACTGGTGCTCATCTAATATAAACCACAAAATTCAATCATCATATAAACATACATCAAAATTCTTTCAAGAATGATAAGCAACAGAGATGCACCAACTGCAAATATGCCAAAAATTATCAGATGCATCCAACCGAAGAGAATAAGAAACCTTTTGCACTCTACGAACATGATTCCATGTCAATAAATACACATTATCTGTAAATATCCAAGCATTTAACAATATAAAATATGAGATAAACTTCATATGGGAAAAAGGATAGCGAAAGCACTCAAAACTGTACTGGACTCCTCCTTTGATTCAATTAATTGTTAGAAGACCCCAAGGAAATATTGTTGAGGTGCAGAGTCGAAGTCAGCAAGAAAAAGGATAAGTTAACCGGCTCAGTCACCACCTTTTTTATTTTAGTATTTGATTACTTTCCACACTGGTTTTTGAGATTTTTTTTTTTGTTTTGGCACATTTATCAAACCCCATGTTTGTAATCTAGTACAATATACAGATATTTTTGAAAATTTAGAGTCCTCCACAAACAGAAAAATGCAGTTATTTAGGTCTGCCCAAACAAAATCAGCAATCTGCTCCAGTGTCCAATTAAACCTCCACCCAGATGAACAAACTAAAATTATGCCATTATGCATGTTGCTTTCCAGGTAAAACATAAATAACCTCTTAATATCAAGGAAAATAAGTGGGAAAGGGTACTAATTGAAAGGAGATTTAAGCAAACTCTTACATTGTTTCCACACCAAAAGTGCTCTGACCCCCAACATTAAGACTGGCAAATCACCCAACATTCCAGGTGATTGAGTAACAAAGCAGATATCAAAATGTCAAGTTTACACTGGCTCATGTTTCATATGACTAATGAGATCTGAACTATTTGATCTTCGTAACTGATAAGCCAGTTATATAAAACACTTTTTTATATTATCATGATTACCACATGAGAAAAGGTAGAAATAAATCAATCTGCCTGCCATCCATTTTTGGGGACAGTATCTAGTCTAGTGCCCTCTTATCTACCAACCTACCTACCATCATGCAGTATCATGGAGAATTGGAGAATTGGAGAATTTATGCATTACCAAGAGAAGGGTGTTGCACATGCATGTCTCTTAGTTTGAGTATGACAGAGGAGGCAAGAGGGAGGGATGGAGGGAGGGAGGGATGGGGTGAAGGCAAGCGGCATGTTCTTGTACATTTAAATGAAATAAGGTATTGAACTTTGGAATAATATAACAGCGACTTGCTAAACAATGGGATACAAGCTAAGAAGTGCATTGCATGTAATCAATGCAATCAATGTAATCAATGTAATCAAAGTTACCTGAAGTGCTGCCAACCAGATCCTGGTGGCGAAGATCAAATGCAGGGCGCTGCTCCAGACCTCTTGATAAACCGCTGGAGAAAGTTGAAGTTCCTTTTGAATGAGTCCTTCCTTGAGATAGAACACCGTGTTCTTGAACATAAAAAGGTCTGACTGCACGCCGCTTGCCTGAAGATGTAAAACGGCGTATCCATGGACTTCCTAGAACGACATGAGAATCAGCAGCACTATCCAACAAATTTTGTTTTCTTTCAAAGTTGATCTTCTGCCAGCAGCCATCTTGTCGAACCATGTACTGAAAACCAATAATAGAAAATATGACTACAACGCCAGGGCTTTGCATAAGAGAACAAGACAAACACACTGGAGATATGGAATAGATGTCATCATTCAGTTACTAACCTCGTTAGAAGGATTACGCATTTTGGTTCTAGGTTCTTGAGATGACATAGTACTCTGTGTGAAGCCACGCAAGTACATTGAATGTTGTAATTCAGTGACAAAAGATGCCTCCAAGGAATCAAGATACAAACTGTGCTTCTCATCTGTCCACTCTGTCATCTGCCCCTGCCAAAAATTACCAAAACGATGATGCCATATCTTTTGACAAAATTTAGAAACATTAACCTAATATCCAACCCATTGCTTTTTACTATATGTCTGTTAGGCAAACAGTGGACACATTCAAGCCCAATATTAGAACCTAGGCTCGTGGATCAGTGGGTAAGGCACTAAAAGATTCGCTTAGGAGGAGAACTTAGAAACATTAACTTAATATCCAACCCATTGCTTTTTACTATATGTCTGTTAGGCAAACAGTGGACACATTCAAGCCCAATATTAGAACCTAGGCTCGTGGATCAGTGGGAAAGGCACTAAAAGATTCGCTTAGGAGGAGAATCATCAAACTGAAGAACCTGTTATTGGTTTCATCCTTATACCTACCAAAATTCTGGGAAGGCAACTTCTGACACATTAAATGAAAAACCAGAGAAAAAGTTCTTTGTTCTCCAAATGGACTACATTACCACTCCCAAAGGGCTTTGATCCTGTACGTCACTAGAAAGTAGTACGATGGCTCACCACGCACAGGATCACCAGCATATCCTCACTCAGTAGAGGCCTGATCTCTGATAGCTGTAAGTAAAAATGGAGTGACTACTTTCTCCAAAAAATTTATAACATCATAGCCCCTTGTAAGATCAGTAATAACCATCTCAACTGAAACATTTTTCAATATCAAGTGATGAAATGTTTAGGATGAATTTGAATAAAAACAAATTGTTAAGGTTTCCCACCTCTTTTTGCATAATGAGTACTGAACACTCACCACCTAAAATGAGTAGTCTCAATGCCCATAAAGATATCTCTGGATGTATTGCCAGCGCTTCTGAGGAATTAAGTTCCATCATTAACCTTTGTCATCAGTAATTATCCTTGATACAAATGTCCATTATAGGATGAGACTTGGTGAAAGTTTTATTATGGACTCAAAATTGGAGTCTTATGGTGCTCTGCCAAGGATTTCTAGCCTCCAATCTCGAACAATCAAGTGGCCTGGTGGTCTAAATAAAGCAAGAACCATACAAAGTGAAAGTATTAATGATCTGCGGGGAACACTACTACCTAAAATATCTTTTCATATAGCATCTAAAAGGTCAAAGCTAGCCACCTTGTAATCCATATAATCATATCACCCGCTTGTGCACAGGGAAAGCGGGGAAGGTGATGTTCTTAGGCTCTGTCTACCACGCTAGAAGTCACTGCCTGATCCAAAACACTTGTTTTCAACTGATCAGCTTTGCTCCTTTGGCAATTCCTCCAAAACCATCTCAAGTTCTGCGTTAATCTAAGGGGAAACTTCTCTTAAAGAAAGTAAAAAAAGTAGTTTCCACACTTTGAACACCAGGAAAGGGAGACTCTCTCAAATCATTTGTTATAAAGTAAAGCAGTCAATAATCATATCATTTAATAAGAACATATAACATGAGAAATAACAATAAAAAATTATTCTATATACGCCTTAAATTAATTGATCTTTCAAGAAACTCTACCTCAAACTGCACCCTCCAGCAAAGCAAAATTACCATACAAGAAATCAGACACTGAAAGCAATATTTTAAAAAATATGTATATATTTCAAATCGGAATCTAGATGGTGCTAACATGAATAATATTAAGACATTTAAAAGGCAATTTCGACAGAAATAATAGAAGCTCGATCGTTTCAGATTTTTGTTTTATTTTTCAACAGCACTTGTTCCATGCAAGACCAAAGAAAAATCTCTGGACAAACGACAAGCCTTAAAAAAAAAAGCTACGAAAAATATCTCCAAAATCAAATACCATGCAACAAAAAAATTTAGAGTTCAACAGAATAAAAGACACGTAATCTCAACCAACAAAAGATACGAAAATCGTATGCAAAAACCAGTATCGTTCCTTTCTTTTTTTACTTTTTTTTTTTTTAAACATCGAAAACCCGTTAAACAAAAAACAAGGATTCAAAATCTACCTTTCTCTCATTTCCAGAATGGCGTGAACCTTCCTTCGAAGAGTCAGCCGTGATGGCGGACAAGTCCGAGGACGTCCGAGTCAACTCGCTCCCGCAGGCCGCGCCACCTTCGAGATCAGCACAAGGAAACGGAACATTCGGCCGGAGATTCTCTCCCATTCTTCCGAAACAGACACGCAAAATGCTCGGAGGAAAAATAAACGAAAATCGGTGAGAATTTATCAGAGAAAACCCTCCGCTGTGAGAGATTGTTTGTTAGGTTGGGGCCAATAAAGGCTCCACATGGCGTCGCTTTTACACGTGTCAGAGCCATTTCCAGAGCGCCACGTCATCGCCCCGAGATAATATCTTCCGCGAATGTCAGCCAAGATATTTTCCACCCTTTTGCGGTATCTTCGGCGAGGAGAGTGACTCCCACGCTCTTGAACTCGCGTGCGGGGCGCTAATAGCGTGCCACGAAAGGCGGTGCGGTTGGGGGTTAATGGTCTTGCAATGGCGGTGCACTGTGGTCGTCCGCGAAAGTCAAACGAGCATCCAATCAGCATCAGATTCCCGTATCCATTGGAAATATCTGGAGCAAGGAAGAGATAACTTCGACGATCGCTTAATTACCTCAACAAGTTCGACTTCTTTCTAAATCAATCACACGTGGCAAGAGAATAAAGTGCATGATATTTCATGTCGTAACTCATAAGTTAAGTGGACAAATACTTACTTTAATCTCTTAATCTCAAATTCGATACTAAATATATCTAAATATGGGGTGGGATTCTAATTTAGTGGTGTTCTTTGAGTCAAATTCTAATCGACAATTCCACTTATCATAGGTTCAAATCCACTCCCTTCCTGTATTATATAAAGGAAAAAAGTTTTTTAATCAAGCTAATTATCAAATTTTTATATTAATGATAGTATATGGGTTACATTTTATCTTGAAAATATATACCTATAAGCTCCTTTAAATAAAGATTATTTTAGAAACGAGTCAATTTCTAAAGAGTTCTATGTAACCCATGATCCCTACGCCCGACCTAATCATATCCCACCGAATGATAGGGCTTCTCTGTTCGCCGGCTAAGCCAAGAAAGTGACGGCAAAACCACGTGAAGGGAGGATGGGAAGATGGTCACGACACCACATGATATGCTTGTGGAATCCTGACTCGAAACTTACAAGCGGCGTGGAATTCAGATCACAAAATATCACGTTTCGTTGACATATGCATGAATTCTTATTGATACGATTTTAATGATCAAATAATTTAATCACCACAAACTACAAGCGTGGTATCACTTTATTATGGTATTAAAGTCGTAAAATTCTTTTTTCATGTGATTTTTTCTTCTGACATGATCATGAGTTGGTATGTGTCTATTAAAAATATAAATAAATAAATTTTATATTATTAAAGATTATATTAAAATTCTTATAATATGATAATAAATTTCATAATTTAGGAAATCGATAATATGTTTAATTAAGAAGATATGGTGGGCTTAGTGTTCGTGGACTTTTTGTTGTGAAGGAAAATAATAAACAAATAATGAAAAGGAGAAAGGGGTCGGTGGAGGACAGTCAGATAGGGGTGCGGACGAGATATTTTCTGGGTCTTGCTGGCGAGTAAAACCCGAGTTGGGGTCGGAGATATTTTCTGAGAGGAGAAATATCTTGGCTTGTCGATTAAGCAAAGCCGATTTTTATAACTCGGCTGAACAGTGGAAATTACAGGGCAAACTTTTTTGACACGTTTGCTGATGGAGAAAGCAGTGATTAAATATTATAATTTTGGTTGGAGGAGCGTGTGGGAGATAATATCATTTTTTGGTTGGTGCTTTATGGATGGGATCTATAATTCTGTCTAGATATTATAGAATTCCTTCATGTCTATTATAGAAATTTTTTGTTTAATTTCATTGCCATATTGTCAAGAGTTTGAATTTTAACTTTAGATGTCAACGCAATTAAAGAAGTAATCAAACTTCCTTATATAGTCAAGACTTTTTACTTTTTTCCAATTTGAAGAAAGTCTAATATTTTCACTTACCCAAATTCTTGTTACCCCCAATATAAGTGAGCTCCCATTGTTGACCTCTTCTAAGCCTAAGATGATAGAACTAAGTCAGCTCTTCACCAACTTTTTATATTCTCTAAGTTGAATAGTAAATTGACTATAATATCACTTGTACATAATTAAGATTTTCTATTATTGTTATAAGTGAGCTCCCATTGTTGACCTCTTCTAAGCCTAAGATGATGAAACTAAGTCAGCTCCTCACCAACTTTTTATAGTCTCTAAGTTGAATAATAAATTGACTCTAATATCACTTGTACATAATTAAGATTTTTTATTATTATTAAGTTTAAACATGACAATATGATGTCTATGAGACTTTCTATGAGAAAAATTAATTTAAATTTTAAAAAAACAATTAAAGAAAAGTATAAATTGAGATGAAATGGAATATATTAGTAAATGTGATTGCATAGTCGGCCCATGGAGTTGGCCTGGTCCATTAGTGTCTAAATGATAAAATTGTTAAAAATTAGAGTATAACTAAGTTTAAGCTTTTGCCTAAATGATAATTTACTAAGTCCTAACAGAATAGTGGAGATTAAAAAAAAATTATCTTCAATATATTTAGAAGTTTATAAATGTACTATTTTAGGGAAACCAACAGCATCATTTGATGTTAACTTTGATGTCACACTCCAAACTCAAAGAATCCACCTTCTAATTTTCATTCAACCAATTTTGGTACAAGAAAAAGTTCATCAACCATCTCTAGAATTGAAGAGGTCAGTTCACTAATCAGAACTTCTTTACATTTGTTAATAGTCAATCAACAAATTTGATAATCAGAATAATCAATGAGCACCCTGGAAACATCTTCACGATTCCATTCCTTCGAGACTGTCTCCACCATCCAAACTAGATGTCTTGTAGGACTCCGTCTCCTAAAACAGCCACAACAAAAGTTTAATTTTTCTTCAAACACCAGGAAAAAGAAACAGAATTTTGATCAAATTCTAACAAAATAATCAAATCTAATCTCTAATCTTTAATCTCTATTTGTATTGTATATGTAAAATCTGCATATAAGATCAATGTACGCCGTAGTTTACCACGTTTTTTTGAGAAGTGGTTAATATTGATGAAGATCCGCGTATTACGCAAGCAACGACGCGTGCCCATTGCCGCAACCTCGTCTTCACCAGCTCGGCATCGTCGCCTGAAAAAACGCGTAAACCAGTGAGTCAAACCGTTCAGATCACGAAAAAGCCCAAACCCAACCCCATCCCCCGGCGGAGACTCACATTGATCTATGATCGAAACAACGCTATCGGTGTCGCTATCGGAAGCCATCAGCGACGACGACGACGACGACCTCGACAAGTTGCTACTGTACTGCCTATTCACCGCGTAGTACAACCCTAGAGCCGGGATCGTCTCGGACAATTTCGGATTCACATCCGGCGAGTCCACCCCGAATCCGAACCCGAGGTCGATGCAGCCCTTCAGCTCCTCCAAGTCCTCGTCGGAGAGGCTCTTGTTGCGGCGGAGGCCTGCGCCGCCCTCGCCGTAACTACTCCTCCGTTTGAGCCACGCCTCCTCCCGCCGCATGTCCGGCGCCCATGAATGCTGCTTGGATAGCGGTCGCGGCGGCGCATTGTGCTTCGACATCGCCTCTGCACCGCTCTCCCCAGCAATTCAAGGTTTTACAACGTAGCAAATCAAGACTTGCACTCTTTCTCTCTCTCTCTCTCTCTCTCTTTCCCTCTCTATATATATATAGATATAATATATATATTGTGTGGTTTCCGGCGGCGGGAGGATTCCCATTGAAAGAAGAGTTAGTAATTAATAAGGGTTTGGTTCCTTCTCTGCCACGTGTGAGTCGCGTAAGGTTGAGGCCGCAAGGAACGGTGGTGGCCCACTGGTTGATGAAGTTGTTTCATGTTTTAAAAGAATATTCCTTAAAATTTAAAATTTAAATTTAAACTAATTAATTAAGTGACTTAGTTTTTTAATTGATGAACTAGTTTTAAGTTAAATTTATAAACCTGATTATAAAAGTAGAGAATAATGAAACTAAAAAAGAATAGTATATTATTAGGTAGGACAATATGGAGGAGCTAGCTGCGTGTACACCTAGGCAAGGATGATGAACAGCTGACTGGGTCCCAGGTTGGCAAGGGAACCTGGAACCACCTAGGCGGGAGAGTAAGTCAAAGGTTTTTCGCTGGCGGACAGGTCGGGGTAAAGGTTTGGTGATTGTACAGCTGGGCACCTGACCTACAGTATAAATTCTTTAGGGCTGGCGCCAGGTTGGCAGATCTTTGCTTTTCCAACCTTTTGATTGCATGGGTTGAAAAAAAGATAGTCTTTGTTCAAATATTCAAAATTGAGAACATAAACAGTAAAAGATAAACTGAATCACCTTTGATATGATATCAAATTTAAAATTTAAATATAACTAACAGCTTAACTAAAATCTTTATTTTTTTTTTAGTGTTTTTGATTAAAGAAGATTGAATCCTTTCAAACAGTCTGCAATTTGTATCACCAATAGTCACCACAAGAGCAAATTCCATCCTTGAAGTGATGGAAGCGATTTGAATCCCTAACTATGATCTCCCTTTCTGTAATCCTGGATATGAACTTGGTTGCCTCATGGCAGTCACCACAAACCCTCAAGTTCTTGAAAATCCGGATGGGACTCTTGGGAGGGGTGCTAATGAGTCCAAACACAATTGCCAGTCTCTCACTATGGCTCATGAGGATGTGCTCCTTTTCATCATCCTCAACATCCTGCAACACAAAGCTGTAGTCCGGAACATAACCCAGGCTCTTCATTTTTGCAGTGAGAGTCTTCAGCTCCTGGTATATTTCCTCACATTTTGGGTGGGTTTGGTTTCCAGTGTAGAAGACATGGACTTTGTTGTTTGCTTCGATTGAGCTCCAACCGGGTGCCTTCTTTAACCCCCTATCTCTGGCCAATGATCTGACTTTATTCACTCCCTCCCACTTCCCAACATTTGCGTAGATGTTTGACAGCAAAACGTAGTAGCCAACATTCTCTGAGTCAACTTCAAACAAGCGGTCTGAAGCAAAAGAACCCAACTCAAAATTTCTATGGATTCTACAAGCACCAAGAAGAGCACCCCAGACTGAAGCATCAGGCTTTACAGGCATATTCTTTATAAAATCATATGCCATTTGTAGACGTCCGGCCCTGCCGAGCAAATCTACCAAGCAGCCATAGTGCTTCATGCTAGGCTTGATCCCATATTTGTCTTGCATCACATGAAAGCACCATTGACCCTCGTCAACCAAACCTGAATGGCTACAGGCTGACAATAAAGACACAAAAGTTACATGATCTGGCTGCACATCCTCATCTTGCATTTCATTAAATAGCTTCAGGGCTTTCTCCCCATGTCCATGAATTCCATGACAGGATATTATAGCATTCCAAGAAACTGAATTCTTCCTTGGTACTTCATAGAATAGGGACAGTGCATCATCCAATTTGCCACATTTTCCGTACAAGTCAATGAGGCAGGTACCAACGAAGACATCCAAGTAGAGGCAGTTCTTAATCACCCGCCCATGAATTTTCATCCCTTGTTGCAGGGCTCCTACATGAGAATATGCAGGTAGAATGCTAACCCAAGTCCCTTGGTTAGGAATTATGTCTTTGTGCTCCTCCATCATACTGTACACTTCAATTGCCTCGCTCGCAAGACCATTTTGAGCATACCCTGTAATTAAGGAATTCCACGAGACCACATCTTTGACAGGAAGTCCTTCAAAAACTGTACGAGCAGAATCTATAGCACCTAATTTTGCATACATGTCCACAACTGCATTTCCAACCACAACATCTTGCTTAAGCCAACCTCGCCTTATAATGAACCCATGGACAGATCTACTATGTTGATCATCACATGATTGAGAAACAATAGAAGCCAAACTCACTGCTGTCAACAAATCAGGTTGAATCCCTGCCAAATGCATCTTATTAAATAGCCCAAGTGCAGTAACTGGATCATTATTCTGCTCATAGGCAGCAATTATTGAGTTCCATGAAACCAGATCTCTCTTCTCCATCTCACAAAACACCCTTTTTGCATGCCCCAAGTGACCAAATTTGGCATACATGTTAATCAAGGCATTGGACACAAATACATCGAATTCCAGTCCATGCTTTATAACATATAAATGAATCAGCATCCCCATTAAGATATTATCTGATAGTGCACAAACCGGAAGTAGACTTGAGACAGTTACTGGATCCATCTTTACCCCCTCCAATCTCATCTCATCCAAGAGGTCCAATGCCTCTGCAGCATTTCCATTCTGACAAAACCCAGATATCATTGCATTCCAAGAACCCATATCTCTAACTGGCATATTATTGAACAATTTATACGCAACTCCTAATAGGCCGAACCGGGAATACATATGGACCAAAGAAGCAGCAATAAAGACATCCCACTCAAATCCCAGCTTTAGAACCCAGCAATGCATCTTTTTCCCATCAACTAAATCTCCACAAGCTTTTAACACAGGTGGAAAAGTGTAGGAATCAGGTTGAAGACCAGAGGTCAACAATAACTGATAAAAGCAATTTACAGCTTCTCGGAAACGTCCAATGCGAGCATAAGCAGATAACATTGAATTCCAGGTAAAGATATTCCTTTTTGGAATCTGTTCAAAAGTATGCCGAGCAAATAAGACATCACCAAGGTTAGCATAAAGATTGACGAGCCTGGTGGAGAGAAAGATGTCCTTAACTCTGCCTGAGACCAGAAGAAGGGCATGGAGACGCTTGGCAAGGTGCACTTTTGTGCAGGATAAGAATAACGTATTGAAATCAACTTTTTTCTTTTCATCTCTAAAGCCATCTGACGTGAATTGCAGAGAAGTAGTAGCTGCCCGAAAGTATGACCAATGGGTTTTAATCAAGGGCCAGGATTCGCAAAGATAGCTACCTCTGCAGGTTGGCAGCAATCTGAGAACAAAAATATAGCTCATTAGGAAGAAAGTGCAAATCATTTATGACATCAGTATTTCTTGTTAGCAGTCTATTGACCAAATAGAACGATTAAACAATCAACAGCCATGTTCAAAATTGTATTTGGCACCTGTGTGCAACAACAATATATTAGAGAAATGAAATCCAAAAATTACTTGCCAATTGCCGAAAACACACCAGATGTGGATGCATTTTATTGGAACTAGGAGAGCAGGCCCCTCATGACTTTTACTTCATTGCCTATATTGTAAAGTACTCCAGAATGTAATTGATGTCATCTAATGGATGTGTTTCCACCTAGGCTGCCATGGCCAATAGGTAAATGCTCTATGAATTGCTGTAAAAGGTTTACAACTTAATGATGACTCATATGATGCATATTTTTATTCTGTGCTAATAAATGAATGCTGGTGGGGAGGGGCAGAGAGAGGAAGAGATTAAGGGAAAGAGACTAAGAAAAGTAGAGAAAACAGGAAGATATATAGCATATATGAATGAGATGGAAGAAATAGCTACCACATACATAAAATTTTCAGGATTCATGTCATCAGAAAGTGCGAAATGCTAGTTAGCGGATGTGTGTGATGGACATTTGTCTGGCTCTTGGACATGCATACTCCAAGGACCAAAAACCCCCATGATGGTTTACATTTTTTTGGTAAATCTGCATTAACGACCACAGCAAGATGGCCAAGAACAAATCTCATGGACCCAATAAAATACTTGGCAAAATCAATATCTCTGGACTAGAGATAAAAGTTCCAATACAAACTTCTACATTCTGCCAGAATACATAATCCTCTTGCCGTTCCTTCAATTGGGGCAAGTTATAATACATTGAACGCTACAGGAGGTATGAAGCAAAATACTTATACAGACTTTAATACATAACAAAATGTACTAAGATTAAATTGACCATAGTGGTTTCAAATATGAAACTGATCCAGATGAACTTTACTTTTCCCAGCAAGCCGTCAAGAAGTTTGCGCCCCCTCAATTGTTTCCTTCCAAGATATACTTCTGATAATTATTGACATAACAAGAATTCAAGCTAATTTAATATCTAGTCAACAGTATGAAACTCCCACTTCGAAGTACTCCATACTATTTCCATACCAGTTTACTCTATAGGAAAATAAATCGTATATCGTCAAGCACATATTTCAGTCCAATCAAAAAAATATATCAAGCCCCATTTAGTTTTCATAGAAAGCTCGCAAAACAAAACGGAAAATGGTCGAAAACAGTGCAAAATTTCAGTCACTTGAAGCGAAAATTACATTGAAACAAATCTATTAGCTAGATTAGAAGCTCCGCTGACAAAATGACTGTCAATCCGGGATCCCAGAAATGGAAAGTTTACGTTTGGAGAGATCCAATTTCTAATCCCCGAACTTCGGCGGAAACCAAACAGAACGCAACGAAAAAAAAACGAAACAGAGAAGCTTAAGTGTTTCTTACCTGAACATACATGTAGTTTTTCAAGCGCAATACTTCAAAGATCGCCGAGGAATGCTTTGCAGAGGGATGGGTGAGAGGGTTTAAGCGATCGGGGTTTAGCAGGGGGGAAAAAAGAAAGAGACCAGATAGATTGGGGGAACAGAAATGGGCTTGGGCTTCTTTGAAATGTGGACATAGTCCTTCTAAGCCCTCTACACATTCCTACTTCCGTTGCAATAGTATTAAAAGTTTTGTTTGTAAATTTTATAAAAATCGGAAATTGTATGCAGATATTATTGTTGGAGAGTTTACTTTTCTTTTATAATTTAAAGAGAGAAATTTTCCATATTTAAATTATTCCAAGATATATTGATATTATAATTCTTCCTTACAATACAATAAAATATGTTGAAAATTTTAAATATCCAACCCAAAAGTTAGTGAAAATATTAGATTATTTCTCTTTCATTTAAACTTAATTTAATGGATCTTATTTTTTAGTATCTTGCACACATTTATTAGCACGAGACTCACAATAAAAATAAGGCAAAGTAGAATTCACTCAGGTTTAAAAGCACGTTAAAACGCTAAAAATTTTAACTAAAAAGTTAACTTTAGGTTTACAAAATTATTTTTAATTCAGTTTTTATAACATAAATTTTATTTTTCAGTAAAAACTTTCATTTTGCACATAATAAGTTTATTTTATTTTATTTTTAAAAAAAGAGAGATGATACCTAATAAATTTTATTGATAACAACAATAAATAATTATATATCGAATAAGTACATAAGACAAGAGATAAGTCTTACCCTTTAAAAAATTAAATGCATACATATTAAGTTACCACATAAAATATAAAAAGTAAAACATGAAATATATTGAGCTAAAGGTAATTGTATGATAAAACTTTATACATCAATCATGGTCTTCGTTCATTAATTGTTTCAGTTAACGGTCATATTCTTCTTATTCTTCAACCATAAAGGCTTTCATATTTTGGCCATCAAAAAGCTAAGTTTTCTAACATATCAAGATATTTTCTTATTGTCATTGTTCTTAAATATAAAAATAATTTTCTCCGTATATACCATAAAGGATTTTACCTTTTAATATCTAATAATTTCCCAAAAGATCCCAACCAGATTCAACACGTGGTAACTCACACTACCAACAGAAGGGGAAACATCCAACATGTTACGGCACGCAATCCCGGAATCCCTGCCTTTGCAGACGCACAAAGTCAGAGGGTGCGCAAACACGTGTCATCAATATGATGTATTCCAACGTTGACTGAGGGACCACATTCCTGACACAAAAATTATTGCCTTATCCAGCCCATTCCACTTAGCATATTCCACATCAATATAACAAAACATATCTTGTTGGTCCTCCATGTACATTTTTTTATGTTTCAAGCTTTTTATTGGGTTAAAAGATGTGCTCTGCCTTGCTCCACGCAGCCCCCAATGCTGAAGATGTGATTCTTTATGCCATGAGTTTGGGATGGATAAAATAAGGGATTTAGAGGCTGCAAATGCTTGCTTTGGTTCACGGGTTGTCAAGCTGGTCTGATTAGCTTGTGATCTCAAAGTCTGACCTAGACCCACCTTCTTACCACCAATTTAACTCTTATAGTAACGTGACCCAAAGGGTAATGTCCAAAAGAGATTTTATCTAATCTTTTGACCTGGTATCTTGATATTAGGATATCAAGTTAATTATGTTATACCCTATGTAAATCTTAAACATGATAATATCTTATATATAAAAAAAAAGTATACAGAAGATGAAACTTAACTTTTGTGAGTTTTATCGCAAATATGAATGTTTAGTCTTATGTTACTAAGTAATTATCAAAGTTTATATGTAATTAATACCTCTCTTCTTTTAAGTAGCTTTTGGGGAATAAGTTCAATCATTCTTAGGATCCCTATGAATATGAGTAAGTCCATAATTTATACAATGAGAGTGAGATTATGTGATAGTTTGAATTGGACCATTACAGTAAAAGAGTATATCATAGTGTAAATACCTAATTTTACATTGTTAAAAATTTAATAATAAAAACTTATATATAATGAATGTCTCATTCTTTAAACTAGTTTTTGAGTCAAATATGGATTTTGTAATAGGTATTTTGATAATTCTCGCATAAAAAAGAAAATATTGAATCAAAAGTGACGTGGAGTTGTTTGCTTCATCTAAAATCTTATTCAAGAAATATCTTTCAGGTGAAATACTTATCACTTTTTAATGAGTTAGTTTTAAAGAAGACAGGAGTGATCTTAATAAATATTGTTAGTAATAAAGAAATTATTTGATCTTTTATTTAATGATGATATGTTTCTTGAATTGCGATTATTGATGAACGATGTAGATGAGTTTGGCGGTGACTATAATGATATGAAGGCGGAACTTAGCGATAACTACAACGAAGTAATAAAGGACATGCTACAGACAACAAACAGCGCGGTACCCACTTGACCCATGACAGGGGACAAATCCTTTACCTTTTTTTTTTTTTGGGTAAGAATGCAAAAATAATAATTATTAATATATACATATAACTATTTTGTAAGTTATCTTAACATAAAAAAAGAAAGAAAGTAAAACGGTGTTAAAAAACAACTAAGTAAATTGATGAATTAATACACAATTAACCCACACAAATCTAATTTTTTTTATCAACAAGTAAATAGATATTGCTGTCAAGCTTAAACTCTATTAATATATTACAATGTGTCTAACACATAAGATTTTAATATGTGCTCTTGCCTTGGCAGGTAGAAGTACTTTCCATGAGTGATAGAATGTCTTATATATAACTTAAGGAAATCTTATATTATATTAGAAAGCTCTTTCAAACTTGAACTATAATAATATCTTAGAATGTATAACTTTTCTCTTAAAAATTATTTTGTAAGGGAAGATAACACTTCTATACATACAAAACACATGTTAGTATACTAATAGCATATAACACAGTATTTGAAACATGAGTACGAAGAAATACTCTTCTCAAATGATAAAATATCTTGCTTATAACTTTTGATCTAATACTATATTGGAAAGTACCTTTTTAACAAAAAAATCCTCGATTAAAGAATCTTTTATTTTTATAAATAAAGTTTTTAAATTATATTAATAAAATTTTAACAAAATGTATTTAGCAATGAATAATTAAAGTAGTAAGAATAAAATCCAAACCTAAATTAAAAATTTCATAATCCAATCAACATATTCCCAATGCGGCGGGAATAAAGGCACTGGTGAGTGCAGGTGCACCACTACATGGCCAATTGGAATCCACTCTCTGCCAGCACAGTGGAAAAGCTTATCATGATTGTTTTTTCCCTTTATTGTAGCTTTGTGGATATGGCAGAACCCCTTTGAACGATTCTAAGATCGACGAGAGTCGTTGAGGGTGGTTGTGGCCCACGTTAATCAAAAACATGATCCACACATTAATATATTTGGATAATTTTCGGGGGGATGGTAAAAAAATTTAGAATTTGGTTTTCTTAGTCACTTGGGATCTTCTTGAATTAAGGAGATTAACATTCAATTATTATTTTTTATGTTAACTTGTAACGTTAGCTTGGTTTTTTAGATTTTCATTTTTGTCAAGAACATTTTCCCCTTAAAATTAACTTATAAGAAAATAAGATAAATTTTATTTTGAAGATATTTCTTAAACGTTATTTAAATAATATAAGATATTTTTTATGTCATTTTTAATATATTTACTTACAACCAATTTGAGTTGCAAGTTTTGGCATTTTAGTAATATGTTTCCTTTTGAACCATAAGATGTCATCTCTTAAATATACATTTTGATAGTATATTAAAAAAATTAATTTTCTCTTCAAAATTAACTTATAACATGAAAGATAGAACTAAGACTTAGTGGAACTAGAGACAAAGACAAAGTTGAAGAGATTTTCAATCCTTGTAAAGTCAAGGATGGGGTCGAAAGGAGACAACATGCAGTTTTACTTTTCTCTGGTGGATGATGCTATAGCATCTATATTGAAGTTATGAATAGCTAACGTGTCAAGCTCTTATGATGTGATATCAAATTTTCCTAGGATAAGACACTCTTCGTACCATTCTTACTAATATCTTTTAAGGTATAATTTGTTTAGGACAACTTTATATTTTTGTTTACATTATTCTTTGAATTTGTAAAACAGTAAAATTAAATCCAATATAAAATATGAAATTAAAGGAAGCCTATCTTTTAAGGATAAGGGAAGGGTTGAATGGAGTGGGAAGTTAAATATCATTCAAGTGCTACACAATCAAGCCATGATTAAGATGGATATACAATCTTTTTGCTACAACAATTCGACCCCACTCAAAACTGTAAATGCACTCATTAGGAAGACAAGAGCTCCTCGAACTATGTCACCTATTATGGATTGTTGTATATGTTGTGGAACAATGTGGCCTACCAAATTGAAAGTCAAGGCAATTGACGAAGCTACAATGTGCCATTAATGTGGCAAATTAAGAATCTTCATGATTAATTGCACCACTTTGTATTGGGACTATTGTGAGATTCATCTACAAGGAAGTGGACTTTAATCCCACATTATCCTAACAAAGTTAGCTTGCACATGTAATCATCTGTGTTGCATGTGTTTCCAACATTAATTGTGGTTGTCAATAAAAAATCAAATCACAGGATATAAAGATAGAGTTGTGTTAAGGAAACACATCTTTTTCTTAAACAAACTTGTAAAGGAGAAATCATATACTTCACTCTAGATATGATTCTTAAGAGGATTTAAGTAATGTGAAGTACTTTTCATGTTCTTGACATGTCTGCCAACCAATGTTAAACACAAGTTTTGTCATAGGAGTAATATGCCTCCTTTTGGGCACAAAGGATGCTATGTTTTGAGTTGAAGTCATTATAGCATGTTAAGAAAAGTTTACTTCATTGCAAAATAAAAAATTTTATATATTTCATTTTAAGGATAATTCTCAAGCTTGATTTAGACAATATAATACATTTTTCATGCTATCCACTAAAAGTTAAACGCTTCGCAAAACAAGAATTCTTCATTTAATAGGTGACTATTGTTACGTTATAGATATCCAATCTCACGTTTTTAAGGTAAAAAATTGTGTGCTTGATTAAATATAGTTGTCCCTCCTTACTTCATAAGCTAAATTTTAAGGTGGATTTTTTTTTTATTTCTTTTTGGTATTAAAACCTAGGTCTTCTAATGGATTTGGATAAATTAGATATACACAATATGCAACACAACAATACATATGTCTAAACCAACAGTATGGTAAGAAGACGTGTTATAGTATAGATGTTCACTATCATATTACTAAGGTGTAACATCATGTACATAGTTAAATGTGGTTATTCTCTAAGCTTATTTTTTAGGTGCATTTAACAAAAAAAGAAAGTATTAACACTTTGGACCACAAAGAGAAAGTCAAACCTATAAAGCTACCATGTTTGAAAACCAGACGGATCTTTTATAAACGGATTGAACTAGAAATATCCATGGATCTTATAATAATTTCCGTTACATCACTTGGTTTTCATCATATTTTAAATTACGAAAAACAATTTTGATATCGGAGGCGTTACATCTGCACTCAACCGCACGTGATAGAGACTGTTTCGTCCAACAAACAAACGCCATCAAACACCTTGTCGGAAAGCGCCAATAACGGCCAGGATCTTCCCACCTGTTTCCCCCTCAATGGATCTCCGTCACATCAATCTTTCAACCCGTCTCCCATTGGCCCACGTTGCGCGTTGCGAATGGATTCCCGATCTCCTGAGAGTAAAAAAACAGAGAAAATCCAAAAGCCGCTTAAATCTGGAGCTCCTTACATAAGGACTCGTGTCGAGGCAAACAAGACACTTGTCGAAGCTGCCGAGACTCTCTCTCTCTCTCTCTCTCCCTCCCTCTTGCGGCTGCAAAAAAAGGAAAAAAAAGGGTAACAACAAAAGCCTTTCTCTGTCTCTCCGTCTCTCTGTCTCTCTCTCTCTCTCTCCTAAACACTCGCCCGTTCAGTTTTTATTTCCATTTTTGTCTATTCTTGTAATATTTGGAGGTTTTTTTTGGCTGTTTTTATTTCTTCAACCTGATTTTTCATGGGTTTGATGAAGAATTTAGTGATGTTTGGGAGGGTTGGATGCTTCACTGTGTATTGGAGATTCAAGTATAGGATGAAATTTTCAAATGGTTTTCTCTAGTAGTTTATAAGTGTAAGAAACGGGGTAGTGGGTGTCTTTTTTATTTATTTATTAAACTTTAGTTATTCCAAAGATATGGTTTTTGAGGTTTATCATGTTGATTATGATATGGAAATGAATGGGTATTTTTTTTTTTTTTTTTTAAACTTTAGTTTTTCTAAGTATATGCTTTTTGAGCTTTGGAATTGATTGATATGGTTGTAGGAGTTCAAGTCTAGAAGATGTTTGTGGTTTTGTATATATGGTGATGAATTTTGGATCTGAATGAAGTTGGAAGATTTTCAGGACATGAGTGCTCTGATTTTTAGTCTGAGCTTCTCCAGTTTATGAATTTTAGCTGTATATGACTGTTTGTTTGCTTCTGCTTTGTACTCCAGATTCTTGGATTGATATCGTAAATAGTTTGGTACTTTAAAGGTTTCAGTCAGGTGGTACTGTAATTGATCTTGTTTTCTGACGTGGGATTTTAGTATTTTATCTGAAGTCTTTGAGTTTTGAACGTATCTTTTTCTTGTATTAAATCTTTTGCCCTTCTGGATTCAATGATTTGAAGCTGTATTCGAGTATTTCACTTTATTTTCATATGCAGTTTGATGGTTATGGATTTTCCAATTTGGTTTCTCTGTGTTAGTCCATAAATAGATCTGCTGTGAATTCTTCTCCACTGATCCATAAATTTCTTGTTTTTGGTGAACTTTTTGTGTAAATCTATAGAAACTGACTAGGCAAGCTGAATACTATACTTGATCTTCTCCAAGTGGGTGCAATATAGAAGAAAGCTTGCTTGAGCCAAGCTGTTAGCAGTGTCTCAAGTTTCCAAAACATGGCGTCTTACTTGAACTTCAAGAACTTCGGTGATGCACCACCTCCAGATGGTAATAATGGGAACCCACAGGGGAATTTCACGTTGGCCCGGCAGCCTTCAGTATACTCGTTGACCTTTGAGGAGTTCCAGAATACCTGGGCTGGACTTGGGAAGGACCTTGGATCCATGAACATGGATGAACTTTTGAAAAACATATGGACTGCTGAGGAGACTCAGGCCATGACATCGACAACCGCTGTGGGGGAAGGAAATGTCCCCGCTGGAAATTTGCAGAGGCAAGGATCTTTGACATTGCCACGGACACTTAGTCAGAAAACTGTTGATGAAGTTTGGAAAGACTTGAACAAGGGAGGCACTGGTGGCAGTGCTCAAGATGGGGGTGGTGCTAGAGAAGCGAATGTGCCGCAGAGGCAACAGACTTTGGGAGAGATGACTTTAGAGGAGTTTTTGGTGAGAGCAGGGGTGGTGAGAGAGGAGACTCAAACGACTGGAAGACAAAACAATGCTGGATTCTTCGGTGAACTATCACAATCAAATAACAATACCAGTTTGAGTTTTGGGTTTCAACCGCCAAATCAAAGTAATGGGGTCTTTGTTAATCGGATAATGGATAACAATAATACAGTTCCAAATCTTGCTTCTAGTATGGCGATAAATGTAGGTGGTGTCAGGCCTGCTCAGCAACAATTCCGGCGGCAGCAACAGCAACCACTCTTCCCGAAGCCTGCAACTTTGGCCTTTGCCAGTCAATTGCAGAGTAGGGGTGCAAGGGTTGGTGTTGCAGAGCCTTCTCTGAATACTACTTTAGTTCAGGGCGGTGGTTTACAGGGAGGAGGACTTGGAGTTCTTGGAATAGGTCCTGGTGGGGTCACAAGTATGGCCGGATCTCCGGCAAGTCAGATATCGCCTGATGTGCTCGCAAGGAGTAGTGTAGATAACTCGTCTTTGTCGCCGGTTCCATACGTGTTTAGCCGAGGACGGAAATCCACTGGGGCTTTGGAGAAGGTTGTAGAGAGAAGGCACAGGAGAATGATAAAGAACAGAGAATCAGCTGCAAGATCCCGTGCCCGTAAGCAGGTAACCATATTGTATTTTCCACTGCACTTTATGAAACAGTTGATATCATCTCTAGTTTGTATGTCGATGCTAATGCACAAACTACCAGTAGCCATAAATTGAGTTCATTAGCAGCTTGTTTCCCTTAAGGAAGCGTTGATTAGTTATCTAAGGCGCTTGTTGCATGTTGGAAAAGCAAAACCATAATAACTTTGGTAATTTTCTGAGTGTAACGTGTTTCTCTTTTGAGTTGCTGGCAGGCATATACCCTGGAATTGGAAGCAGAAGTTGCAAAACTTAAAGAAGTGAACCAAGAATTACAGAAAAAACAGGTATGCTTTCAATCCAATGGAAAAGCTTGGTCAAATATATGGTAATCTTAGTGGTGGGGAGCCCTCTTTAACTATCTTTTGGTTGCTGCAGGCAGAAATCGTGGAGATGCAGAAAAACCAGGTGGGTATCCCCTTTTGATGTATCTCCATTACGATTATTTTTTCATAGTACTCCCATCAAAAGGATATTTCTTTGATGTTCATCTTCTTCATCAATCTCTATTGTTTGGAAATTTAAAGGTTTAATAAATTTTGGGCTTTCTGTCATTGTAGACTTAAACTTGACAGAAAAGGAAAACTTGGTAGATAAACTTTTTGCTGATAATGCAGAAAGCCTAGAAAAATGGCTTGTTAGTCATGCTAGAGCAGACAGACACTTCACTGAGAAACCCAACTACTTCTTCATTAACTGACCAAGCAAAGAAATATTTGGTGGCTGAACTCGATCTGTATCATTTATTTGCAGATGTTAGACAAATTGAATCGGCAGAGGGGAAGTAAAAGACAATGCTTAAGAAGGACGCTGACAGGCCCTTGGTAGAGATAAATTCGACCACGGATATAATAACCAAGGCTTGAGGACACAGATGTAGGTGTTGGTGTGGTAAAGGTTGAGTGTGTATCTTTGATCTGAGCCAGTTATTATATACTACGAAGAGAAGGTAGCTGTATGTACAGGAGCAGATAGCGTTTGGGTTGTAAATTATTGACTGGGATGCTTTCAATGGTGAAAACTTTTGTGTTTGTGTAACTTTTTGATTTCTGTTTACAAGCATTACCTTTATCTGCAGTTTCCAACTCGTTTAAGCAAATTAGAATAGACAGGAAGTTCGTCCTGACTATTCTAGGATTAAGAGGTATTCATTAATGTGAGAAAGTGGGAGTTTAGAACAAGATGAGAAAGAGAGCGCCAAAAGTTATGTAAAACAGAGGTCTAGTAGCCAAGTTTTTCCAACCAAATTCTCATCAAGTTCTATTTTCTGTTTATGTTCGAGGGCTTCTTATAGAGAGTTTATAAAGTATTGTATTTTTAACTTTCTTTCTACAAGATGACAACAAATTCGATGAATTTATCAATAAGTTAATAACTTAGAAGTTGGTTGAAACCAATTTAAAATGAAAAACAAAATTGTGGGCATTATGCTTCGATTTGTTAAACTAGTGACCAAAACAAACTGCTAACTCTATCGAACTTGAGATATATTTAATCAATATTCTTAATATATGGTAATATTTGGCCTTTTTTTTCAAACTCCCTCATTTTTCACACTTTAGATATAAGGGATATCTTTTCTTTGAAATTTGGAGGGCAAAAAAGAATAAAACATTGAGACTAAGCGAATGATAAAAGAGCTTTAATAGTTGAGTTTTAACCAATTTTTAGAACAAAATAGTGTTTTATTTGACTTCTTGCTACCTGCCAATGAAAACTAGTGGCATTAAGAATGTAAAATTACTTTTGATATCATTAACAATTAGGTGGAAAAATTACTTTTGATATCATTAACAATTAGGTGGATTAGTTATGCTTTTTAAGAGTAATTAGAAGAAAAAGATGAGTGAACAAAACTAAAGTATATAATTGAGAATTGTCTTATATCATAATTTGATTTATTTGAAATAATACTTATTCAATTCGATAGATATTTTAAGTCTTTTTAGAGATTATTATTTTACTGAAAATTTATATTTGAAGAAAAAAAGTAGTTTAGTATATATGATATACCTACATATATGTGTTTGTGCAATAATTTTCTCATTTCTTATATTATATTATTATTCCATTCTTAATCTCCTCTCTAAATCATAAGATATTCGTGCTTTATTCTAAATATATTTCCTTTTTGAATCATAGGGTAAATTGGATGTAAAATAATCAATAACTTATACGCATTAATTAATGTCAAAGGAAATAATAACAGTTATATATGTTTTTTGGTTACCAGGTAACACAAATCCGTTGTAGTCTAGTTGGTTAGGATACTCGGCTCTCACCCGAGAGACCCGGGTTCAAGTCCCGGCAACGGAATGTTTTTTTGGGTGTTTGGTAATAGACTTTAAAATGCCCAAAGGGCACTACCTTTTCCACTTTATATTATCTTCAGGAAAAAGCAACCTTGAGTGCAACACAATGGCGTGCAAGACATGATATGGTCCCAAAGTCTTAATATGGTCTAATCATAACGCTTAGTTGGACTCTGGCAAAGTTTGCTGGTTTGGCATGCAATTCACAATTATTCTGCAGAAAGAGCAGGCTCTGCCATGAAATTTAAGCATCAAATTGACTCCGCCCTGCCACCAACATCAATTACATTGTCATGAAGATACTGAACAGAAGGCAGTGTCTCCGAACTGCTTAATCTTTAAAAACATATAATCAGTGACTGTATAAATGGCTTTTGAAATCATGACATCTGAGAAAATCATCAACTGAATAAATTGCTTACAAACTCATTGACAAGTAATTGTAAATTGTTAGGAACATAGAGAGGTCAAGCAGTATATACACATAATAACTGAGGATTTAACATGATCTGCAATAAATCATCTTTATTTCCACAGAGAAACAATATCTTAGTGTTTGGAGATTTCATACAACTAGAGGCTGCTAAAGAATTTTTCCTTTCTGATGGCTCTCCCTTTTTTGTTACTGTGACAACTCCCATAAAATCACCTAGCTCTCAAAATTTCCTAAACTTGATATTTATAGACAAAGTAGCAGAAACCTTGATTCATATAATGATTTTCTTACCCTTAATTCTAATTTTGATTCTATTCCTAACACAACTTGTTAGCAAGTCTTCTGGGAAAGGGCAAGCAATCGACTTTGGAATAGGTCCATCACCCAAGCACATGGTCAACCACAGCTGCAAAAATTATGCTCAATCCACCAGGACTTTCACTTGGTTTCTAACTCTTGGGATACTCAAAAACGAGGGCTTCTGCAATACTTCTTGCTCTTCCATAGCCAAAGAGCTTGCCCACAATAGCCAATGCAAATTCTGTTACGGTGGCAAGTCCCCCGCTTGTAATTAGTTTACCATCTATGACTACTTTGGCACCATTCACTGCTTCCTTGCCAAGCTTTTTTATGACGGTTGGATGGGCGGTGGCTCTCTTATCCTGTGTTTCAAAGACAAGTGACCAAGTCAATATATATGAAGATGAGAAACAGGATGATACCAACTGGTTTGAACTACCTTCAGCAAACCATGTCTATGCAGGACTGCTGGTGAAGAGCAGACTGCTCCATATATTCTACCAGCTGAATATTGTGCCTTGAGCAGCTTCTTGAGAATCCTGGATTTGTGTAGCCGCTCATCCCCAGCAATTCCTCCCTGACATGTGCAATGCAGAAAGAGTGACTTCTTTGGAAACAATTAGAAGAACAAAGAAATAAAAATTCAACAATAATCAGAAGAAACTCTAAATGAGACAAAGGGGTAGGGGTGGGGAAAGAAAACAGTAGAGGACTCACACGGCAATAAATTAGCAAGAATGACCATTTACCTGTACTGATTTGACAGATTAATGAGAAGACCACTTGAGACCTCATGGTTCATTTGATTTTAGGCCATATAGAGATGTAATTTGTTTGAGTAGGACACCAAGACCAATATCTATGCTAAAGTGGAAACTCAAATGCTTAATACTGAATCCAAATAATCTGCGGCGGAATGCCATCTGCATTATCAAAGAGATAAGTTCGTTTTCTCACCGGAAGAATTATTAGATCGTATATTGACTCAGCAGCTTCGCCAATTAACATATCAGCAACAATTTTTGTGCCTCGTGATGCCAAAATCTTCACCGATTTTTCAACAGAAGCAACAACAACATCAACCTTTGCACGCCGTAGAATATCTGCAATAGTTACTATTTCAATCACTTCAGAGCCGTTTGCAACTGGAATGAGGACCTGTGTAACAACAGATCGCGAGAAAATGACTTCAGATTTAAATCCCACACACAGTGTGAGAGAATACCACAACAAGAGATGCTAAATTACCAAGGATAAAGAGAAGTGCTTTAGTACACATTAGTATAGGTATGACTTGTCTGTGAAGAAAAGCCGCAGGAAATATAAAGCAGGAAAAGCAAGCAAAAGCACAAAGAATAATAGCAATCAGTCTCGACTCGTAAATGCCCATCTGGTTTAGTGGCCAGATACAAATGAATAAAGCAACTTCTTATATTTAAATTTGAAGAGAAAATTCATAATACGAGAATGGGTAATTCTTTGTTGAAAATTTTCCTACTTAACCACAGATCTATGGCTGAAAATTCTATCAAGGATGCGGTGATGCTGTTAATAGTTGAGAGGTCAGACTTCTAGAATCTATCACCAAGATTATTAAATGACATTGCTCACCCATAAAAGGCTTTACATTAGCAATAATTGATGCCAGAAAATGACCTTTTGGAGGTAAATATTGCCAGTATTATCTTCTCCAGCTCATTTGTAAAAATACATGCAAAATATCTATCAGAAAACATAAAGTATATAACCTTCATATATTCTCATACAGTCAGTCCGATTGCGGGAAATGGAAGAGGAATGCTGAAAAGCAATTAGTTGTCAACCAAGCTGCATATCCATTTACACAAGACTTAATCCATTAAGTGGTAAGAAAAGCAACTTACTCGAGGGATGCGGTCAACAGACCATTCAACTTGGTTGAACTCTTCCTTTCTTGGGTTATTGTCAGCAGTAGACATCAACTAGTACCAAAGAATAAGAAAATCTCAGCTCAAGCCAAATAGGCAAAGAACATATGAAAACAGAACGAAGAAAAAAGAATGATAAAAGGAAGGGTGAAAAAAATAAATTCACAGCAAAACAACAAACAAAAAGAACGTCAAATAATTTTTTAGAACACCATATGTACAGGTTTCGTACACCTAACATTAAGTCATTCAAATTTAACACCAGATTCAGAGATAGGCATTTACATTAAACAGCTCCCTCTCTTTGCCCTCAATGCTAATGAGCCTCAGTATTGATGTTAAGAGGTTTATAAGATTGTTTGATTGCCAATGAATATCACCCTTCCCACACTAGGTTAAGAGGTTTAGGAAGGGTTAACTAAAGTGCTCTTTGCTTCCACGACAAACGTGAAAATGACTGTCAAAGAAAGAAGTCACACTACAAACCATATCAACCCAGCTAGAGTAGTTGGTCTTACCAATAACTCTGCAACCTCTTTGGCAACTGACTCTCCAAACAGCTGATGCACTAAGGAAAGAGCAAACTGAAAAGTGGTTCCAGGACCACGGCTTGTTGTGAGCTCTCCAGAAACTTGAATGGTTGATTTGACAGCCCAGAAAGTTGGAAGCTTATCCATGAATGCAGGGTGACAAGTTGTCTTCCATGACAAACTACGCCAAAATTAGCTGACAAAATATTGATATGCATAGATTCACCATACTTTAGCCAAAATCAAACCAAGTAAATCACCTGCTTTCTTCTCAGGAGACCCCAAGGCAGAAGTGTGACTGCTGGAGCAGCAGATATCGCCCCATATAGTCTCTTTTTCTCAGCCTGTTTTTTCATTATTTTCTGCAGAACTTCAGAGTCTCTTAATCGCACCGAACCTGGCATTCCTCCCTAACAGTAATGCAGATTACGTTAATAACCAAATAGACATTGTCAAACTGCTTTGCAGAATTGATTATTAGGCAGAAAGCACTTAAAATAAGAGATTATGCAACTTCATCATTATGACTCCAAAAATCCAGCATAATCTCTCACATTTTTCATCTTCGTTTCATTTTTGCCCATTTCAGTTATGCTCAAGTCTCTTACACTCTTTGCTTTTACACATTGCTCGTATTACCAACTACACAAACTTTGTCAGAGCAATCCCACTTTTGGCTTCTAACCATAACAGATCACTGAACCCTTAAGGCTACGCATGGATATTGACAAACTACCCTTCGTGGTTCAGAAAGCTAACCGGCAAAGCCACGAGATCGAAAATTTGATCAGAACAGTTCGAGATGGAGGTGTCAGCAATTAGCCTCGTACCAACAGAAGCTTCAACCTCAAGCTGCGGCTCCACGGAGGCCACGGTCACATCCGCGCCAGCTCGGCGCAGAACATCAACTATAATGACAGCTTCCATTTCCTCAGTACCATATCCAATAGGAACCAACACCTGCCCACACGAACACCCACATATTTACACAAATAAAAAATCTTTAGCCTATATTCAACAGGAAAGCTTGTCAAATGCAACAAACTTCTAAAATTTTCCATTTCTTTCATCAAGCTTTTTACCCACCAAATAGACAAACAACCGGGCTCTGGATTTTCTTAAACTTTATAAAGGAATGTTGAAATGGGGAGTACAGAAAGCACCTTCTTGGGAGGCACCGAAGTGGTAGTGTCAGAATTATCAGCATCAGTACTACTTGTAACGGTCGTGGGTGTTGTTGAAGAGACGGCCTTAGCTGGTTTCGAAGCGCATTTCGCATTGGAAGCTCCCTGCCGCCGAGAAATCACGGATACGAACGACGACGAAGACATGGCAAGTCCACAGCGCTGATGACAATAGAGTTTGAGAGGAGCTGGGAAGAGCATGGATGAGAGAGACTCCATTGAGGCTCTCACAAGCATCACCTTCGACTCGCAGAATCAGACTCCAATGGCCTTCCTTATCCGGGTTTAGTCTCCTCGAAAATGGAGTCTCAAGGGTTTAACAATGGAATATTTTCGGAAGAGAAGATATTTATTGTCATAAATATTATACCGATAACGTCCTATTGTTAAAACTTATAACTTTGGCTTATAGTTAAACTTACTATAAGTATTTATTATCAAAAAAATTCCAATGATAATTTCCTTTTAAAATACTTAAAACTTATTAAAGTTTTAGACTATTTATTAACATCATTTAGACTTATAATCAAACTTATTATTTTGTTATACAAGTATTTATTGTCATAAACATTCCAACAATAATATCTTATTAGAATATCAAAAGTTATTAAAGGTTTGGACTATTCAGTTAAATAATTTTTTTAAAATCTTAACTTACAATTAAACTCATGATTTTATTATACACGATAACTTAATATGCAATTGTTTTAATTTATTTTAAAAATTAACTTTATGTTATATATTCTACACTTATTTAAAATATAGTTATTATATTTATTTTATTATTTTATTATATTCAATAACTTGAAATGCATACGTTTTAATTCATTTAAAAAATTAAGTTTACACAGAGTGTTATTAATCTTAAAGTTATATGGGTTGAGTAAATTTCACTTAATATCTGATATTGAATTAGAAGACTTAAAGGTTTAACTTAAAAACTAACTCAAAGGTTAAAATTTTTTTTAAAAAAATTTATATTTAATCTTAAGAATTTTAATTTCTAGTATGGAACTCTCATTTTTCACATAAAGTAAAGTATGGTTATTATATATAAATTTGTTATTATTAATAAAATTTATGTAATTTGCCTTTGTTATTAAAAAAATAAGGTAATTGTTAAAGTCCAATAACTCATGAGCCTTTTCCAGCTTAAGAGCAGTGAACAAAGCCGGTCAATATGTCCGGTACCTGAAACGGATAGGCATGACACATAGAGAGCTTTGCCGGGGAGGATAAACAGGGCCACTGAGTCTCCGACCTCGGCTTCTCACAGAGAGAGAAAGATGCTTCGAGTTTTAGCGAGGAGAGCTGTTGCTTCGGCTTCATCTTCATCTTCATCTTCGTCGTATTCATGGATTGATCACTCGATTCGGAGAAGGTATTTCTGCCTGGGAGTGCTGACCGACGGCGTCGACAGGAGCTCCGAGTCATTCGGCCGTAATTCCCGGGCCATGGACGCTCTCATCTCCGACCTCCATTCCCACATCGCTAAGGTGTCTGCGTGCGCGTGTGCGTGTGTTTGTGTGTTTGTATGTGTGTGAGTGGGTAATAACCGAGCGATTGTATTTGTGGAAGGTTCTGGGTGGAGGAGGAGCTGAGGCCGTGAAGAGGAATAGGAGTCGGAACAAGCTTTTACCAAGAGAAAGAATTGATCGCCTTCTCGACCCTGGTTCTTCATTCCTTGAGCTTTCGCAGGTTCTGAAACTCTGTTTCGTTGTTTACTGGAATTTGGGATATATAGATGTCCACCAGTCCAGTCAAACACTGCATTTTCTGCGTAGTCTAAGCCCAGACGAAAGACGTCTGAGCACTGGGTTGATTCTGTTGTGCTTACTTTGGGTGGCTTTGCTCCAAATTAAGCGGACAGCAATGGAAAATATTGGTGTTTTTGCACTGTTCAACATAATCTATAGTAGTTTAGACCCCGCAATGTTTTATTAGGATTGATAGTTGTACAATTTTGATTTTTTTTCCCCCTGACACATTGATCCTTCTTGCAGCTTAAATAATTAATGGTGGCATACACTATATTAGAAAACGTTTATTCTCAAATTCGAATGATATCACAATTTTCATGTTAACCAGAAAGCAGTTGTTCCCTTTGTCAATTGATTGGACTTGATGCATTTTGTGGCATAATATGTGTTGTCTTTGGCATCTAATACTTGTTTTCTATGATAAAGCTTGCCGGCCATGAGTTATATGAAGAACCCTTGCCATCTGCTGGGATTGTTACCGGAATAGGTCCTGTGCATGGACGACTTTGTATGTTTGTGGCTAATGACCCAACTGTAAAGGGTGGAACTTATTATCCCATCACCGTTAAAAAGCATCTTAGGGCACAAGAGATTGCTGCTAAGTGCAAATTACCGTGCATATATCTTGTTGATAGTGGAGGTGCTTTCCTTCCCAAGCAGGCTGACGTCTTCCCTGACAGGGATAACTTCGGTAGAATCTTCTATAATCAAGCTATAATGTCTTCTGAAGGCATTTCCCAAATTGCGCTGGTATTGGGCTCCTGCACAGCTGGGGGTGCCTATATACCTGCAATGGCAGATGAAAGTGTTATGGTCAAGGGAAATGGTACTATCTTTCTAGCAGGGCCACCTCTTGTGAAGGTTAGTTTCAGGCCTTCTGGTGTTCCAAATTACTTCATGTGGTAATTCGTGGATCTATTTCATGATTGCTTGGTATCTTGTGAATGCTGTTCTTACATGCACGTGTCAACCAGAATTTTTTTTTAATGTCTCAGAAACATATATCTTATTCTAAAGACTATTTTTAAATAGGCTGCCACAGGAGAAGAGGTGTCTGCTGAAGATTTGGGTGGTGCTACTGTGCATTGCAAGACGTCAGGCGTATCAGATTATTTTGCCCAAGGTTTTTGCCTTTTCCATTCTTCCTTTCTACCTCTTAAAGCAGCGTTTTGGAATTTGCTATGACCTTCTCACTGGTTTCTGCTTATTTAAGAGGCTTTATGCTGTTAATGCTGATATTAGATTTATGAGTTTCATGAAGTTCTGTATTTTCTTTTGAGTTATCAGAAGCTCCCTCTCTCTCTGTTCCCTCTCTTTGTCTTTAAGAAAGATAAAGGCTTTTTGTTTTTTTTTTTCCTTTTTCTCCTCTCGGTGATCATATGTGTGTTGTATGGCTTATTGCAGATGAGCTGCATGCACTTGCTCTTGGGAGGAACATCGTTAAGAACTTACATATGGCTGGGAAGGAAGGGCTGTTAAGTAGACTGGAGACTGGGGACCATGAGTATAAAGAACCTTTGTATGATGTAAAGGAACTTCGATCCATTGCTCCAAGTGACCTTAGGCAGTCATTTGACATACGATCTGTTATTTCTCGCATTGTCGATGGAAGTGAATTTGATGAGTTCAAGAAACTGTATGGCACTGTGAGGACCTTTGAATCTCTCGAACTTCTAAGATTTTTAGCAGTCTGCTTTTAATTTGTTTGTAGGCTTTGTTCTCTTTCAACATTTTGTTTCTAATAGTCATAGATTTTGGAATCTCAATTGTGTCTATGCAGACTCTTGTGACTGGTTTTGCTAGGATCTTTGGACAGCCAGTTGGAATTATTGGAAACAATGGCATATTATTCAATGAATCTGCTCTAAAGGGGACCCATTTCATTGAACTATGTGCTCAACGAAACATTCCTTTGGTCTTCCTTCAGAACATTACAGGATTCATGGTATGTATCTCACTGTTAATAACGCCTTCTAACATCTCTGCGTTCATTACATTTCCAGAAAAAATGGACTGAAGACCAGGGGTTCCTTTTAACTTGTGTGATAAATCTGTCATATGCTTGGTGGTCATGTCCATTTTTGAATAAGGGGATTATGTGGAAAAAAGTTGCTAATTGGGGGATGGGGTTATAATTGGAAACTCATTAGAAGGACCATGTGGAGGCTGGGGTTGTGGGTTCAATTCACTTGGTGTGTATGTAAAGTACCAATGAACAAAGAAATAAAATTCATTAAAAGGTAGAATGAGCTAATGCTTGATGAAGTATTAGAGTTTAGATGAATTCATAGAATACTCGTAGAAGTTCAATTTGAAAGAACTAATGTGGGAAAAGAAACAAAAAGATGAACTGAGTGAGACTGTTCAATACAACATGTGCAAAAAACTCACTATCGACCTCTAATCCAAGTACTGGTACTCCCCTGTTATACAAAAATAGAGGAGTTTCAAACTCATTTTGAGATCAATGGAAGCTTCTTTTGCTTCAAATTCATTGTGAATGAGTATTGCTTGTGATAGGTTAGGTTTTCTCCTGCTACGCAGATATTATACATTATATGTTGAGTGGCCTTACATATTTTCTAAGTCAGAACTTCAACTGAGAAGTTCTATAATGGTTGGAAATTTGCGTTTCTTTCCTTGTTAACTGTAGCGGCAAATAGACTTAGTTTCTAGCTGTTTATTTTCTTATTTCTTTATTAGTAAAGAGCTAGTAGTAGCCTGTTTAACGATTGATCATCCATTAGTTATTTCTATCAAACACTGCCTTCTACAAATAGTTTCACTCAAGGAACTGGATTTGGTTTGCTCCCCTAGGTTTACTCTAAGCCACTTTGAGGTACAACATATATGGAGATAAATCCATTGAAGTTGATCAAAGCTTGGAAACAATAATTTTTAATGTTCATTGGTAGGTTGGCTCAAGGTCTGAGGCAAATGGTATAGCAAAATCAGGAGCGAAAATGGTCATGGCAGTTTCCTGTGCAAAGGTCAGTGCATCTCATAGTTAATATCAATTTCATTTTTATTCCTCTGTAATAATCGAGCTATAAGATTGCCTGTATGAGTACCTATGGGTTTGGTGTTCATCTCGTTTTTGTTTCACGCCATATGTAGTTTGTGACTTTTAAGTTTAAACAGTTATTTGTGAAGGTGGCACTTACATTTGCAACCAAAAGAGAAAAGAACAAAACAAAGGCATGAAAGAAGAAGTGATTTACTTCTGCATCTTTTCCAATCATTATGTTTAGGTTCCCAAAGTTACCATAATTGTTGGTGGGAGCTTTGGCGCTGGAAATTATGCAATGTGTGGTCGTGCTTACAGTCCTGACTTCATGTTCCTTTGGCCCAATGCCAGAATATCAGTGATGGGTGGTGCTCAGGTAGTCCTTTCACTCTACATTCTTGCATATGGCTGAAACATCAATGGGATATCATGATTTCATTTGATAGATCATGCTTCCTCTGAAACCAGCATAAAAAGGCATAATTCCTGTTTTTTGAGATCCCAAAGATACCCTGTAGAGAATAATTCTTAAAGATTTGAACCAATAAGTCTAAATTGTTTTAGGTGTCGATTAACTTACTTTTCTTTCAATATTCAGGCTGCTGGAGTGCTGGCTCAAATAGAAAAAAGCAACAAGAAAAAGCAAGGGATTCAGGTAGAAAAATCTGTCTTTGAGGAAACATGAATAATCTTATTTCTTCATAACGCCGTGGTGATCTTGTTCATATTTGGGTGATATCTGCTTAATTTGATATGCAGTGGGACAATGAAGAAGAGGAAAGATTTAAGGCAAAGGTGGTGGAAGCTTATGAAAGAGAGGGGAATTCTTATTACTCCACAGCAAGGCTGTGGGACGATGGAGTTATTGATCCTGCAGACTCTAGAAAAATCATTGGTCTCTGCATTTCTGCTTCCATGAATCGTGCCACAGAAGATACCAAGTATGGTGTATTTAGAATGTAATAAGAAATCATTTTCTGTATAAGAGAACAGGGAGGAATAATTGCAAAAACCTGTGGAAGCAAAATTTTACTTTCATCTCAATCTCAATTCCTTCTGCTTTACAGCACTTCACCGTTTCTTTCAAAGTTGAATGTCCTCGAATCTGCAGTCAAAACCTGGAAAAGAAGGCGATCATCAAATAAAAGGATTAAGCATAAAAAAGATTATCACACCTAGAGGAGAATGGGTGAGCCTAGATACCAAAGAGAGCACTGATTGGCAAAAACAATATGAAAATCAATTTCACATGAAACCATATAGGATAGAAATCAAACCAAAAGATTTTTTTTTCTTTTCATGTAATTTATTAAATAGCCTTCTCTAATTCAGAACAATTAGTATAAAATTTATCAAAGCCCAAGTCCATATTGTATCTCTTTAGTCTTTATATGAATATATAGATCTTTCCTTTTAATTTAATTCAAACAAAGTATATTAGCAAAAGATTAATATGTTACAAGTCTATCTCACAGTAGGAGATAGTAGTTATAAACACTATTAGGTGAGTTCATTGCCTACACCATTTTAGGGGATAATGGTTGCAAGTCTATTAGGTTGGGTCACAATTTGGCTCTAATAGTGTTTATCATGAACTTAGGTTCCATCCCAAAAGGTCATCTAATGGGAGAAATAATCAAGTTTTTTTAAATGTCCAAATTGTCATACTTATCTTTTTAATGTGAGAGAGTGAAGATTATTATATATATGGCTAACAATAAGTAAGGCTTAAGTTTGGACAAAAACAACCCAAAGTCTATAAGGATAAAACTTAAAAGTTTCATTTTTAACGAAAGGTATTACCTAGATTTTAATCTCAAAGTAATTTCTAGTTTTTACCTTTTCCTACTAGCCATAAAATAAGCTTTAAATCTTCAATAAGGAAATAGAAAATAATATTTACAATAAAAAGACATCTAACACATCAGCGCCCGTGGCCTAATGGATAAGGCGTCTGACTTCTAATCAGGCGATTGTGGGTTCGAGTCCCACCGGGCGTGATCGATCCATTTTTTAATTTCTCCCATAGATGGGTCCCACTGCCAGAAAAGCGTGGCCCATCCGCAACCCGAAATATTAAGCAAATAAAAAACGTGCACGCAAGCCCCATTCGCTCTGCTTGCACATCTGTTTCTTTTCACTCTCGGCTTCCCCCTCTCCTCCTGCCATGGCTTTTTCGACTTCCTCCTTCTCCACGACCCTCTCTCTCCCACGCGCCCGCTCACGTGTCCGCGTCACTCCACGCTCCGTATTCTCTTCGTCTTCCTTTGCCCGCCACCCCGGTCGACCAGCCGGAGGACTCTCATTTCCTTCCCGTCGCCACTCCTCAAAGGCGCGTAGGGTTCTTTCTCCTTCTGCTCCTCCACTCCCTCTCAAGGTTCTCTGCACGCGCCAATCCAGAGGTGCTCTTTCTCTCTGATTCAAGCATTTCGTTGTTTTTTGATTTATTTATTTTTTTCCATTTCTTTATGTTTATATTGAATGCATGTGAGTAGCGCTGTCAGGGTGTGCTAGGTTTAAGATTTAGCTCCGGAAAAGAAAGTAAGAGCCGTATGGATTCGATGCGTTTTTCTGCTATCCGGCCTAAGATTTGCAGTCCATGATTGTGAGGAATGTAGTCAAGTCTCTGTTTGGTTTCTAAGAAAAGTCTGAAAATGAAAGAAAGGTTTATTATAGATGTGTTATGTTTCTCTGCGATTGCGCCGAAGACTACCAACTTATGCCTTTCTTTATCCGATTCGGAGAAAACTCCAGAAAAGGAAAAGAGAAGCTTATGGATATGTTACATTTCTAACCATTAGGCCTAAGATTAACAAACAATAACGCAGTAGCTGAGCCAAGTAATTCTGCAAGATTCTGTTTCTTTTCATCTTTTCTGGCTTTGTAGTCTTGTAACGATGAAAAACCTGATTTAATAATACCGTGCAGAATATTTTTTTGGCTCTGATTTTTTTATTTTATTTTTAATCTTAGTTATTGGTGAAAGAAACAGAAATGCACAAACTTTTGTGGCTTGATATGCGTGAGGTACTTTTGTTGGATTGTTTAGTTAATTACTTCTATGGATTTGTTGCTTGGATTTGGTTCTTTGATTTTGATGCTGCAAAGGTATGCATGGTATCCTGTACAATGGTTTGCGCTTCTCTTGTTTGGGACGACGGATATAACTAAGATTGGAATTAATATGCTGGAGTTTCAATTTAAAGCTTCAATTTCATTTAATACTTGCAGTTATCTTATAGTGCTCCTTATGGTACTGTCCTTGGAGCCTGGATGAGAAATCTGCAGTTTTATGGGGCAGAATGGTGCGCCAAGTTTGGCAATGGCTGTGCATATCCTTGAGATAGTTGTCTGTTGCCGTTTATATCCTTCTCAAGAATTTGGCCTCCTACCATTCACTAACTTCCTTTCCTTTGGGTAAATAAAGAGCAGCTACTTAGAATTTTTTTTCCGAGAAATTACACTCTTCCTCTCTTTTGTTTAAATGAAGTTCAAATTACCAACTATAGATTGTAAATAGTGGACTTCATGCATGTGCTTCTGGATATCCATATATTCACCTTGTAATATGAATACTATTTTCTTTCTGACCTGCTTTTGAAAAGGTTCAAGTTCTACTTATGAACTCAAATGGTTTGGGATTGAAAAAACTTTACATGATGTGACCTCAAGTGAGTAAAATATGGTAAAATGTGGTAAAATGTGACTTTTAGATTGCAGTTTTGCTAGTTGAACTCCACCAAATCCAGCCACATGAGCTATGATTCAAAGCTGCCTCGTGACAACCATGTCTTGGTGTGCTGCTTCTATTTCCCAATATAGCTTTACACCAAGTTGTGATTGAGACGCTGAAGATTAGACCTCGGACATCTCTTGTAATGACAATTTGTTCATACATGCAGATTTGATCACCAAAGAATCCTGGGAAAAATCGATCCTAAAGAGTGAAACCCCCGTCCTCGTTGAATTTTACGCAAGTTGGTGTGGCCCCTGCAGGATGGTCCACCGGGTGATTGATGAGATTTCAGCAGATTATGCTGGTAGACTGAAGTGCTTTCTACTCAACACTGATAGCGACTTTCAGATTGCAGAGGAGTATGAAATTAAGGCTGTACCTGTGGTTTTGCTGTTCAAGAATGGGGTCAAACGTGAATCTGTGGTAGGTACCATGCCAAAGGAATTTTATGTGGCCGCCATTGAGAGGGTCCTGGAAGCGTAGTTGTGGTTCAATTGGATGTACGGTAGTTTTGGCTTACTGAATACGATCATATTTTGGTGCTGAGCTTCTGGAATCGGTCAATCACCATCATCATGATCTTTTCTTCGAAATTTTGCACAAAGAATTGGCTTGAACTACGCAGACTAAGTTCTGTAGATATATATTGGTTATTTACTTTCAATTTTGTAAATCTGGACGTAGTTGGTTCTAATGCAACTAGAATGCTGACTCGGAACTCTACAAGATTTGAAGGTGATGTTGGCCAATTGGTTTCCTCTTACCCTGACCGGAGTTGGAGGTCTTAACCAGATTCACTTCCGATCAAATGTTATTCCCTTGAATTCATTATTTACCTCACTGTCCTTAGTTCTCTCCTTTTTATTTTTTACAGCTTGACATTTGTTGAAAATTGGAGGTGTTTTAGTCGATGAAAAATAGTTTAAATTCAAAATTTTCATTTTTTGGCATGTGGAACAAATCATTTTTATATATGAAACAATTTTTCTCTTCTTACAACATGCTTGTTTAGGTCTTGGTCAAGATTTATGGTCAAGCCGTCACGTTTGACCAATCCCAACTGTATTGACGGAAGTAGGCATGAGGAATGTCTTCGTATTTCGTGAATGGTAATACGATCAAATTTGGCTATTAAAGGATCTGTGGGTTCAAAGTTAGTTCGTTTTCGGAGCCTTTTCTAGGACCCAATTCACAGAAACAGCCAGCAAACTTCTTTTAATCTGTCAATATTAGTTATTGGTGTAGTACTAAAGACTTGGGTAGAAAATTTAAGATTTGGGTTGAAAATTTCTTCTTGGAATGTCTTTGTTAGATTTATTTATCTATTTATTTTGATGGCTTGTGATTTCTTGCTATATCAGCGTTCTCTTCCTCTTGTATAGTGCTTCTGATTTTTTCTAACTTGGTTAAGAGATCATTGTTCTGAAGAAACATGAATTTTAGCGCATGGCATGTCTTCGTCTTTTGCCTACTTTGCATCAAATTTCTTCCGCTTGAAATTTTCTAATGTTGTTGGTAAATCCAACCAGATACGAATTGCATCTTCTGGTTTTTAAGCGCCTATTTCTTTTGATCAACTTTTGATTCATCTATTTCAGTTTTAAATGGCTATTTATGTGGCTTTTCACCTATTCTTTGCAGCCCCAATTAGTTTAATCCAGTTTACTTGTTTCTTCTCAATCCATTTGAGTTTATTACTAGGACATTGGTTTGTAAATAGACAAGGTTTTCCATGCAAAAATACATTCAATCTCCATAGAAATTTGTAATGGAAATCGAACTATTTTTTCTCAGCGAGGATCCTATGATTTTGTGTTTGTAATGGATTCTTTGTTCTTTTTGTTTTAGTTGCTTTCGTTATTACTATCATGATGACGATGATGGACATTGATACTAATATTGTTATGATGGCTTGTATTAATATTCTTGTCATTATCAAACACTTTGGCTGTCACATCATGTCTTGATTGATTTTGGATTCTTTGACTGAGTTGATAACTTTTACCTTCATCGTGGAGTTGTTGGTGTGGTTATGAAGGATTAAATAAATTAATTCAATTGTGAATGTAAAAGCATTATTCTAGGTTGATATAAAAGAATTTGAGTCTTAATCTAGTTTTGCTGGGAACTTAGTTACAAAATTTGGTGAAAGGAAATTCTTTCCTCCACAACCCACCCTCCCCCCCAACACACACACACTCTTAGAGACTGGTCAATAGTATTACTCTGTAATATGTTTGAATCATCACAATGATTTTCTCATGATGTGCAAATTGTTACCTAGGGTGGTGTTGAGATACTCACATATAGTTTTTACTTACATTTTTTGCTTTTAACCATGAGCAAGAAACTTGGATTTGATCAAAATAATGATGTCTAATCTAAATGCATCAATAACAATAGTCTCTTTAGAATCCTCTAAAGAAAAGGCCACAATTATAGTAGTTTCAAACATGAACTACTCACATATAGGCCTCAACTTTCTTTAAGCCATCAAAGTTGAAGTTTCTTAGATGGTTTTTTTCATTTATTTTATTTTATTTTATTTATAATGCATGCACTTAACTCATGCATATAAAGTGTTGAACATCAAATTCTATGATTGAAATTCCTCCTAGCTCACTACTGAACTAGTTAGTTAAGTAACCTTAGATGGTCTTATCACTAGCTTTTGAAACATTAAGAATTGTCTTGTTCCTGTGATGTCAACCTTGTAAATGTTGTGGGAAACATTATAAAGGCTTTGTGGGTTTATCTTGTAATTAGGAGTTATTATGATGATTTCTGCCTATAGAGATTTTAATGCATTCCTCATGTAACTTAGGGAGGGTTGTAGAGAACTTATACGTGTTCCAAATGGGAGAAAATATATTGTTGACAAAACTATATTGGTTGACAAGCTTTTTTTTAATCTCATCATAAGTGTTGACATTTTTCAATCATGTTGATCTTAGGGGATGTAGATTTGGTTTTGGCATTCATAAGCTTGTTTATCTTAGTCACACTGTAATCCTTGTTATACCATTGGTGTTCATGTGCATCCTAAAATCATTAAGGCTATGTATCTCTGTATCTCATAACTTAGAGATACATAGTCTTTCCCACAAGTTGCACTAGGCCAATCCCAAGCAAGTTACATGACCTCAGCCATTATACCAAATGGCTAAGGTCAATTCTACTACACAACAACATTTCTAATACTCCAAAAGAACTTGGGTGAGAGGGAAGCTTCCTTTTGAGCATTCTAGCAATTTTACAAACTTGTCTTTTAATTTCCATATAGTAGACAATACAAATGATGACTAGAAGGACCAATGCCTCCATAAGGAGGCTTAAAACATTGGTAGGAGCAACACAATCTTTGTCTCATGCTACATTAAGCCAATCCGAAATAAACTTACTAGCACTAATGGGTCTTAGACATACATAAATACTAGAGGGTAGAACAAAAATTACGATATGATTGAGATGAACAAGCTTGTGGAGTGTTAAAGCAAAATTTGCAGCCCTTAAGATCAACATGATTAAAGAAAAGGCCACAATTATAGTAGATTCAAACATCAACATTGCTCAACCTTCTTTAAGCCATCAAAGTCAAAATTTCTTAAATGATCCTGTCATTAGCTTTTGAAACATTGAGAATTATCTTGTTTCACATGATGTTTTGTGGATTTATCTTATAATCAAAAAACGTTATCATGATGTTTATTTTTCTTATAGGGATTTTAATGCATTTCCCATGCAACTTAAAGAGGGTTTTAGAGAACTTATAGATGTTCCAAATGGGATAAAAGATACTACTAGCAAAGCTCTATTGGTTGACAAGCTTTTTACCCTTATCAAAAGTGTTGACATTTTTCGATTATGTGATCTTAGGGGATGTAGATTTTGTTTTGGCACTTTACATTCTTGTCCATCTTAGTCACATCATAATCCTTGTTATACCTTTTGGTGTTCATGTGCGTTATAAGATCATTAATGCTGGTAAGTTTTTTTTGGATTGTACCTCCAACCAAGGTTTTAGGGCCTCCTTGTGGAGGTGTTGGTCCTTCTAGTCTTCATTTAGACTTTACTTTGTTGGAACTAAATGACCAATTAATAAAAGTGTTAGAATGCTTACAGACGCTTGCCTCTTACTTGAGTTCCTTAATAAGTATTAGAAAATTTGTTGTGTAGTAGAATTAATCTCAACCATTTGGTGTAAAGTTTTAGATACTCTAATGGAAATAGGGTGAGAAGGAAGCTTCATCATGAACATTCTAGCAATTTTACAAACTTGTCTTTTAGTATCCACATAGTAGAAAGTATAAATGATGACCATAATTATAGGGTGAACTTGCAAAGCCATCCTTATATTCCTTACAACCTTTTTAGGGTCAACATTATTGTTGAGCAATCCCTTATACACCAAATTGTTGAATTTGGTTTTATTACACGACAATAAAAGAAAATTTAACCTAAAAAAGAAAAAAATAACTTACTTCTAGTAGATATAGTAAATAAGCTACCAACAAAGCTAGATCAATAATTAAATGCTTTTCTATCACTTTGGATAACCATACTTTGCTCTATGAAGATGATACCAACAAAGTTTCAAATACTTGGATGGCACTTCGGTGAGAGGGAAACATCCTCCTAATCATTCCAACGATTTTTACTAATTGATTTTTTAGTCCTTAGTGAGTATAATCCAAATGATAACCAAAAGGAACAACACGTCAATGAAAAGGCCCTAAAAACTTGTGAGAGGAACACAACCATTCCTATAAGCCACATTAGGTCAATCTTAAAGAAATGTACTAGCATTAATGAGCTCAAGATGGACATGAATACTAGAAGGTATAATAAGGATTATGGTATAATTGAGAGGAATAAGTTGTAAAGTGCAAGAGAAAAATCTATAGTTCTTGAAATTAACATGATTGAAGAATGTTGACACTTGTGACAAGGTTAAAAAAAAAAAAAATCATTTCTACCAATGGAGCATTGTTAATGGCATTCCTTCTTTCATTTGGAGCATCTAAGGGTGCGACACTAGTTCTCTAGCAACCATCCTTAAGTCGCATGGGAAACATAATAAAATCTTCATAGGTAAAAAATATTATAACAACTCATTTAATTATAGGGTGAACTTGCAAAGCCATCTTTATGTTATGTACAACATCTTCAAGGTCAACATTACAAAGTAATGTTGATGACTAGTTTATTGTATACTAAATGGCTAAGGTCAGTTCGACTACACAATAATATAGAAGTATATGAACCCAAAAAAAAAAAACTTACTTTCAACAATTATAGTAACTAAGTCACTAACAAAATTATATCAAAATTCATTTTTTTTTATCACTTTGAACAAATGCTTTTTCATCGGCAATTCAACTAATTTCCTTGATCTCAATCACCACATCAACAACTCCACAATAAAGGTAAATGATATTAATTCACTCAAAGAATCCAAGTTAATCAAGACATGATGTCACAGTCAAAGCGTTTGAATCATGACAAGAATAATAACACAAAACAATCATGACAATTAAGGTTTATTCAAAAATTATCTTTATAAGGAATTTTGTAGATATATCTTCATCGCTACTCCCAATTTTGTAAATTTAAGTTCTAATGGGAGTAGGGTACTGACTGGTAACTCTAGAAGATTGGAAATGATCTTTGTTGGCCAATTGGTTTCCTCTTACACTGAACGGAATTGTAACCCTTAAATTATGTGCATGCTATGTTGTTTAAATTTGATTTTTTGTCTTAGTAGATTTTGTACGTTTAACAATTGTTTAGGTCTTGGTGAAGGTTATGGTCAAGCCATCGCATTTGACCAACCATGTAAAGCTTCCCCGAAAATGGTGAAAGATAGAAGATAAGACGTCGGAAATGAAAGGATAGAAGCTTAATTTTGCGATAGGCTTGATTTGACTTCTAACAACAACGAAAACGATGAGCTCCCGAAATCAATGCAATCATGAATACAATGTCAAATAATTTTATCATTTTGTTATTTTATTTTCGTTAAACAGATGGAAGTTCGTTTGGATTACTTGCTCGTTCCATTAAAAGATTCGCATTTTTGAATTAAGAAATGGAAAAAATTGTTAAAGATAAATTTTGCTAAAAATCATCTTTGTAAAATAAATTTTTATTTTAAAATTAACTTTTAAATAAGATTAATTTTTTTAGAAAATCAAAGGTTTTTTAAAAATTATACCAATCTTGATAACTTAATGACATTTAAGAAGTTTTGCCTTAAGTCATGGTTGAGGGACTTTTCTTACTTAGTGGTAACATACCTTAACTGGCGAGTCAGTCCATCCAGTTAGGAGTTTGAATTCTCTAAAAAAATTATGGTTCAAGTTTCTTTACCTTTTAATAAATTTTTAGATCCCTCATTTCATCATAAAAATTAATTTTTCATATTCAAAATAAAATAGTTTGTATTCATGAACACTTGATTTAATTGAGGAAAAATATTATTTAGGACTTTTTGATTTTGAGTTCGACATGAATGTGTGAGTTTAGGGGCATGCTGATTAAAAAAAAAAAAAACACAGAAAACTCGTAAAACTCGGAAAATCTGAATTCACCGACGTAAAGACTTTGTGATAATGGGTGATGCATTGGTCGTGGTCGGTTCGGCCGAAACGTTGCGACCTTTACTCGGGCTTCAGAAGCCCAGCCTGCAGACACACAGCTCCACTCCGAAGCTTAGTCCTAATCTAGTAGAATCGCGTAGTTCCTAAAGCTCCTCTGTTTTGTCTGGGCAAATCCCAGGTACGCCATAACCGTAAGCTTCCTTCTTTTCTGCCCAGGTTCTCTGTCGTCGTCTCGCACTGTTGACTTGCCTTTCATGTTATTCTTTTTGTCTTGGTTCCGGTTGTTGAATTAGATGATTCTGTACTTAGATCGCTTGTGCTTTTGCTTGTTTTACAGGATCTAGGCGTCCAGGTGTGTTCCTGTGGCTGGGGCGTGATTTTGAGAGGAGCATGGGACTCGAATGAGGTGCTTTTCGTTTTCTGTACGATGTTCGTTTCTCTTGGTTGTTGAATTTAGAATCGAAATTGTCTGTTGGTAAATGTATTCTTGGAATAGGACAAGCTTTTATTTTCTGGGATCGTTTTCGGGGCTGTGAAAAACGCCATAACAAAATTAAAAGGTTTGAGAATTTATAGTCCTTGTTTGTAGCTCGAGGAGTTGATGATCTTGGTTTAATAAGTAGGTAAGTTTACTTATACAATTTTTTTGTAAACCGACCTGATTCATACTTTAAAATTCAAATTTGCATGTTCTTGTTTTTTGGTTGGTTATTCTGCTACATTTTGGCCACCATAGATACTCTTTATTGTAATATTGCCGAAGAAATGTTTCGTCTTGGATTTCTGGTACTAGTTTGGAATATGGTGTCAAAATATTGGGGCTTGTAGCTAATGTATTGATGGAAGTAGGCATAAGGATGCTCTTCCCATTTCATGAATGGTAATGATCAATTTTGTCTATATATCCTCCGTTTTAGCTGTTAAAGGATCTGTGGGTTCAAAGGTCAGCCCCTTTTTGAAACATTTTCTAGGACCCAGTTTACAGAAACGGCCAGCAAGCTTCTTTTAATCTGTCAATACAAGCTCTTGAAAACATCATTTAGTGTGCATTGAGTTTTGTGTTCCATCATTTTTCAGGTGGGAACTAAGTTTATGCGTCTGTGTCAGTAAGTGCTGGGTTTATACCTCTTTCATTCTACCACTACTTTTGGTGAGTAATCCGATAGCTTGGGAAGGCCACTCTAACTACATTGCCCGCACTTATCCTTCCGCACTGATATATTTTGTCAATTTAGAGATGCCGTTATTGGTACGTTTGTGTCTGTTGAATGAATTGCCAATCCTGTTACCATAATTAGAACTCTATCTAGGAAACTTGACATTATGATACGTCTCTTTGTTGTGCTGTAGTCTTAATTGTTATGAACTATAGGATACACAACAACACCTTTTCTGTTGTTATGTTGTCAACTAATATCTGGTTCATTATGATATGTCTATCTGGTCTAAAACTAACACCACTCATCTTTTATAATACATCCAACTAGGGTGTGTGGCTAATTAGAACGAAAACTTAGTTTTCTCGAGCAAATGCTGCAGAGAGGTTTGGAGTCTTGGAGTGGAGAAATACTAATTATTGGTTTGAAGATTTCTTGTTGGAATGTCTCTGTCGGATTCATTTATCTATTTATTTTGATGGCTTGTGATTTCCTGCCATTTCAGTGTTCTCTTCCTATTATGTAGTGCTTTGATTTTTCCAAGTTGGTTAAAAGATCGTTGTTCTGAAGAAACATGAATTTTAGAGCACGGTATATTTTCATCTTCTATCCACTTATGATCAAATTTCTTCCACTTGAAATTTTGTTGTGTTGTTGGTAACCCCAACAAATACGAATTGGATCTTCTAGTTTCTACGCACCTATTTCTTTTGATCAACTTTTGATCCATCTATTTCAGTTTTACGTGACTATTTATGTGCCTGTTCACCTATTCTTTTCAGTCCCAATTCATTTAATCCGGTTTACTTTTATCTTCTCGATCTATTTTAGTTTATTCCTTGGACATTGGTTTGTATTAGACAAGATTTTCCATGCAGAAATACATTCAATCTCCATAGAAATTTGTAGTGGAAATCGAACTGTTTTCTTAGTGGATGGTCCTATTTTCTTGTGTTTGTAATGGATTTTCAGTTCTTTTTATTATAGTTGCTATTGTTATTACTATTAGATGATTATGATGGATGACATTAATACCATTAGTATTGGTATGATTGTTTGTATTATTCTTGTCATGATCCAAACACTTTGGTTGTTACATCATGTCGTGATCGATTTGGATTCTTTGAGTGAATTGATACCTTTTACCTTCATTGTGGAGCTGTTGGCGTGGTTATTGAGGATCAAGGAAATTAATTGAATTGCGGATGTAAAGGCATTTGTCTAGAGTGATATTAAGCATCTGAGTCTTAATCTAGTTTTGTTGGTAGTTTAGTTACTATATTTGCTGAAAGCAAGTTGTTTTCTTTTTTGGTCAAAATTTTCTCTATTATTGTGTAGTAGAACTAACCTTGGCTATTTGGTGTAAGCCTTGCTAAGGTAGTGATCAGTAGCATTACTTTGTTAATATGTTTGGGTCGCCCCAATGATTTTTCCATTATATGTGCAAATTGTTGCCTAGGGTGGTATTAAGATACTTACACATGGTATTCACTTACATTTTCTGCTTTTTGCTATGTGCAGAAAACTTGGATTTTACAAATGAAACAGTGATGGCTAATCCAAGTGCATCAACAATGATAGTCTCTTCAGAATCCTCTGAAGAAAAGGCCGCAATTATAGCAGATTCAAACATGAATGTTGCTCAACCTTCTTTAAGCCATCAAAGTCGAAGTTCCTTAGATGGTCCTGTTGCTATCCTCTGGGACATCGAGAATTGCCCTGTTCCAAGTGATGTTCGCCCTGAAGATGTTTCGGGAAATATTAGAATGGCTTTGCGGGTCCACCCTGTAATTAAAGGAGCTGTTATGATGTTTTCTGCCTACGGAGATTTTAATGCATTCCCTAGGCGACTTAGGGAGGGTTGCCAGAGAACTGGTGTCAAACTCATAGATGTTCCAAATGGGAGAAAGGATGCTGCTGACAAGGCTATATTGGTTGACATGTTTCTTTTTGCCCTTGACAACCCTCCGCCTTCTTCAATCATGTTGATCTCAGGAGATGTAGATTTTGCCCCAGCACTTCACATACTTGGTCAGCGTGGTTATACGGTAATCCTTGTTATACCTTCTGGGGTTGGTGTTTCTTCTGCCCTCACTAATGCTGGTAAGTTTGTTTGGGACTGGCCTAGTGTGGCTCGTGGGGAAGGCTTTGTTCCTCCTACCAAGGTTTTAGTGCCTCCTCGTGGAGGAGTAGGTGATGTTACCGGGTATCTCATCGGGTGTCATATTAATGACAACCCAGATGGCCAAAATGAGGAAGAGGCAATTGTATATAGGGGGATCTCACAAAGTTATTACAACTCCAGGGAGCTCACACTAGTGTCTCAATCTTTGTCTGAGTACAACCATGGATTCCCGACATTGTCTGGTCATCCTTCAACTTGGAGGTCACAAAGTCTTCCTTCTGGTTTGAATGAAGTCCCAGGAGGTGGTGTTCCTTCTAGTGATTTGGACTCTGTTATGTGGGTACAGCCTGGAGACCTTAATGGTCTAAAAGGCCGGTTAGTAAAATTGCTTGAACTCGCAGGAGGATGCTTGCCTCTCACTCGAGTTCCATCTGAGTATCAAAAGCTTTTTGGGAGGCCTCTTTATGTAGCTGAGTATGGTGCATTGAAGCTTGTGAATCTGTTCAAGAAGATGGGTGACACCATGGCTGTGGAGGGGAAGGGCCAACGGAAGTTTGTCTATCTTCGAAATTGGAAGGCAGGCCCTAGTGCACCTCCTTTGATTTTGTCGAGGAAGGATAAGAAAGGAAAGGGGGTCCAGGAAGAGAGCACCGATGTTGTTGCGGGCATTGGCTCTTCAGATGAATTCTCAGATGAAGAGAGAGTTGTTGTAGAAGAAAATGACATGAACAGGAGCCAAGGGAATGCTGATCAGGGAACAGCAGTTCAATGCCAAATCGATGACCGTGGTCTTGAGCAGTTCAAACATGAGTTGCAAGAGATTTTGGTCAGCTATTCCTGCCGCATTCTGCTTGGTTGCTTTGAGGAGATATACAAGCAGAGGTACAAGAAACCACTAGAATACCAGAGATTTGGTGTGGATCAGCTTGAGCAGCTGTTGGAGAAAGTGAGGGATGTGGTGGTGTTGCAAGAAGAGCCCATAAGCAAGAGGAAGTTCCTGTCCGCGGTGGGTGGGTAGACAAATAAGGCAAGCTGAAATTTCTATACCCTTCATGTTTTCACTTGACGTATAGAAGCAAGAAAGAGGGGTGTCCCCCTTGGCTTAATGGCAAAGAGTTAAGGAGCCCATGACCTACGAGTCCCTCAGGTTAGGGGTTTGAATCCTCATCTCCTTCCCCATCCCTGTGTGATTAGAGTTCAGCCAAAAAAATCAAAAGCTTATAGTGATTAGAGTTCAGCCTTTTTCCTTTCCTTTCGTCCTGCATGGATTTGAAGTTTTTAGATTGAAAATTTCCATGTGAGACTAGTTCTCAGCCCTTGTTACTTATCAGCTACTAATGCAGGTATTGTTGTAAATTGACCTGTGGGTTATTGTTGTATCTGATATTGTAATCAAGGACAAAAGTGATTTTCTTTTCCCTTACATAAAGTGTCTTTAATTGAACAGAGTTGCAAGAGATTCTAGTCTTTTCAAATGTCATGTAAGAAAATCTATGCTTGGGGAAACCATTGATCTAGCAAAAAAAAAAAAACAAATCACCTCACAAAATACAAATAAGTATATTCTTTTTATGTGAAATTTGATTGACGTTATTTTTTGAGAGATTAATAAAATTAACGATCAATCATTTAAAAATTATTACGATAAAATATGCACTAAAAATAGTGAAGGATTAAAGATTTTGTATGATTCATCAAGTAACAAAAAGGCAAAAGAAATGTCAACCCTTTTCAATTATAGTTGATTTGTAGATTTATTAATAGTATATGAGAGCACTTCATATCTTAAAACCAAAAAAACCAAAAAAACCCCTCAAATACGGTTATTCCCAACAGTCAAACGTGACAAGTTGACCATTTTCAATTGCACTTGGGTGGTGAATGGATTAGGTTGAAGCCGACAAATAAAGCACAGCCTGGCCTTAGTCCGAGGAGTAAGCAAAACAAAAATAGTAAAAGAAAGGCAAAAGAAAAATAGCCTCACAAGACCATTGGATCTCTGAGATGCACCAAAGGTGAGGCGGCGGGTCGAGTCAGCAGCGACTCTTAGCTTTCCCGGAAAGTTAAGCACTTTGTCTACTTTCCAAATCACGAGGCGTTGTTTTTGAGTCGAGAACCACACACAACAGAGGACGCTGGCTTGTGCTGCTTCAGCCTCCCGTCTAGAATAGAAAACGTGGCTACGCTGCGATGACCCACCTGAATGAGACACCCTGCATATGCCCATTTTGTATGAGTTTCATGTTCAACTTTTCTTAACTTTTCAATTTCTGCTTTAAGTTGTAATATCTTATGAAATGATGTGATGTTTAATCGTTTGTAATTGTTAATTAATCCTTATGTTTAACAGTGAGCTTCTGTCCTGTTGTCACCAGTTCATTTCTGTCTAGTTTTTCAAAGAGAACATTATTGAAATGGTGTGTCTGTCTCTCTTAGAGACCATGGAAGGGACAAAGTCTTCTGGGTGACTTCCAGCTTCAGTTAAAAGTGACATTATGATGAAAAATGCACCTGGTTATGATTGTTTAGGCAAGATTTGCAACTTCACTTAATTTGCGGGAACTACATGGTACTATTTTCTGTCTATGGTGCCGTCTAATAGTGGTAGTCCAACGCAGACAAGGAAAAAGTAGAGAAAAAGGGAACAATTACGAGCATTACTTGGACCTTGCTTAAACTGAGTCACTGGTACTATCTTCTTCTCAATAGGTAGTAGTTTCTGAGGGGTACAAAGAATTAACCCTTTGTGGTTAAAAAATGGAAGGAGAAGAAAAGGGAAAAGAGAAGGAGGAAAAAGGTTTGTCCTGTGTTTCGTTGGTGAGAAAAGAGGGAAGGAAAAGGACATGGGTGGATTCCATTGTACTTGAGCCCACACTTTTTGTTCTCATCATTGTTAACAAGAAATGGAAAGATTAGATTACAGAGTTAATTTATCTAGGGAACCATACAAAGATTCTTCAATCCTGAAGACACCAAAGAACAAGTTCAATAACAAGCATAAGTTTTAGTATTGTTTAAGCTAGAAACAGAATGAAAGTTACAGACTTCGATGAAATTCATGAACACAAAAGATATCGAGGATGAAGACAACGTGGACGTCCCTTGCCTTGTCTTTCAACCCTTTCAATCTCCCTCTTTCCCTCCCCAACGCTGAACATCTGTGAAAAACTGGATTTATATCATCAACCGGAAAAGATTGAAAGAAAAGTTAGCTTTAATCACGGAACAGCTCGAAAGAAAAACTGTATTATATTGTCAATGGGATTTAAAAAGTCATAAAGCCAAAACCTTATACATCAAAGGGTGGATAGAACTTGGCTCTTGGCAGCTCCGAAAGGCCTTCAAGACTAGCCTTCCTCAGGACAGCCTCTCACCCCCTTCTAAGGTCCCAACTTCTTAGCCTCTACAAAAATGTCCACCCTCCTCTCTCACGTCACTGCAATTCCCACCATCTGCACCACCATAACTAAGATTACGAGCTTCGGAGAACCATGTCATCGCTCTCAGTGCGCTTTCTTTCATCTCCTCTGTCCTCTTCCACCTCTGCATGGCCGAGGACAAGGCTTGCAGCCACTCAGGCGGCGTCTCCGGCTGTGGCGGGGGTGGACGTGGAGAGGCTGGAGCCGAGAGTGGAGGAGCGAGACGGGTATTGGGTGTTGAAGGAGAAGTTCCGGGAAGGCATAAATCCTCAGGAGAAGGTGAAGCTTGAGAAAGAGCCCATGACGCTTTTCATGGAGGGTAGGATAGAAGAATTGGCCAAGTTGTCGATGGAGGAGATTGACAATGATAAGGTTGCTAAGAGTGATATTGATGTAAGGCTCAAGTGGCTTGGTCTGTTTCATAGGAGAAAACATCAATGTAAGTTATAGCAAACTCTGTTTTTTTCTTAATTGATCTCAAGAATAGCAGCATATATTTGTTGCTAAGAAAGCAGAGAAAGTGTAAGGGTAATGGAATTGTAAGTTTTATTACGCCTAACCAGAATTTAAGTTAGTCCAAGAGATCTGTCTTCTTCTGATCGATCATATTGATGGTTTAGATCTATGTATTTGTTATATGTGGCTTTCAATTCGCCTCTGAATTGCGTAAGATATGCTGGATTTTTTTAAACTTCTTTCTGCAACTAGAGCTGAAAATTGGTACTTTCATTTGTTAAGCAGAAAAAGAAAGAGTGCGGCTCAGATTATTTTATGGGATCCCTTTTTGATCTGTTCTCTTGCTGGGCTTTTAGGGGGAAAGAGTAAAAAACTTGGTACATTGTCACTGCATAGTTGATGATTAGTGTAAATCCTATGATATAAGAAGAGAACCATTTTGAATTGACTCTTTTTTCCTGATGGAATTTGCTTTTTGGGTGACAATCAGATGGTAGATTTATGATGAGACTGAAGCTACCAAATGGGGTGACAACAAGTGCACAAACTCGATATTTAGCGAGTGTGATTAAGAAGTATGGGAAAGACGGGTGTGCAGATGTGACCACCAGGCAAAATTGGCAAATCCGTGGTGTGGTACTGCCGGATGTGCCAGAAATACTCAAAGGTCTTGCTGAAGTTGGCCTGACAAGCCTGCAGAGTGGGATGGACAATGTGAGAAACCCAGTTGGCAGCCCCCTTGCAGGCATTGATCCTCACGAAATTGTCGATACAAGGCCTTACAACAACTTGTTATCACAATTTATCACTGCTAATTCCCTTGGTAATCTGGCTTTCACCAACTTGTAAGTCTCTTTAGTCGCTTCAATAACAAAATTGCCTTGCTTTTGTTTGTTATAGTTAAGAGTTTGCTTACAACTGTCTATGTTGTCTGAAGTAATGTGGGGTATCTAGGGTTTCCCACTAATCTGAAAGTGTTGTATTGTCTTTAATGAGATCTCTAGTATCTGTGCACGTTCTTAATGTAAAGTTTCCTTGTACTAGAGGAAATACTTGCTGTTTCCGTAGTGGGTTTCTCCAATTTTTAGCTTTGATTTGTGAGGTAATGGTCTATATTTGACAAACCTGATATTTAGGCGATTTGGTAAAGGGTCTATACTTTTGTGTCATGAAAATGCAAGAAAGCAAGGGGGTAGTTTGTGATGTCTTCTTAAATTCTGTCTGGGCAGGCCAAGGAAGTGGAATGTGTGTGTAGTGGGTTCTCATGATCTATTTGAGCATCCTCACATCAATGATCTGGCTTACATGCCTGCTGTGAAAGATGGAAGATTTGGTTTCAATCTGCTGGTTGGTGGCTTCTTCAGTCCCAAGAGATGTGCAGAAGCCGTCCCTCTTGACGCCTGGGTCTCTGCAGATGACATAATCCTCGTGTGCAAAGCCGTACTGGAGGCTTATAGGGATCTCGGCACCAGAGGGAACAGACAAAAAACAAGAATGATGTGGTTGATCGATGAACTGGTGAGTGGTCTTTCTCTTGCACAATTCATCTTATCCTTTTTCGATAAGCATATACAAGTCCATTTCCTAGCCATTAGAAAGCCCAAATCCTCTATCTATTGAGGATTCTTGAATAGGATTTTGGCAAAATATGATAACTCACTCTAATTTTAATATATGTCCCCTTGCAGCCACTGCGGGGTATAGGTTCCATGCCGTATGATTATATATTTCTTTGCAGATCACATGGTTTTTAACGGTAGCATAACATGATAAGGTCAAAAGTATCATTTACAATCTTTCCAACATTTGGTGTAACATTTTATACTAGGAAGCACAGAATGAGTGATTGTCATTATTTCTAGCAAGCATACCTTTAGTCAGAATTCCAATTTTTTGTAGTATGCTAATGATCATTGTACGTAATTTAACTAAATGCAGGGAATAGAAGGATTCAGGTCAGAGGTAGAGAAGAGAATGCCCCAGCAGAAGCTGGAGAGAGCTTCTCCTCAAGATCTAGTCGAGAAGCAATGGGAAAGAAGGGACTATCTTGGGGTCCATCCACAGAAACAGGAAGGTTTTAGTTATGTGGGTCTTCACATTCCAGTGGGTCGAGTTCAAGCAGATGACATGGATGAACTGGCTCGTTTAGCTGACATATATGGCTCAGGGGAACTCCGTCTCACCGTGGAGCAAAATATCATAATCCCAAACATCGAGAACTCAAAACTCGAAGCCTTCCTCAGGGAGCCTTTACTGAAAGACAGGTTTTCTCCAGAGCCATCTATTCTCTTGAGAGGGCTGGTGGCATGCACCGGCAACCAGTTCTGTGGACAGGCCATTATAGAGACAAAGGCCAGGGCATTGAAGGTGACTGAGGAAGTTCAGCGGCGAGTGGCGGTGACTCGGCCAGTTAGGATGCACTGGACCGGCTGTCCAAACACCTGCGGGCAGGTTCAGGTGGCGGATATTGGTTTCATGGGGTGTATGGCTAGGGATGAGAATGGAAAGCCCTGTGAAGGTGTTGATGTTTTCCTGGGAGGCAGAATTGGGAGTGACTCTCATCTGGGAGATCTCTACAAGAAGAGTGTCCCTTGCAAGGACGTGGCTCCCTTAGTGGTGGACATTCTGGTTAAGCATTTTGGAGCTGTTCCAAGGGAGAGGGAAGAGACTGAGGATTGATTCAAACAGCCAGGTTTCTTCTTGTTTAACCAATTTGGATGACTTTCTGCACAGCATTTGATCTGGGAGAGAACATGAAGCTTCAAGAAAATCCTTCTGGGACTGACAGTCGGAACTGATTAATTTGGCTTGAAATTTGTGAAAGGAAGGCTCGTTTTAGTGCTATACAGAACTTTTAACAGGTCAATTTATGGATAGCTTTGGTAAGGTATAAGGAGTCTGTTTGAACTGACTTCATATTCAAATAATCTTGGAGTTCAATAATAATGTCAAAAGCAAAAGAGAAGGAACCTGCTTTTTTCTTTTCCACCTTTATGCTTATAATTTTTGTCTAAGGCATCTTATGTTATTTGCAACTTGTTCAGGAATCTTTTTATAATGAAAGATATACTCATTTTTTTATGAGTTGACTTTAAAAAATAAAAAATCTTTTTAACATGATATTACAACCCATAATTTAATAAATAAAATTTTGTTTTGATCAGTAGCTTTCATATTGATCATAACTTTTAAGAAATCTTCTTCAAAATAAAAAATATGTTTACTTCCTTTAAAGTAGGTTTAAAGTAAAAATAAGCTTTTTAAAATGTATTAATTCTCCACGCATTTATCAGCATCCAATGGCAGACGACCACTAATTCTACAAAAGGAACCCACCAACTTTGTGTTTGCTGACCCGGGAATTTTTCCAATGTGTTTGATAGAGAAAGAAGCAAACATATCTCTAGCGTGTGCAATAATTGAGCTAATCTACCAGTCTAGAAGTATCTTTAAGGAAAGTCAATCATTGATTAGGATGTACAGATTTTGTATTACTAGCCATTTTCTATGCAATAGCTTGGCCAAACTCTTAATGGAGCTTGGGCGGTCTGCCAATAGAACTGCTTTTCGAATCCTATTCACAAGCAACTACCATCAATAAGAACATTCTGGGCCTAAAATAATGTCCCAATGCACTTGGGTGTTCTTCGTACCAATTGTTGAAAAACATTGAAGATTTTCTATGTTTCAGGATAAACTAATCTCTATGCTTATGGATTAGCAATTTATATTCTATTATGAAAGCTTTATAAAAATTATTGAAGAACATCGAAGATTTTGTATGTTTCACGATAAACTAATCTCTTTGTCTACGGATTAGTAGTTTATATTAGAGAAATTATTCTCTTGGATCAATAGTTTTCTTTAATTTATTGTGCTAGATCATTAAATAACACCATACACATCAATTTCTTAAGATCCCATACTTAGCTCTTTCATTGATTTTGACTCTACACCTTATAGTTGTACTATAACCCTCTGTATTGGTAATACACCATGCTTCTTTTGCCCCAAAACTAGGTAACTTGGTAAACAAAGTTTTTCGCTAAACATGACTTGTACTGTTTCCATGTAATGGACAAGCCTTAATGACTAAAGTTTATGTATGCAATCCTGAATACTGTAAACCAACTAAGGTGCTGACATTGATAATCATGCCCAAAACACATGCTTGTCGGGATTTATGGCATATGCTCAAAAGCAGTATCAGCTGAAGATCTACTTGGGCTTTTAGGTCTAGAAGTTCCTTTTCAAAGTCCATGGATTGGGCTACACCTGTAACGATGGAAGCAACTAATTTAGGTTTGAGGACATGGTGAGCATCCTCAACATTTAATTAATTTGATTTTATATTAAAACATGCTTGTCTTAATGTATTGAAATCTAGTACGTTTCTATTAATTAGTATGTTGTATTTCTTATTTGTGGAGACATTTTTTTTTTAAGTCAGTTTTAAGATAGGAAGTACACCTCAATAAAGTATTAAAGTCCAAATTTTAAGTGAGATACATATTCTTTTGTAGATTAAATGTATTATTATGATAAACATTTTATCACTTTTAGTATGAGAATCTATGTCGAAATTTTTTTTGAGTACCCCATATTATATATTGTGACTTGTTGTACTTCTTGTATATAAAGAATTTTATTTTATAAGTTTGTTTTAAAGAGGGAAGTAAACTTTGTAACACTTCAAAAAATAATTTTAAATTTTGTTTGGAAATAAGCTTTTTCATTGTTTTCTGATCATTTTTAATCCAAACTCAAGAGATAAAACTATTGCTATAGTAAGAACCCAGCATACCCACAATATTTAACTTTGTATGTTAAATGTGGTTGGTGGGATGGCTAGTTTTTGTGGACAGAACATTGACACCCATAAAATGTTTGAGCGCCCTCTACATCTTCCCAATCTAAAAATAAAATAACATTTTAAAAATGAAATTTAAGGCCTGGATTTCTTACCAATTCTGAAAGTCATCACCACTTGCCCAAAACCAAAGAGCAATGACAATAAGTTTCAACCGACAATTGAACAACTTGTTTGGGTGGCTTAAGTCAAGACAAATAAATAGTCTCTGAAGACAAATGAGAAGAAGACATGACTCAGAAAAATCAAGCAACGGCTGAAACTCAATGAACATTTTGGACCATGAAAAATTGGTCCTATGCCTATTCAAATGAACTCAATCACAATATGTCAGTTTTCGGTTAACTTTTAGGGTTTGCTATCAGCCTGGCTGGGACTGTCACGATCTCAGACAGCCATAGACGTTGCAGTCATTGAACAGTGTCTGCATTAATCTCTGGCTATGGATATTCACAGAAAATCGATAAGCATAAAGAATTGGGGAGGGATACTGTACAAGATCATGCGCAATGGTGTTGGCATTGCAAGAAAATTCTTCCGCGTGGTCTAGAAAACGGGAAATTAGGAGGAGGAGACGGTTTGGAAAGTGGGAAAAAATTTGGATAAGATGAGTGTTGTGTATTCAGCCATGCATGCCAAGATCTGAAGTAAATCTTATCAATCTGGATCCGATACAAAGTGACCACTTTTGCAGATCCTCCATAAGAATTGGTGAGTAGATGATGGAAGCATCCTGGACGAGCGTTAAGGTGTTATTGGAGGATTTGGTTGCAGAATTGGACGCAATTATTCCTGGAAATTCTATCCATTTGACGAGCATGCGGTTCAAATCTTTGTTGGGTATGAAAGTATGAGAAACACGGACAAGTATAGATAGGGGCATGTAGAAAGGAAATTGAAGAGATCATTCACAAGTTTCTGGCTAAAAGCAATACAAATGTATGCAACTTTGGATGGAGAGATTAACCCACGACAGTGAAATCAAATTACTCAAGAAATTATACTACTCTTTCTTGTTTGGTTTATAATTGTGAGAAGGTCTATTTTTTCTATTAAAATTGGCTTGTCTAAGAAGAAAACACCTTTATGTATAGGGTGCATAATATGCTAGTAAATCGATCTCATTATGGGTATATGGATTGATAGGGAAGCAGTTCTAATAAGGATCTAGACTATGAGTGAGTGGATGCTTTATTCAAATGTTATGTTGGAAGGTCTATTCCATCCATTATGAGAGTCAAATGCTTTCACTTTGCAAGGAATATAACATTTTAATATATTGTTATTATTAAATAGATTTTTTTTGGAAGCTCATGAGAGGAGCAAAATGGAATAAAGTAACGATGTGAAAATATTATTTTTTTATAATGGTTTGAATAATATTTGTTCACCATTTTAGGCGCCTGTGAATTTGATAGACTACATTGGATTTTGATAAGACTAGAAAAATCTCCACGCAACTTCCGGGGGATATAACAACTAGAAGACAAAGATTGTGGGAAGGAAATGTTTTGTCAGGCACTTATTACCATGTCATAGGAACCCACATTGACATGAATGGCGTGTGGGTTGGGACCGTAGAAAATGCAGCTTCCAATTTCTCTCTCTCTCTCTCTCTCTCTCACACACACACACACATTCCGAAGTCAACGTCAGAAGGTTGGGCATCAGGCAAAGAATCGAACACGATCCGCCTTATGTTACAAATATGAAATCAAAACAGAGAAAGCCCAAGATTTGAGATAGCACTTCTTTTTGGGGTATGGGTATACTTTTATACACTATTTTGACTAATCTTTCTTGGATACGGGCATATCCTTCTAGGTGAACGGAACCATATCCTTCTGAAAGAACTTGTGGTATTTGATTTCCATACTTTTTGTTTTTTGGTTTTCTCAGTAAATCCTGTCATATCCCCCAAGTTTTGGCCTCATTGAAGCATACAAGCCACCAGATCGTCGAATTAGGTTTTCTGAAGCAAGCAAATGTAATGGCAAGTTTGGTGTGAAAGGCTCAGACCATCTCTCCTCAACTAGTTTTTGATTCGAAGCTTCAATTGGAACCTCATCTTACCAATTTAAAACTAAAACGTAATGAAAAAAATAGAAATAAAAATAAAGGTTGGAATTGTTACCAATTCTGAAAGTCATCATAACTTGCCCCACAACAATGCTACAATAAATAGCAGTGACAACAAGTTTCAACGCATTATTGAACAAGTTGTTTGGGTAGCTTAAGTCAAGAAAAATAAATATTTTTGAAGACAAATGAGAAGAAGACACGACTGAACGAAATAAAGCAATGGCTGGAACTCAATGAACATTTTGGACCATAAGAATAGTAGTCCTGTGCCAATCAAAATGATCTCCAATCAGATCATGTCAATTTTCTGTTAAGTTTCAAAGTTTGATAACAACATTCCCTTCTTGTTTGGATATCAGCTTTTTATGAATTGTCACAATCTCAGATATTATAGATATTACAGTTGTTAGAAGATCTGAAAGTTTAATTTAAAAATCAGTTTAGGATTTGGAAGAACACTTTTTTTATTTAAACTTTACCCTAAGAGATTATATATTTGTTATGAAATTTTTGGCATTTATAAATACTTTTAAACATTGAGCCATATTAGGCTTAATATCATACATGATAAAGTAGATTCAACTTGAGTTCTTATATTTTGTTAGAAAATTCAAATACCTTATCCAAAAATTAGTTCAGGATTAAAAAATATTTTATGTATTTAAATTTTTGTCCTATTCGCGTCAATCATTGATACTGTTTCCATTACCAGTTGGGTGTGGATATCTTGTAGAAAATTGATAAGCACACAGAACAAGAACGGGAAAACTGTACAAGATCATGCGTGATTGGGTGCAGGGATTACAGGAACATTTGTACGCGTGGTCTAAAAAATGGGATGCCAATGGAATTAGCAGGAGGGAACCTGTCAGTAAAGTGGGAAAAAGTTGAGACCAAAATACAATGTACTTCGAAGGAAAAAATTTGGATACATCCTTTAGAAGTAAATCTTGGATATTAAAAACCAAAAAAAAAAAAAAAAAAATCTTGGATATTCTGCCATGAATGCCAAGATCTGAAGCAAATCTTAATGATCTAGAGTTTTATCCGATAAAAAGTGAACCCTTCTGCAGATCCTCCATAAGGGTTGAAAAGTAGACGGTGGAAGCATCTGGACGAGCGTCATGAAGTTATTGGAGGATTTGGTTGGAAAATCGGATAGCATTGTTCCAGGAAATTCTATCCATTGACAAGCATGCGGCTCAAATCTTTGATGGTTTAGAAAGCATAATGATGAGGACGGGGGACAAGTACAGATAGAGGCGTGTAGAAAGGAGGTTGAAGAGATCGTTCACTGGCTTTTAGTCAAGAATGTACGAATGTCCAAATTATCCAAACCTAAAAGTCAATACAAATGTAGGCAAATTGTGGATGGAGAGCTTAGCTCACAACAGTAGAATCAAATTACTCAAAGAAATAAAAGTTCTCTTTCTCACTTTGATTTGTAATTGTTAGAAGGTAGGTTCTTTCCCTTAAACTGGCTTGTATGATAAGAAAACACTTATATATATGAAACATAACATGTTAGTGTATGGATAACACAAAACTCACATTCCCTTGTCCTCTAAATATAAGGAAACAATTCTTATAGGGATTTAGTTTAGGAATTTAAAACTGAAAATTTCATGCTGTACTTTATCTTAAACTGAAGATCTAATGCTATGTTAAAAGTCTATTTTATTTATTAATAGAATAGAACACTTTGCTTATAAGAAACACAATATATTAATACGTTAACAATGTTTGGCATGCTGAATTTCAACAATACCTTAAAATTTCCGTACATTTCCTCTTTATTTTGCTGGAAATTTCAGGAACTAGAAGATAAAGATTAAGTAAATGGAATGCTGCGTTGCCAGGCACTTGTTGCTGTGTAACAGGAACACACATTAACATGAATGGCGTGTGGGTTAGGGCTGTAGAAAATGCAGCTTCTAAGCTCTCTCTCTCTCTCTCACACACACACACACACATTCCGTAGTCAATATCAAAAGGGCATTGAGTGGGTTTGGCAGTAGATATAGAATCGATCACCAACCGCCAAATGTTCCAATGGAATCAATACTAAGGAAGCCCAAGCATTTGAGATAGCACAATTTTTGGGGGTATGGGTCAATTTTTTTGCACTATTTTGAGTAATCTTTGGTGGATACGGGCATATCATTCTAGGTATATGGAAAGATCTTGAGGTATTTGATTTCCATACTTCACGTTTTTAGCTTTTCTCAGTAAATCCTCTCATATCCTCCATGTTTGGCCTTATTGAAGCAGACAAAACTTGAACCAGATGATCGAATCACGTTTCTGAAGTAAGCAAATGCAATGGCAAGCTTGGGAGTCTTTGCAGATCATCTCCATGGCTGCCTCTGGATCAAAATTGATTTGTAACGTTTATGAAAGTGATAACTTCAAGTCCAAAGGCCGTGAACATGTGAGCGCCTTCTAGCCATGTAAAACCAAACAAAGTGATAGTCATTGTGGTAAGGATAACCACTTTTGTGAAGACCAATATCTAAACACCAAATGCAAGGAAGATTGCCTATCCCCGAACACAACAAACAAGCCGTGGCAGACTAGCATTGCTTCAAAGTTCCGATAACCTTCTTGACATAGGTCTTTTCCAATTGTCATTGTCATCGGATCTCTACCTTGGTTTCTGGCCATAACTTTTCTGGTAAGTTACACGTATTTGGCATAGAAACTTTTTTCTGCATTTGGTATTGCATATTCGCTTTCTGATAAGATAATCGATTACACTTTTTGGAAGAAGATTACGAAGAGCTTCCTTTCTACGTGGCTTTGTATTGGAGATACATCTTGTCACTTTCAACCCCAAACTAGAGATCTTGGAAAACAAAGTTTTTCATGCCTCTTGTGTTGTTTCCAAATACTGGGCAAGCCTCAAATGACGAAAGTCTACTAAGGTGGATTTCTTACCAATTCTGAAAGTCATCATAGCGTGCGAAACAACAATGCCACAATGAAGAGCAATGACAAGGAGCTTCAACACATAATTGAACAACTTATTTGGTTAGCTTATGTCATGACAAATAAATGGTTTTGGAGACAGATGAGAAGAAGACAAGACAGAAAAGAATCAAGCAATGGCTGGAACTCAATGACCATTTTGGACCATACAAATATTAGTCTTGTGCCCATTACATATTCAATCAGATTATGTCGACTTTCGGTTAACTTCCACAGTTAGATAACAACATTCCCTTATTGTTGGATATCAGCTTGTAGTGGATTGTCACGATCTCAGACCGCCACGGACGTTGCAGTCACTGAACAGTTTCTGCATTAACCGTCGGTTGTGGATTTTTTTGGCAGAAAATCAATAAACATAAAGAACAAGAAAGGGAAAAATGGTGTTGGGATTACAAGAACATTCTTTTGCGTGGTCTAGAAAATGGGATACCAATGGAATTAGTAGGACGGAACCTGTTTGGAAAGTGGGAAAAAGTTGAGATCAGAATCCAATTCACTTTGAAGGAATTTTTTTTTGGATAAGTGGGGACCCTTTACAAGTAAGTGTTGTATATTCTGCCATGCATGCCGAGATCTGAAGTAAATCTTATCGATCTGGAGTTTTATTCGATTAAAAGTGAACACTTTCGCAGATCCACCAGAAGGGTTGATAAGTCGATGGTGGAAGTATTGGAGGATTTGGCTGGGCTATCGGATAGATAGCATTGTTCTAGGAAATTCCATCCATCGACAGGCATTTGGATAAAATCTTGGTTGGGTTTGAAAGCATAATGATGAGACATGTGGAAAAGAATGAATAGAGGGATTGTTGGAAGGAGATTGAATAGATCATTCGTTGGTTTTTATTAATACAATTTATCTTTTTTCAAAGAAAAAAAGAAACTCCAAACTATTCAAACCTGAAAATCAATACAAATGTATGCAACTTTGGATGGATAGTTTAGCTCACAACAGTGAAATTAAATTATTGAGTGAATGAAATTTCTCTTTCCTCATTTCTTTGATTCATAATTGTTGGAAGGTCAATTTTCTCTTTTAAAACTTAGAATAGAACACTTCTAAATATAAGGAAAATAATGTGTTTGTGTGTGTGTGCATGTGCCTTTGTGTGTGTGTATATATATTTTTAAACTCGTGTATTCTTAAAGTATCAAACTTGAAATTTTTTGGTCCGAAACAATATGTACTTACTACTAAGCTAATCATTTATCAATAATATGTTAATATATCGATAATACAGAATGCATATAAGATTTCAATATATTTTGTTATTTTAGATGTACAGAGACACTTATAATAAGAATTTATTTAAGAGTGAAAAGATGTTTTATTTAAAACTAAGAATAATATAATGTTATGTTAAAAGATCTATTTCATCTATTATAAAAAACAAAAAGAATACTTTCACTTTTAAACAACGCAACATATCAATCTATAAATAGCGTGAGACACACTAGATTTTGTTTCTGCAGTGGGATATCAGCAATCATTTGACAAAGATTGAATGAATGGAATGCTTTGTTGTTACTATGTCACAAGAACCAACATTAACATGAATGGCGTGTGGGTTGGGGCTGTAGAAAATGCAGCTTCCAAGCTCCATCTGTCTCAGACATTCTTTAGTCAACATCACAAGGGCACTGGGTCGGTCGGGCAGTAGATATAGAATCGATCACCATCCGCCGTATGCTCCAAATTATGGAATCAATACTCAGAAGGCCCAAGGATTTGAGGTAGCACTTCTTTTGGGGGGTGTGGGTCAACTTTTCTGCCCTGTTGTGACTAATCCTAGGTGGATACGGGCATATCATTCTAGTATATGGAACCATAACTTTTGGGTTTCTTTTTTCTTTTTTCTTTCTTTCTTTTTTTCTTGTGATAAATATCTTGTGGTGTTTGATTTCCATACTTTTCTGGCTTTTCTCAGTAAATCCTGACCATATCCCCCAAGTTTTGGCCTCATTGAAGCATACAAACCTTTGAGACCAGATGGTCGAATCACGTTTTACGAAGCAAGCAAATGTAGTGGCGAGCTTGGTAGGTATGGTGGGTCTTTGCAGATCATCATCTCCATGGCTGCCTTTGGATTGAAAGTTATCACTTTCTTGGTTTCATTCTTTCACGTGGATTTATCCATTGGCTTGTCAGCACTCAAAGCAATTCACCGTTCGAAACCTTGTCTTTAGCGTGTCAAAACGATCCAGTGATGTTAAGAAGATTCATTTTCTCTTTAAAATCAACTTTTTATGAGATGTTTATATTTTATTTTAAATTTATTTCTCTACTTTTACATTATTCTTAGCATAATTTTTGTAATTAATGTGAACACAAAACATTGTTGTAAGGGTAATGTATAAAATCTAAAATTATTTTGATAAGAGCCTTTCTTACTTGGGAGTAAATGATACCTCAAATCTTTTGATCCCAAGATGTTCTAGATGATGGGATGAGAATATTTTCATAGAACATCACGAATTTTTTTCTTTTTAGAAAGGCTTTACGATCAAAATTGACTTGCACCGTTTCTGAAAGCAATAACTTCAAATCGAAAGGCCATGAATATGCTACCACGAGAGCCTCCTTAGCCATGTGAAACCAACTAAAGTGAGACATTGTAGTGAAGATCAACCACTTTTCGTACGACCAGTAATGAAACACCAAATGTAAGGAAGATTGCTCCCCCTCGAGCACAACAAAACGAGCCGTGGGAGACCAGCACTACTTCGAAGTTCTTGATATGCCCTTTTTCCGGTTGTCATTGTCAGCTGACCTCTACATTGATCCCTACCTTGGCTTCAAGGGTCATAACTTATCTGGTAAATTACACATGTATTGGGACAAAGACTTTTTTCTGCATTTGATATTGCAAATTTGCTTCTGATGAGCATAGATGGATGACACTTCTTGGAAGCAAAAGAGCTTCCTTGCTACGTGGCGTTATAAGCTCTACCTAAGTGAACCACGATTCTTGCCATCTCACAAAGGATTCCACTCAAAATATCATGATGAAATTTAAAATATGTTTCAAAGAAGTAAGAGGAATTTCTAAGATAGTATCATAGCTTAGATTTTAAAGAGACACTTTTTGCTTGTGAATTTGAATGGGTCTTCATAAAAAATATTTTCTTATACTCAAAGTAAGATGATGCGTTAAATGTGCCAAAAAGATTAACTTATTGTGTTTCTTATGTATGAAAGCATGATTTTAAAGAAAGGAGTAGGTATTCTAACAATGACATATATCTAAAGTTTTGTGGGATGCCTTTGAGTAGATCCGGAAATTTTCTAGAGTTTTTTATTTTATTTTATTATGACATCAAACTTTTGTCATATTCATGGAAATGCTCTTCAAAATTCCACTTTGTTTCACATTGTTTATAAATTTTTGCAAATATCCTTTATATACAAGCAAATTCTTATTTCTTACAAATTGATTTTAAGAAAAAAAATAAATTTTTAACATAGCATCGAAACTCATGCTTTAGGAAAATAAGAACATACTTTAACCAATGAGCTAGATGTAAAATCTCTTCTACAAAACTTATTAACTTTACCTTACAATAATTATATACAAATATTTTAAAATGTCTTACACTACTTCTAATATGTTGTTAAGAATTATTTACATATGAGTAAATTACCTCACTCTTATACGTTAGTTTAAAAATTAAAATATAATTTTAATCAAATGTAACAATGAAATTCATGTTTTGTTAAAATCTTGTTACCATTTAACCTTATTTCTTAAACCTCTTGCCAACAGAATTCACAGGCTCGTTAGCTTGGCACACATCCGACAAGCCCAACGTAGCCATGTTGCTAGTCTAAGTGGGAAAAGTTGTGCTGGGAGAGCATAGTTGGCTGCAAGGTCAGAGTCATTATGTGGAAGTGTGACGCCGAGCCCATGCCCAGGAATTATGCAGGTGGAATCATAAAAGAGAGGAATGGCTGGGTGCCGTACTGCAGTGGCTTTTCCCCTGTGCAATCTCTTTGAAAATCTCATGGAGATTCATCCTTACCTGTCCGGGTGTTTCCCTATCAAGTTCTGCAGTCCAATTATGGCCGAAATCAAACCAAGTCATCATTGCCGGCACCAAGAAGGGAAAAAAGGCAATGCATATGTGGATGACTAACTTTCGTTCATTGTGATTCCAGGTATCCCTTGAGTAGGCCCCTTGATGATAGCTTTGGAAGTGATGTTCTTGTCGTGGAAAAGGTCCATGTAGTATTGTTTTTTCTTATTCAAACGGAGGATTAAGAAAGCTTGATGATCAACACAAGCTGGGGAAGAAGTTCAAGCTAATTTTACTTCGTAGTTATTTTACTTTCATCGTGAAAGTGAATTAGCAAGCAAAGTTCAACTATAAATTTTTTTTTATGTTTAAATGTTATCTAATAATCATTTTTTTGTTATGAAACTTCTGTTTCGATAACAAATAACAAGACAACAACAAAATTGATGCACGTATATGGTAAGTTCTGACTCATGGTTTTGCATGTATGAAATTAGTAATCATTGAAACTTCATCTCTCTTAATCGAAGAATGAGTGTTTAGTAAGCAAGGAGATCCATCATTTTCCAGTTCTGGTGTTTATGAGGATTGCAAAGACTTAATATATTAGCTATAAAATGTCATACTTGAATCAAAATTTAGATCATCAATAGAAAAGATAGAACTTTAAGGTTTAAAGTTATTAAAACAATAGCAAATAAGGGTATTAGAAGTTGTTTAGTCAATTAGCTCAGTAAGTAATTAGCAAATATTTCAATTGTAAAGCTTAGGGTTTGACATTTTTTATATGTAAGTTAAGTTTGTTCATTACAATATTAAAAAAATCTAGATTTTAAAGGTGTAAAACAAATATTAGTCTGACAAATGAACAGTGCTCTCGCGAAAGAGCGCAACAGTGGACGTCCTGTAACGTTTTGGAAAAGATATCACTAGTTTGTCAACGCCTAGAAGATGCAGCTGACATCCACGTTGCCCATGTCTCCACCGATAAGGCCAAAGTGTTGGGGTTACGGGAAAGTCATGTTCCAAAGCGACATGCACTCAACCCTGCAATCATCCCAGTACCAAATAGATTTTTGCTCTCTGCCATGGCTGCATAATTGTTTGTTTTTAAAAGGAAAGAATGCCATGAACAGGGAAAAATCCATATTGGTAAAGAAGAAGATTGCTTTTGTTTCTCAGCAGATTGAGAAGTCCTTCCATTGTAGAGCAATTATTTCTCGGTCTAAGGTCTACCACGAACATGGCCTAATTGCATTTTGAAGCTTCTCACAATCTGCCTAAGCATAGACCAACTTATGCATGTACTCTTGGTTTCTTTCTTGGGTAACTTTGCTAGATTGTATAGGGAAATTTTTCGCTTTTGCGCTGAGAATTTGAAACCCAATAATCAAAACTGCATGTTGTTTTAGGAATTCTAAACCCATTATACTTGAGTTTCAACAATCGAATGATTGAAGGATTGTAGCACTCAAGAGGCAAGCTATAATATAGACCGTTCCTAGTATTCTGTCATGCTCTAGACCTTCAAATCTTTGTTCCCGGCTTTTGTCCTTATTGATTGCCCATAATTTCCATTCATATGAATTGCCTACAATTATTTTCATATCATTATGGGACTCTTCTTTTCCAAAATCCTTTGTTTATGTAAAAATCTATTAAAAGTGTATAAAAGTCTTTTATAAGCAAGATTTGGATAATATAAGACTTTTTTTTTTTTTACATTATCCTTAAGACATTATTTGGTAGTCAATATAAACGATGAGTTTTTAATCTCTTTTACTTAATACTTCGTTCCTTGTGTCTACCTTATATGGGTTCAATTTCTTAACAAATCTCTAGGCTGTGGTTCAAAGCTTCCAAAAGATTGTTGTTCAATTGTTCTTCCGCACACCAAACATGCTTTCTAATGGAGAATTAAAAACTCCTAGTTTCAACGCTGCAGATGAAGTTTCTGTTCCGCATTAGTGGATTATAGAAAAGGAGACAAAGAAGGAGATTACAGCCCATGTTTGGGACCTGAACCAAGCAAATGATCCCTTAATTGTTTCCTTGATCTAACGTTGCCCGAAAGCCTTGGACAGTATCCTTGACAATATCTCCAGAGTCCCTTGACAAGAACGGCAAGCAATGCATCTTTGAATCTATAGATCAGGGTTAGGTTCCTTTCCTATTGCTTGTCAATGCAAAGCCATGCACCGACACCTATGGATTATCAAATCTTTGACATTGACTTCAAGATACTCAAAATAAAACGCATCACAAAAATATTTTTTTTAAATTAAGATAAAATGATATAAAATAAGATAAAATAAGATAAAATAAGATAAGATGAGATAAGATGAGATAAGATGAGAATATTCATCTACAAAGATCCAATATGATTTTTTAGAATAATTTCTTTTATTGATAAAACTTCATCTTCAACGACAAAAAATAATAAAATTAGCTTCTAAAGTTACTACTTGTGTTATACTTATGATGAATCTTGAAATCACATCTTTTTAAACTATCATTTGTGGACAACTAGAAGCGACATTTGATGTATACCAACATTCCTATTATAATAATTAATGAATAAGTGACTCATTCATCATACGCTATTTGAAATGAAATGAATAATATGATAATTTGAAATTAAAAATTTTTATTATTTAACAAAAAAAGGGTTCCTAAGTATTGTTAAATACGTGGTTCTAATCAGTCAAAAAGACATAAAATTAACAAAATTTTCAATTATTGTAGAGGGGGCAATGGCCTTGACAAAATAGAATCATTAATTTCCTTCCACAATGTTTCTTTCAACGTGAAAAGCCGACACAGAGACCGGTTGTAATTAGCTGCCAACCTATCCCACCAATCAGACTGCCCACCGTACACAGTCCCTTTGCAGCCTCCCTGCGGTACCCCACACTCTACCCGTCCCCTCTGGCTCATGGTAGGCCTGGACCACCTCGAACCGACACGTGTTCGTCTACAGTCAAGTGTCACATGACGTCCTTTTCCCTGAGATTGACGTCACGCCTGTTTGTGCCGCGGTCGCGAAGTCTCGATGTTTGAGTTCCTCCGTACATCCCCGCCGACATGGGTCCACGACGAAAGGGACACGACAGGATGGCGTGATGGCCATGTGATCTCGGTCGGTCGGAGATCGCAGGGTCTCGAATGTGTGAGCCCCAATGCACCGCCGTCGCACCATGGGTCCCGCTTCCGCACATGAAGACCGCCGGCGAAGCTATCCTCACCTCAGCGGAGATCACGATATGACAAGCACGAGCCCGGGATTTTCTTTTATTACCTTTACAATTTTTAGAATATTTTTTTCTTCAAAATAATATAAAACATATCTTTTATTATCTATATGTAAAAATCTTTCATATTTATTATTTATTTTTAATTTTTTTATTTACAAATCATGCACTCAAATTTATTTATAGGAAATGTCAAACCTTAAATCTTATGATTAGAATATTCATCTTCATTAATTTATTATTAAACTAACAGCTTAGACAACTATTTCATATTATCATTGATTACCTTGTAGAAACAAGAATCTTTTTATTTTTATTTTTAGCATATGGATCAAAACCAATAATTTGGTAAATGATTATTAACTTTTGACCTTAAACTATTTAATTATTTATGAGTCTAATAATTAGCTATTGATCCTCAAATCATAAATTTTAAACCCTCTTTTTGTCTAACATTATTGATGACATGGTCAATTCCTACGTTCATGACAACAACTCTTTTGGAGCAACCTTATGTCCACAAAGAATTACAGCTTGCCTGAACTGGAAAGGAGCTTGTTCTTTCTGTAATGCGAGAAACATGGTTTTAGAGTCTTCTGCTTGTTTGATTCTGGTCTAGTGTTCCCACTGACCCATCAATAATTGTACTAGCTCGTTTTGCCATCCCTTTTCGATTTGACATCCTTCTGTTTTGTAAAATCTGATTGATTATGAAACTTCAACAAATGGAAACAGAAATCAAGGTTCACGGTTATTTTCTAGGCTTTCAATGGGTGAGCTAGCTCGATGGGTAATTTGATAAGAACCTAGTTCGCATGCCGGCTCTTGCAGGTTTCTCACGCTTCCACAAAGAATCAAGAAGGCCGATGTGAGTCACCTGTCACTCGTTGGGGGGATCCAAATTGTTCACATCATATCACGTGAACATGCTTTCTTTTAGACTCTTGATTGTCTTTCAACTCATTTTGATGATGGAACTAGAATCCTAAAACTTATGATAAGGACATCAATAGAAAGGTTCAAATTTACAATATCTACTTCCTCTAACTTTTTATGAGTTAGGTAAAAAGGTAAGGAGAATAAGAGTTGAACTTAAGACTTCTTTAGCAAAAGAGACTTTAAGTTTGCTAGCAGCTTCATTGGAATAATAGTGAATTAACAACTTTCATTCTCCTTAAATATTAACTACGTTTTTAATTTAGATATCTAACATGGACACAAGTTGCTTTAAATTTATGTTATTTTATTCAAGTTCAAATACATTTGCCTTACAAATTATAAGCCTAATTGTACTTAGATATCTAAATTAAAACTCATTGTATTTAGTTCTATTATTTGATCATCTGTTTGGATGAAAGCATGTTATAGATGATCCCTATGAGCTACTGTTTTGTATTGGAATTATGGAAGATAAACCAAAGCAAATGGGTGACATCTGTGGTCAATTCAGAAAAGAAAATGGTAGTGGTCATCCCCCTAACATCAAGATAAGGACCACTTATAGGTACCGATTTTCTCTTCTTAAGACTTTTTTTATGTGTACAATGTTGGCATATGTTTAAGAGATTTTTATTGTTTATAAGAAAGAAAAATGGATCTCTGATCTTTGTAACTTATGTATTAAATCTAAGAATAATAGAACAAAGAGTAAGGAAAACCATTTCTTCTTTCTATTTTGATCTCCATTTTTCGTTAGTTACTGTCCTTGAAGAGCACTTGACATATGGTCGGCAGTTACAACCTCCCCTTCGATTGACACATGACTGATGAAATCCAAGACGTGACTATTCATGGTCGGCAAAACCAATAGAACTGCAATTCAATTGTTTGTTCTTAGTATGATTTGAAGTCTTACGAAAGAGACAACATAACAACTTCGTTGTTGAATCTAGGAACAATAATCGTAGATAATTAAGGGTTAAGTTTCTGTTTTGTGAGATGCATACAAGGAAACTTTGATTGTGACGGAAAACGAAACAATTCTATTTTACCACAACCAAAGGCTAGTGACAACCCTCAAGAGCCAGTTTTAAGTTCGCACCAGAAATAACTTGAAGGTTCTAGCAAATACTGCATGTGTTAGGATCCAAGAAAGGAACTTGCAGACTAAGAAACATGTCCCTCTCTCATTGATAGAAATATTCTAGAGAAATTTTCTGTCCTTTGGCTTTGATAAGCATATACTTTGGTAGATAAAATGGAGATGTGAGGGAATTGAGTACTAAACCTAAAATCTTTTGATCTCAGGCAATATAAGCTATCAACTAAACCATGTGTATCAATAAATTACGACTTTGATATTTACTAAAAGGCTTATACTTGCTTGTGTTCTAAAATGTTGTTGGTACTTTATTGAAAAAAAAAAGACAAGATGACAAAAGTCTTATATTATATAGAGAGAATTCTCTTAAAATAAAGGAGATATTCTTTATTCTTGAGTCAATTTTTGATAAGAATAAAATTTTCAATATAACGTTAAAGTACAAGTTCAAAAAGTGGCAGTAGAACTAAACCTATGGGAAATCCACAGTTTAATGGATTCCGGTAAAAATCTTGTATTAATTGAGAATAGTCGCCTAACTTTTGAGCATAACTATCTAACATAGTTTATATTTGTGGTTCCATCTTCCCTCTCTAGAAACCTGTTATCCTGTAGAAACAGGAGGCAACGTTGTCAAGATGATGTAGCATGATTAGTTTCTGGGAGGCCCACTTCCATAAGTTGGTTTGTAAGAATTCATTAAGGCATCGGATCTTAACAAAGGCAACCCCAGCTTAACATTTGGCGAATCTTCACCCAAGAGGATTATATCTGTCGCTTTTCCCTCCACGCACTATATTAACCCCATCCCTCCCTTGATTCCTTTCACTGGAAGTCCATACTTCTCCAACAACGATCCAGTGTTCAGAGAGAGAGAAGGGCTACGTCCATATGGACACCATTTTCTTTCTGATATACGTGATTCTCTTTCTCACTACCTTCTTCTCATATCCCTCCATGAAGAAACAAAAAAAAAGGGCTGAAAGAGTTGCAGAGCTTCCTCCAGGTTCAATGGGTTGGCCTTGCATAGGAGAGACCCTCCTGCTGTACTCACAAGACCCCGGCGTCTTCTTCGGTACAAAGCAAGAGAGGTGCTTAAAATCTGTCTTAATGTAATTTTCTTCTTGCGAGCTTTCTTTGCATGGGCTCCGGCTTGACGATGCTCTTGTTTTCGTCTTTGTTGTTCAGATATGGAGAGATATTCAAAACCCACATACTTGGCTGCCCCTGCGTCATCCTCGCCAAACCCGAGGCCGCGCGGTTCGTACTGGTGACTCATGCGCATTTGTTCAAGCCTACGTACCCCAAAAGCAAAGAGACAATGATCGGCCCCTCTGCGCTCTTTTTCCACCAAGGAAACTATCACAGCCAACTCCGGAAGCTGGTCCAAGGTTCTTTATCGCTGGAGAGGATCCGGAAACTCGTTCCTGATATCGAAGCCACAGCCATTTCCGCGTTGGAGTCATGGGCTGGAGGAGAAGTGATCGTCAATACCTTTCAGGAGATGAAGAAGGTTCGTTTGTCTCGTATCTATTAGACTACTATTTGAAAACTTGTTTCTAGTGCGTATCTACTTAGTTTTACATTGAGATTATGCTTTTATTATCTTATTCTAAACTTTTCTGCTTTTTTGTTTTTTGGGGCCTTCACTTGTTCTTGATCCTCCACAGTTCTCTTTCGATGTGGGCATTCTTTCTATCTTCGGTCAGTTAGAAGGAAAGTACAGAGAGGAGTTGAAGGAAAATTACTGCATGGTAGATAAGGGTTACAATTCTTTTCCAACAAAACTTCCTGGCACTGCATATTCTAAAGCACTCTTGGTAAGCAGCATCCTAATCTTTTTAATCGTTCATAATCTCTCTCCAATGGCTTCTTAATCTGAATTCTATTTTCTGGCTCTTCCTCATTCTTGTTGAATGATTCTTGAAGGCAAGGAAAAGGCTTAGTGAGATTGTGAGCGAGATAATCTGTGGGAGGGAGGAGGAGAAACCTCTGCAGAAGGATCTCTTGGGTTATTTGATGAACTTCAGAGATGAACAGGGGACGGCTTTGACTAAGGATCAAATCGCCGATAACATCATCGGAGTACTGTTTGCAGCTCAGGACACAACGGCTAGTGCGCTAACATGGATTCTCAAATACCTCCATGATGATCACAAACTTCTTGAAGCTGTAAAGGTAAGAATTCCATTAAAATTCTACAAACTTCAAGCATCTTATCTTTCAGGATCAGCAGCAACTCCATGATTTGTTCCTGCAGGCCGAGCAAAATGCCATATTTGAAGCGAATGATGGAGGGAAGAGGCCATTGACATGGGCTCAGACTAGGAACATGCCATTTACATATAGGGTATGTGCTACTTCAATCCTCTCGGGAACAATTTCAAGAAAGAACGAGTTCTAAACAGGCGGATATGTTTTGACTTCCAGGTAATATTGGAGAGCTTGAGGATGGCAAACATCATATCTTTTACCTTCAGGGAAGCAGTGGTTGATGTAGAGTACAAGGGTAAGGCTTCAATGCGGTCGATTTTCTGTCTTGGACGAGGATATCTACGAGATTGCTTCTTCTTACAAGTTTCTGCATTACTGCCTCCATACAGGGTACCTCATTCCAAAGGGTTGGAAGGTCCTGCCACTGTTCAGGAGCATTCATCACAATCCAGAATATTTTCCAGATCCTCAAAAGTTTGATCCATCAAGGTTTGAGGTATATGGTTCTGCAAATAATATAGTAATCATTTCAAATAATATGCAGTTCTTAAGTATTGTCGAACTATCAGTAGTTCTTCGTACAAGCAGTCAGTTGAAGATAGATATCAACTATTTTGGTCTTGGGTGATTGCAGGTGGCTCCAAAACCAAATACTTTCATGCCATTTGGCAACGGAGTTCATGCTTGTCCTGGCAATGAGCTTGCCAAGCTAGAGATTCTCATTCTGATCCACCATTTAGTAACCAAGTTCAGGTATAGTGCAGAAGAAGTCTAAGCTTTAATACAACAGATATATCATAAGATTTTTACTGAAGGTAGACGTTATTTTTTTGGGGGGTTTCTAAGTGATTTGACAAGGCTCTTTGTTTGGTGCTTGATGATTTCTGTATGCAGGTGGAAGGTGGTGGGAACCCAAAGCGGGATTCAGTATTGCCCTTTCCCAGTCCCGCGGCATGGGCTCCCGGCCAAGTTTTGGAAAGAGCCCAGCAGTCTCAAACGGCAAGTATGAGTCCGAACTTAGAAGAAAGTTGGTTTTCGCCGGCCTACCATTTTCACCGGCGGAATCCTCAAACGAAGCCTCCTGTTTTACAATGGAGGCTTTTCTCCGGTTGAATCTATGTATCATACCATGTCTCATTTCTAGTATGACTCTGATTGTATTTTCTAACTTAAATCTGTCTAGGGATTATTAGAAACAGAATTTCAATGGGAGACTTTTTCTCACTAATCTACGATCTGCAATGCTTCCCTGATATCCGTGGTGTCAAAACTTGTACTTATAGACAACAGAAGGGATTCTCTGTTCTCTCCCACTCGCCTCTTGCTTTTATCTTATATTTTGATTGGAATAGTGGTCCAATAAACAATCCAGAGAGTAAACTAATAATTAAATCCAGCTTCCAAGCATAAAAGTCAAGAAATACTCATCGATAAAGAAGGATCCAGACCCTCTGCACCACAAACCTGCTGCTAATGCAGAATATTGAACAATGGGAAATCTTGGGCCACTGATCATAGAGTTAATGCCACGTGGCAATGGCCCACGTGCCATCTGATTAAGTAGGTGTGAGAAACGGGGATGCCGTTGGCTGGAGGGCACCCAACCCCAGCAAGGGTTTTGTTTAATGATGCCCCTGGCTGGTGGGCCCTGATGTTTGATGAGTGTGACTGAAACAACCTCTTCTGTTGTGAATTTTGTAGCCATAGCGTTTTTGCCGGTGGATTTTAAGATGGGATTTTCTTTGGGACAGCTACCTTACTGTTAACATCAAATGCGAAGGCAGCGTATGGTGGTAAATAATCCTTGTTTTTGTGTGATCACAAACCAGTTGCAAGCAGAAAACAGAGGACGATTTAAACGAAGGGTCAAGTTCATGGGCTATAATACAATCGGGGTGCATCTCAAACTTGCTTTGGGTGTATCCAAGAGCTACACGATTTAGAAAATGTTCTCCACGTAAATGACATCCAAGAAAATCCTTAGTTGTTTATACAAATGTTATAGGATGATAGTGGTTATCCATTTTTAAAGTATTTTCAAATTAAATATCTTATTTTTCTCTATGAGTACATTGAATATGAATAGTAAAATTACATGCTTTATGACAATAGAACTAGCTGTCTTAGTCTCTTCTTTCTTTGTAAGTGAAGTAATAATATTCTTTCAAGTCATCTTTATGTGTATAGAATTTAAAAAAATGAGAGTCACATGAATAACTGGTCAATAGTGAAAGAATTATACATTTTCAACGTAAGTTGATCTCGTTAGAGCGCACTGAAATGTCATCCATAACAGTGGCCTTTACCCATAACTATTGCAACTTTCAGGACCCATATAAGCAAAGAAGAGAGATATGGTTAAAGGTTTCCGGAATGAGAAGACATTGAACATCCCACACCATCCACCTACATACACTACAAGCAAATAAGCATGACATGTGTTCCAGCAATAACAACACTTGAACTTTTCCTTGGATGGCCCTTTATAGCGACCTCAAGTGGATGTTGGGTGATATGGGCCTTGCGCAATGGTTGAGGGTAGCTTCGTGCATTTATGATGGAAAAAGATATTGCAATGTTGACAACTATCAAATGGACAAAGAGTATAAGTAGCAAAATTTCTCACACTACTTGTCAACTAATGACCTTTTGTAGCTAAGGATTAATTCACATTGCTAAGGACTGAGATTGTTGATTTTTGTAGGATCTACTTCTTCATCATTTGTTGCATTTTGACTCCTGAACTAAATGAACCATATGTATTTTATACTAATTGCATTCTAACTCAAGAACCAAATGGACTATTGTTATATTATACTCCTTGTACTTAATTGTTATACTTTTGTCCTTCATTTTATCTTCCCAAACTCATGCACACTTTATGTGGAGAGCATAATTACATTGTTGAAAATAGTAAGCTCTACATGTGATATTGACCTTTTCATAATAAAGGCTACAAAATATAGGATCTCATTTCTTCTCTCAGTGAAAAGGATATTTGCAAGAAAGTGATCATATATATAGACTTTAATGGTGTGAGGAAATATACAATGTAGGCCTTACTCTTGCTTTCATCAACACCACAAACTTGGTAAGTGAATGAAATTAAGTTAGGAAAGAGCAAAGATTTGTGTTGGTGGTTGTTGTTGTTAGGACTAATTTGCCAATGACAAAAGCATTTTATGTCGATGATAAACTAGAAAAGAAAACAACTATAAAACAAGCATCTACCATCTCCATCCCCACAAACATCACATGTTGTCAAGTACTTGGAGAGTAAGGGTGTGGTATAGGTGTTCAACATGTTGTATCATGTGGGATAGTTGAGTTTAGGATTTATTAAGAAGTAAGGTGCACTAGGGGATGGAACATTTGTTGGTTTCTTACGTCGAACCCAAAAAATTTCCTTTTTGCCATTATCCTTTACCTTCTCTATGAAGATCAAGTGATGTCTATTTGTGAAAAGGGTGAAACATCAACCATATACATGATGCATATTGGCAAAAGTTGCATTTTAAACATTTTTGAGCGGGGCAGCTAGATACCAGTCATCGCACAGCTTGCAACAACATTGTTCTTGGCATCGCTTCACAAATGATCTAGTGATGCCATAGAATGCAATCTCTAAATTACATCTCTGTCTCCCTCTCTTATGCACACAATCACACAAGAAAGCCAAAAATAGTTAAGATTCAAATTTGGATGGAAGCATACGATTTAACATGATTACTAAACATGTATCAAATATGATGTTTGTTGATAGCTTATTAAAACATTTATCCAAAAAAATGGGAAAGAAATGGGTAATAAGTGGCATCAAACTAACCTTAATTCCTAAACTAGATGTTAAACATGGTTACAAACATTATTGCAATTGACAAAGTCCTTAAGGGAGAAAAAGTACAACCTAATATAATATGCAAAATCTGAGTTGTTGATATCAATGGTAAATGAATAGAAACCAAAGAATCATATAGAAACTTTACTCCTTTTTGGGATAAGAAATTATTAATTTTTTGTGCCTCCTAACTACTATAAATATGTTCTATAGAAGATGAAATTCTTACCTTAGATTAAAAGGAGCTTGCTTATTCTCCTCTTTATTCACTTTGCGTATTGTTTGTTTCCTTCTTCTTCTTGTTTGTTTCCTACTTTATGTGCTTTTCTTTTTTCCGTTACTTTGTTATTTTCTTTGACTCCATGTTTTTTTCCTTCCCTCTGTTTTATTCTTTTTGTTGATGCTTCTATTTTCTCTTACTTTATTCTTTTCTTTATCTCTAACGATAGGAATTCGTCTATTCTTATTGTTTGATTGTGTTCTAAAGAAAGGTTGTAAAATACATCATGGCTTTCAAGCAAATACAATGTTAAGTAGACGCTTAATTCCTTCTTCTGATGGTTCACATCTATACTTGCTATTTGGCTTGGGTTCAGGAATTTAAGATAAACGATTAACCTATTTTGTTGAGTTGGAATCATCATGCACAAGCGATAGAAATGTTCTTATTCTTATATGAAACATATATAAGCACGTGAAAGGCCAAGCCTAAAGTTGGATTCACCTTACTGGATGTGCCATTTGTCTTCACCAGTCGTTGAGACCTTTGTTGCTTCGAAGGAAGTTGATCATAGTTTCAGCGCTGCTTTCTTCTTTACAAGGGAAAAACACAAGTTAGAGAGATTACGGGCAGTGAGTACTAGCCACAAATTTTGAGCATGCCTTCCATACTTTAGTCAACATAATGCAACCACATCAAGCTTCCATTAAGACAGAAAAGGTTGCTTTGATGTCGGCATGCAAGCACATGTAAGCAGGACAATAGTGAGCTATATTTTTGACACATTCACTATAATATATTGCATTATTCTTTCACATAATCATTTCCGGTCGTCTGGTTAAGCTACATTGAACATAACTTGAGACTACATACCTTGTAGGCCTCTATGATCTGGAAAAAAGATTGCTCTTTACATAGTTTTAGCTTGAGGTAGCGATATGTTCCAGATAAATTTGTGTCTACATATCCTAAAACCACGTATCTTTTTATGCTAATAAAGAATACTAGACGCCAATCTTTATTGGAAGGTTTTCATTCATGAAAATAATTTTGATGGTGGTAAAGTCGAAATAGTTTAATGCCAATGGCCTTCCAAACTTACAAGTGAAAGAGATTAAGTTTTTAAAAACAAGAATGCTTTTAAGGAAAGTGATCAAAGGGCACCATTGCACGAACAAAATTTATCACAAGAAGACCGCTTCAATTTACAAAATCAAACCCCAATTGTGCCACTCTAAGTTTCTATGTTTTAATATAGCCAATAATTTTGATGATTATAGTGGATTTGAATGTTACATTGAGTGCATTCAAGAGCCACTCTATACACAATTCACTTTTACAAAAATCACATCTAACAATGTCCTTAGTTGTTTCGATAAATTTCAAAGGATGTTAGTGGTTATTCTTGTACAAAGTACTTTCGTATTTAATATATGAATTCTTTCTAAGAGCATGTTGGATATGGGTAGCAAAATTATACTCTTTACAATTATAAAACCAAACATTAGGATCTCTTTTTTCCTTACATATAAAAAAATAATATTCTTCTGAATCATCTTCACATCTATAGGTAAGTTTGAGAAGATGTGGAACATATGGATGCCTAATCACAAGTGGAAGATTTATGCACTTCTTACGTAAGTTGAAAATTGGCAATAAATGCAATGGAATGTCACCCACCTTTTACAACAACCATTGCATCTTTCATCACTTTCAGAAGCGAAGAAGAGAGTATGCGTATGACTTTCATGGTTAAGCTTAATAATGAATGAAAAGACATTGAACATCCCACTTAAACCGACAAGATTTGTCACAAGTGTAATAAAACAAACCTGAATAGGATCTGATGCAGCATGTCCAGCAGCATAAATTGGGGGTCATTCCTAAACCCACACAAAAGCTAAGCCAAAAAAACCCCAACCCTAGCCATACGTGGAATGCATAAGTGGAATTGTTGTTGGATCAGAATTAGGCTAACTTAGCCATCAATGATTTCCTTTACTATACGAGGTAATTTGCTAGAAAGTTTGTAAAATGGTCATGTAAGTTTCTTATATTACTTTGGCCCCGATTATAATAAGGAAAAGTGAGGAGATATTGGAAAGTTAGGAGAAGTAGACAAATCCTTCAGAGTTTTAGGCTATCCAAGTTCACTATTAGTATTTGTAACTTTAACATTAGCTTAAATTTCCTTGCTCACTTTATTGTATTGGATCCTAAAAGTTTCTTTATTTGCACATTGTGCAACTATTAAGGTTGTTGTTATACCCAATTTGGCTGTAGAATTCCAACTAACTGTAGAAAATGTTTAAAATTTTTTGGATAAAGTTTGACCTTATCCCAACACACATTAGAGATATGTTGCATTACAAGAGATTGATGGTAGTTTAGTACCTTTGAAGCTACATGGAGCATGTCATTCCTATCTAAGTTCTATTATGACAATGAAAATCAGCATTGAGAAGCATTTTTGAATGGAAAAGATCCAAGAAACAATGGCAATGAAACCAGTAGCTAATGAAGAAATAGGCCTTGAACTTAATGAAGAAAATGTCCTTGTACTAAAAGGAGCAAAAGACTATTTTATCTAATTAGTCCTTTAAACTACCAATTTTTTTTTAAAATAATTATTTTACTTTAAAAGAACTCAACATTAACTTGTCTTGATTCCTACCAACAATATGTTAGAAAAACCATTTTAAATTTAAATTGCTCATCTCCATATCCATAGCATGTTAGTAAAACAAGTCTCACACTTTTAAGACAATTTGAAAAACTAGAATAAATCATTTGGTTGTTTCACATATAGGATCTAAGCTAGATTAATTGTGAGAAATTACAATGATCCAATACTTTTACTAGTTTCTTTTGTATTTTTTTTTTAACATTTAATGACCACCACTCAACAAATACATGATTACTTAGTTCTTTATTTCTTTGAAAACATTTCTTCGTGGTTTCATTATTAGGTATTTTCACTTTCTTGAGGATCATCTTTTTCATCCTGCACTTTATTTACCTTGCTCACGTAGTAAGCCAAATGAGTATTATAGTCATCTATACACATAAACACACCAATCAATTTGGCTACCTATTACAAGAAATGTTATTCTAATACAATATACTTACAAAGCTTTTCTCTAAAGAACAAAGTGAATGGAGGGTTATCTTTGCTTTTTCTTCTTTTGAACATGCATTTCTTTTCCTTTATTCCTTTCTTTGTCTCTACTAATAGGAATTAATCTCTTCTTTACCTCAAAACAATCTCAACCTTCATAAAGTTGAAACAATTTGCAAATAATCTTATTGACAATAATCTTATTAACAGTAGTCTTCCAAGCTCTTCTCAAACCAATGATGGATTAAGGTTCTATTGCTATAAAGCCCTTCACATATGCGACTTAAATACCTTGACCACTTTTTTATATGATTGTAGAATCATGAACATTTCTAGGGTGCATATATTAGGATATCTGGTTTGTGACCATGTTTCTTCCACCCTTTCCATTGAACTAAATGTGTCATTTGCTCTGATTCAAAGCCTTTGATTGGAATTCAAAGAATCACTTAGATGTTTTACTCCTTTTTAGATAAGAAACTATGAATTTGTTGTGCTTTCTAACTAGTACAAAGATGATTTATCTCTTTCTTTACTTGTCGTACATAAATTATTTTCTTCCTACTTCTTCTTTCCCATTTCCTATTTTATGTGTTTTTCTTTCCTAGCTTTTCTTCTCCTTGCCTTTATATCTTCTTTTCTTTGCCTTTTGTGCTTTAACTACTTTTGTTCATGCTTCAATGTTGTTTTGCCTTATTTGTTTCTTTATCTCTAATGATGAGAATCTATCTCTTGTTGAGTTTTGATATATTCTGAAAAAAGGTTGCACATTCTCATGACTTGTTAAGCAAGTTTAGACTAAAGTTGATGCTCAAATCCTTCACAAATGAATGAGAAACATTTTCTTGTGTACAAGGCTAGAGCTAAAACTAGTTCCTTTTCTTTAAATGCTCTTATTAAACAATATCATGCTGAAGTACCTATTGATCTCATTATATGCCCTTGTAGATTTTATACAAATGTTCCAAATAACTTGTAGGTTTTCAAGTTGTATATACTTATGAAATCTACTGTAATTATACATCTAATTAATGTTTTCTTAATACTATAATCTACAAAGCATATTGAACATAAAATCTAGTGAAGTGGATTATTGTTGTGCAAGAGCATGCTTTGAGCTAGAAATGATATACCTTTCATGAAGAAACTCGATCAAATGAAACCCCATCAAGTTCCAAGTCAAGTTGTTCGCTTGACCTTCAACCAAGATTCGTCCAGAAGCATTGACTTTCTCCATTCAATCCAACTCTTGCTTTTCTCTTTTTCCTCCTAAGATCTGTCCATGTAAAATATGTATTATCTGCTGTTTTTGAAGCAACAAATAGCTTTTTATTTGGTATTCCAAAGGATTGAACCCCAAAATTTGAATGAAGTTTTGCTTTTAAGAAAAATATATGATGCTCAACGTAATATAACAATTTTCATGTAGCAAAGCCAATTCAGTATGAGCCTTTGATAATTGTCAATCACCATATTCAATATTATGTAACAATATTAAGAGGAGAAAACATGCATCTTTTAGAAACTCTCTGCTCCTATTTTCTTTCAACTTCTCTGTCTTACATTAAGTACCCTGTTTTGCTCCGAAGAACTTCATCAGTAAGTTTCAGCACTGCTTTTTCTCTCTGAAAGGGAAACACGCGACTTGTTGAGTTAATGGGTGATGATTTTTGGGCACAACTTTTAAGCATGTCTAGCATATTGTATTCCACACAATGCAGCCACATCAAGCTTCCCTTAAAACATACAAGGCAGCTTGCTGTCGGCATGCATTCACACGTAAGTGTGGACAATTGTGAGCCATATTTTTTCACCACTTCCAGTACAATATTGCGTGATTCTTTCAGCACAACCATTTTCCATTGTCGGGTTAGTTCTACGTGGAACATGTCTACATAGTTTTATCATATTTGGTTTGTGTCGGCAGCGTTGGAAGATAAACGCAGATCATACGGTAAACATACGTATATATAACTATAAAAAAAAAAATTAAGAATTTTATATGATTTGGGATAAATCAATTTTAACTACTTTTGAGAAGAAATTCATTTTATATATATAGATATATTTCTAAGTAACAATTTTAATAATATTATTTGTTGAAATAATAAAACTTTGTTCCTCTATTCTCATCATATACATAAATATGCTAATTAATTCAACTAACCAAAGAAAAACAAGTTACTATACATTAAGATAAGTACAATCGTTTGCAATCATAGTGGATTTGAATGTTACATTGAGTGCATTCAAGAGCCACACCATTCCAAAAGTTTTCATTACAAAAAGCACATCTAGCAAGTTCTTCAATTGTTTGAACAAATTTCAAAGGATGTTGGTGATCTTCTTTGTATAGAGTGCTTCCAAATTTAATATGTGGATTCTTTCCTACAGTACAATGGATATGGGTGGCAAAATCACATTCCTTACAATAATAAAACTAAACATTAGGATTTCTTCTTTTTTCGCAAATGAAGCAACAATATTCTCTAAAGTTATCTTCACATCTATAAGTAAGTTTGAGAATATGCGGATCACATGAATGCCTAGTCACAAGTGGAAGAATTACACAGTTCCAACATAAGTTGAACTGGCAATCAGTGCACCGGAACCTCACCCTCTTTCTGCCACACCCTACTATTTTACCCTTTCTTGCATTCAACCCCTCAACCAAATAAACCATATGTGCTTTGTACTTGTCGAAATTAATTGTTTTACTCTCATCCTCCTTGTCAACTTTCGTGTATCTTGTACAGTCCATGTGGACAATGTAATCACATTGCCGACAATAATAAGCTCCACACTGAATATTTACCTTTTTATAACAAAAGTTACAGAATATAGGATCCTGTTTCTTGACTCCGGAAATAAAATATGTACGAGTAAGAGAGTGATTGTGGAAATAGACTTCAATGGTATGAGGAAATGTACCACACTGACGGTGGATCAAGACTCCGCATCCACTACATGCGTGGATCCAACTCTTGCTTGTTTCGTCGCCACAGGCTTGGCAAGTGAATGGAATCCGCTTAGAAAGGGGGATAAGCGCGTGTTGGTGGTCGTCCTCAACATTAATTAGTAAATGGGAGAGGCATTTCATGTCGACGCTAAAATCGCAAATTGGACAATAGTAAACCATGATAAGCAATCCTTCTGGCCGACAAACATTACAACATTCCGATTCGAATCTTAATATATTCCGGAGTCGGAGAGTTGAGATGTGGTCTGGTTGTTCCGCATGATGACGATCTATCACGTGTGATTGGTGAGTGCAGGATTTATGAATAAGGAAGGGGCAAAAGCGGAAGGAGCATTTGTAGGTGGGACCAGATGCTGCTTCCTTGCATCCCACACAAACAGCTTCACCTATGTAGGGCCCCCGGATCCCGTCGTAAAAGTCTCTCCCTTTGCAATTCTCCCCCTCTTCCACGTAGATCAAGTGATGTCTATTCTGAAAAGAACGATGAACTCTCCTTATATCCGCCTCAGAGCATGACGCATGTATGAGGAAATTACACTCCAAGCATTTGTAGGCGGGGCATCCGGATACTCGTTTTTTGCAAAGCCTGCAAATATAATTCTTCTCCGCACCACTTTCTACCTCTTCGGGATCAATTACCATCCATGGTAAATTCATTTTCATCTCTTCGGCAGTACTTCCTAGCTCTTCGACGTCTTTTTCCATCTCTTTGGCATCAATCATTAGCTTTTCACAAAAGATCAGGTGATGCCACAAACTATAATCTGCGAGCTCCATCTCTGTGTCTCTCTCTTACGCACACAACGAAGCCAAAGATGGTTAGGATATAAATTTGTGATGGAAGCATATATTTAGCATGATTAATAGAAAGTTATCAAATATAAAAATTAATTGGTGACAGTTCATTAACATATTTATCTCAAAGCATTTGTCAAAAAAAAAAAATTGAAAAAAAATAAATTAATCAAAATGCTTGGAGCACATGTTAAATAAGGCTATAGATATTACAACAATTGACAAAGGCATAAACGAAGAAAGAGTAAAAACATTCTGTAAGATACAAAGATTGATCCATTACAATAAATGGTAAATGAATAAGAATCACAAAATTTTGCTCCTTTCCGAAGTAAGCAAGTACTAATTTGTTATGCCTCCTTAACTACCATAAAGACTACTTATAGAGAATGAAATTCTTACATTGAATTTAAAGAAACCTACTTATTCTTTTTTTTTTTCTCTTTTCTATCAATTTTTTCCAAGACATATTCTTTTCTTTCTTCTTTTCTTTTTTTCGTTTCCTTTTCTTTTTGTCCGTTGCTGCGTTCTTTTCTTTGCCTCCACATCTCTTTTCGTTTCCTTGGTTTTAATTCTTCTTGTTCCGCTTCTTTATTCGCTTTCTTTATTCGCTTTCTTTATTCTTTTCTGTCTCTGACGATAGAAATCAATCTCTTGTTGTGGTGTGATGTGTCCTAAAGAAATGTCATACAATCCAGCATGACTTGTAACCAAAGGTAGAGTAAAGTTGATGCTCAATCCTTCACAGAAATCTTCTGATGTAAGTCTTTTAAAGTCTGGATGACGGTCCAGATCTATACCATGCAATTTGGCTTTGGTTCACGGATTTAAGCTAAATCATTAGCCTGTTCTGTTGAGTAGGAATCGTCTTCTACAAGAGATAGAAATGTTCTTCTTATTCTATGGAACATATATGAGCATGTGAAAGGCCAAACCCAAAATTGGATCTCGTCCTTTAAATGCTCTAGCTGAACAATGTCTTCAGAATTTGCATCTGTCAAGCTACATAGCCTTTTATCTCAGGATTAGTTGCACTGCAACAGTCTATACCGATTGCTAACATTACATGTAAAGGCTCTCGGCAACTCTTCTTAAATATACAAATCACGGGTTATCATACTGGATAGAGTATTGAAGTCTAATTACAAGTAGGCATCTAATGAAATTTTCCTGGATACTGTAATCCACAAAGCATGCCAAAATCCAGAACCGGGTGAATCAGAAAATTGAAGCACATGGTCATGCTTTGGCTGGAAATGACAAGCCTTTCATGAAGAAACTCCGTCAGGTGAAGCCCAATTGAGTTCCAAGTCAATTTTTTCGCTTGATCTAGTTGTAAACTTTGTATAGGAAGAGTAATTTTCTTCAGTCACTCGAACCCTTGCTATCTTTCTTTGAAGCTACATTTCCTCCCTGCAGTACAACAAAAAATGGTTACAAATGTTTACATCTCTCATCTCTACCATTGAGTTTGCTAAAGTGGAACAACCAGAGAAATCAGCTAAGATCTCACTAAACCATGGCATGAAAAACAAAAGCAATGTAATCATTAAAGCATGAAAAAAAAATGCAATGCCCTACAATATAGTTATTTACTCTCTGCAAAGCAATTGATCGAGAAAAGCTTCAAAATTTCCTTAACAGCATTATCATATGCCGTTCTTTTCTCTCTGTTTTTTGTCCCCACATTCTGGTCCTCCTTGTTCATTCTTGATTTCATGTACAAACTCCTTTATTCTCTCACTTTGTCCTTTTCATTTTTCCACATCTTCTTTTCTTTTCTTCCTCCTCTGTTTTTTTCTTCTTCTGCACATGCATGCATGTTCTTCTGCTTTATTCTTTGTCTCTATCAATCGAGAACATTTGTTTCCTGGCCTATCAAGAAAATATAGACTGATTTCCACACTCAATTGCTCCACAGAAATTACCTGATGCAAATTTATGAACTCTTGATGACCGTTCACATATATACCAAAAACTTTGGCTTTGATGTAGGGATTCAAGCCAAGTAATTACAGCCAATTTTCGTAAGCCGGAATCCTCTACCCAGAAGGGATGAAACTTTGTTCTTCCTTTAGCCTGACAAACGTTATTATCGCCATTTGAATTGCCTAAGAAGACTATTAACCATGAGTCATAAGAGGAAGTACGAGCAGGAAAGGGGGTCAGGCATTTCCTTAGTAAAGAAAATGCCCAAACCTAGCCAGTTAGCTACGTTCTTTTGCTATAAAGAAGCAACACATACTCAAGAATACATTATATTCTTTCTTCCTCCTTTGAAGAGTGAACCACCCCTTGGGATTTGTAATAAAAGGATTTAAACTTAAAGTACAAAATGAAGTACACTACTTGCAAGAAAAGTATCCAATTCATTTTCTGTTTTTCTTCTTCTTTATCATCTTCGCATCCCTCCAGCACCCCAAGGGACACAGTCACCGAAAAGTGGACCATCTTATGCACATTTGTTTACTCATACATGATTCTAAAGGTGCTCTAGCAGCAACTTAGCCATCACTAACATTTTTTTACTGTTGCTGTACAAGGCAAACTAAAGGAAGTTTTGGAAAATGTCCTCTAAGTCTTAGATTAAATTGGCCTTGGTTATATGCAGTAATCTAGTTAAAAAAATGATAAAACAAGGATGTTAGACCTGTTAAAATAATATTTTAAAGCTTTTGGCTGTCCAATCTCACCCTTTAATATTACAACTTCAAGAATGACACTTCACGGGTCTGTGTCTGAGATCAAAAACTGAAACGAAGTTCTTCAATGTCTCTTGGACTCCATCTAATTTGTATGAGAAGGAAAAGGACATTACATGAGATTGTTAAGAATGATGTATAATAGAAGCTGAAGGAAGTATGTGGTTCCTGTCCTAGTTCTATTACGGAGATGAAAATTGTAGTGGAAGCAGTAGCCAATGAACAAATTACTGGAGGGACGGTGACTTTCCATTTTCTCTAATTAGCTTTGTATGATAAAAATAATAGAGAGGGTAAAGTTCTTAAGCTTTCATCCCTTTACTCTGAAATTCTAACACACAAAGGATCTAGATGGTAAGATTGATGTGTCAAATTCTGTTTGTTTTTCTGTTACTTTCTCTATTTAATCATACTATTGAAAGAAAGGGTGAAGAAAAATAAGTGTTGTCACATGGTCATAGATCACATTCTTAGGTAACCCTTTTTGTTCTTGCCTTAGCGACATATTTTTCATGGTTTACAAAATTCAAATTCAGTTTTATATATCACCCAATAGCCTTCACAAAATTTTTCTGGCTCAAGGGCTGTCCATAGAAGTAGTTGATGAAGTTTAGTACTAGCTCAACTCAATAAATCCTTATTCAGGATCTATAGGTTTCGCCACGTGTATTAGCATTACCATCCGGATCAATGTAGGGCTATTTCTCTATGATCAAGAAATGCAGTGAACATGCAAAATTGGAATCTTGAATGCTTTCTACGTTGTTGTCTCGGGAGTTTTACCCCATTGATCTGATGCTAGAGACAAAGGCCATAGTAATGTTACAGAGAAGATCTTTATTGGCTTTCAAGCAGTTTCTTGGTTAGGTAATAATGAATTTTTTAGAAGGGCTAAAGTGATCCTTTTAGTACTTTTCTAAGGGCTTGGGGACATAAAACAACTAAATTCACAAATATCAATGGTTGCATCATCAAGTCATTTAAGTGAGATTTGACTAAAAGGTATGATTCTCTTACAGCTTGAGAGTGATTTTTAAAAATGAAGCTTTGTTGAGAGTGTTTTTCTTGCATTTTGAGTGATGCAACTCAAGCTTGCTTACAATCCGTCGATGTTCCTTGCTTTGATGGTAGGGCTGCAATTTTGCTCCCATCTATTATTTATAGGATTTCATACTTCAAAAGTTTGCTCCCACCGAAAAGATAGAATGGAAGAGTACAAATTTTCTGTTTGTTTCTCAATAATTTTGAATATTTAAATGTTAATTGATTCACTAATAGGTCTTTATCCATGTAAGTGTGCATGGCTGCAGTAGTTGAGTTTAGTTCCCAACTTCATCTCTAGATTTTTTCACAAAGTAGTAATGCAGTTCATCGTTCTGGGTGGATGTGTAGTGTGGAATTTGACTCAGGGAATACTTTTTCTTTGAAAGATTTAGAACAATGCGTGAGAAGAAATCTATTTCTTGCACAGCTTTTCACAACCATCTTTGTTCTTCCTAATATTCGCCATGCACCAAAATGTTTTAATAGTCCAACTACACTGAGTACGACAAATGAAAACAAGCTTATACTCTCTGGGCTGAATAAGCAAGCCACTACTAGCAAGGTGAACATCTGTAAGTGAAGAATTTAATGAACTCTTGTATGTTTGGAACAAAAGCTTGTTTATTAATCAAGCAAAACCAAAACTAGTTACAAGAGAAAACAAAGCCGTAGAGAAAAGAACTCTTAGTGTGCGGCTATTATGAAAACATTATAACCTAAGAGGCTATATATAAATAGAAGTAAGGCTTATACAAGGAAACCCTAGTATCCTACAAAATAGGAAAAATAAATTGAAATTATACAATATAGGAAAAATATATCATAAAGAGAAAATTGTCAATCTTCAACACCCCCCTTCAAGCTGAGGGTCGAAAGAAGTCTAAGACCCCAAGCTTGCTAAGGAGATGATAGTGTCCCTAAAGCCTTAGTCAAAATATCTACAGGTTGGTCACCACTCCCAACATGTGCTGTGCTGATTAAACCATGACGTATTTTTTCTCGAATAAAATGACAAGAAACATCTATGTGGTTGGTCTTCTGATGAAAGATTGGGTTTTCTGCCAATTTTTGTGCTGCCTCATTATCACAATATAACAACACTGGCTGTGTAACATTAATTCCCATATCTTTTAATAGACCAACCACTTAAACAATCTCACAAGTAGCAGTTGCCATAGCCCTACATTCGGCCTCTGTTGAAGAAAGAGTCACAACTGGTTGCTTTTTACTTTTCCAAAAAATTACTGAATGTCCAAGTGTAAGACAAAATCCAGTAGTGGATCGACGTGTCATAGGGCATTTTGCATAACTAGCATCACAGAAAGCTTGCAAGAGAAAATCACCATCTGAAGGAAAGAATAAACCAAGCCCTATTGTTCCTTTGAGATACTTAACAATGCGAAGAGCTGCCTCCCAGTGAGATCGTTTGGGAGTATGCATGAACTGACTTAAGAGATGCACTGAAAAAGCTATGTCAGGGCGTGTCATATCAAGATAATTCAACTTACCAATCAACTGCTGATAACTCAAGATGTTCTCAAATGGTGGATCATCTATTTGTGGACGAACTCGCTCATCATATTTTAAGCTAGTGAATAAGACATTTGTCTCCATGGGATTTCCAACAGGCTTTACAGCTGATAGTCCCAATTCAGAAATCAATTCTAAGATATACTTACGTTGACTGAGATGCATGCCATTTGAATCTCGAAGGATCTCAATCCCAAGAAAATACTTGAGTTCTCCTAAATCCTTGATTCAAAATGTAGAATGAAGATAAGCTTGTAAAGTCTCAATTTCTTGTATATCATCACCAGTAATTAAAATGTCATCCACATATATGAGCACTAAAACAATATTACTAGCTTATCCCTTAGTGAAAAGAGAATAGTCATACAACGACTGTCGATAACCAGCAGACACTAAAGCTTCTGTAAACTTCTCATTCCATTGTCGTGAAGCTTGCTTTAACCCGTATAAAGATTTTCGCAACCTACATACTTTGGACCCCCCTTCAAAAGGACTCCCAGGTGGAGGTTTCATATATACTTCCTCATCTAAGTCTCCCCGTAAAAATGCATTATGGACATCCATTTGTCGAATAGTCCATTTACATTGTGAAGCAATAGATAACGCACTTCTAACTGTCACCGATTTTACTGTAAGAGAGAAAGTCTCATGATAATCGATCCTTTCTGTCTGACTATAACCTTTTGCTACTAGACGAGCCTTAAAGCGCTCGATACTCCCATCAGCATGATACTTAATCTTATATACCCATTTACATCCTATGGGTTTTTGCCGTGGTAGTAGGTCTATCAGTTCCCATGTTCCATTTGATTCTAATGCTTTCATTTCCTGATCCATGGCATCTCGCCATCTAGAATCCTTAGTTGCCTCATGGTAGAACAATGGTTCTATCTCAGGTGAAATGACTGCTATAAAGTGTTGATGTGGAATGGGTAAATGTGTATAAGATACATAGTCAGAGATGGGGTACTGTATGGATGGACTGACAATGTTGTTACAAACATAATCTTGAGTCCATATAGGTGGTTTGGAAATTCTATTAGATCGTCTAGGAAGTGATGGAGGAACTATAGGATTAGACATGGTTGGTAAGGAAGGATCATCCGTTGTCTCATCATCATAAGTGAAAACAGGAGGCGATGTAGAAGGAGGATATGAAATTTCCAAGGTAGAATCATTGGGTTGGTTGCTTGATGTATTGGAAGTGGTAATATCTAGTGTAATATGAGTGATAGTATCAGGAATAGGATCTGATTGTGTATGAGGGGTTACCTGAGCATCTGAATTAGGGTTAACTCTGATAACTTGTTGTGCAGGCTCCTCATCTTGAGACGACATCATAGGGAATTCTGAAGAATGGGACCCAGTCTCTATGTTTGTAAAAGGGAAAACAGTTTCATGAAAATGAACATCACGACTCATAAAAAATTTCTTTTTTTCAATGTCATAAAGTTTATACCCTTTTTGCCCAAAAGGGTATCCCATAAAAATACTAGGAATAGCTCGAGGAGCAAATTTGTCTTTGTGCCCTACTACTGAAGCATAGCAAAGACAACTGAAGACTCGAAATCTTGAGAGGTCAGGAGCTTTCCCATGAATCACTTCATAAGGAGATTTCCCATGTAAGACGGAAGAAGGAATGCGATTGATAATGTGTGTGGCAGTAAGTATACACTCACCCCAAAAACATTTAGGCATATGACTTTGAAATTTTAATGCTTGTGCAACATCTAATAAGTGGAGATGCTTACGTTCTACCACACCATTCTATTGTGAAGGTATATACACATGAGCTCTCATGCATTATACCCCGTAATGAAAACAACTTGTCACATGATGAATTAAAGAAATCAGTTGCATTATCAGAACGAATGCGTTTGATCCCAATGTTAAAATGATTTTTAATTGTATTAAAGAAACGTTCCAAATGTGATACTGTTTCAGTCTTATGTTTCATGAGGAAAGTCTAGGTCCCTCGTGAAAAATCATCAACAATGGTTAGAAAATATTTCAAACCATCGTGATTTGGGGCATGATATGGTCCCCAAATATCCACATGGATTAAATCAAAAAGCTTTTTGACATTCTCAGTGCGAACAATGAATGGATCACGTGTTTGCTTAGCAAGAGGACAAATTGAGCAATGAAAATTTGAAGATGGAAAATCTTTGAAATCATTCAAAAATTTAAATTTAGATGAAGACATGTGACCAAGTCTCAAATGCTATAAATGAAAACTAAGGTCATTGTGTGTTGAAGTAATTGAAAGGGCAGGTGCAATACTGGAAGATTGGCTAACATGGTTATTCTTAGGGTGCATAAAAAAATAAAGTCCATGTCGCATTCTACCAATCCCTTTGATGTCACCTGTAGAGAGGTCCTGAAACACACATAAATCAGCATAGAAAACCACTAAACAGTTATTCTCAGCAGTGAATTTAGCTATAGACAGTAAGTTATATTTGAAATCATGAGAGTAAAGTACCGTGTGCAATTTTAAACTATTGGCTAAGGTTATGGAACCAGTGTGGGTGACTTGGGTTAGTTCTCCATTCGGCAATTTAACAGATCTAGACTTAGACATGCATTTAACAGGAAATTCTAAACAATTAAAATCAGCAGTAATATGATCATTGGCCTCACTATCTATAATCCAAATGTAAGGAAAAGATTCTGAAATACTTGCTCCATTAGCATGAAAGTTCCTACCATAGTCCTCTTTAATCAGATGGATAATGTGGTCATACTACTTTGGTGTGAAAGTACAATGACTACGCTCAGCAGTGGCTAGATTAGTAGTGGTAAAATTCTTGTGACCTGGAGGATAGCCATTAAGCTTGTAACAAGTATTCTTTTTATGCTCAAAAAGTTGACAATGCTCACATTGAGGCCCCTTAAGATAATAACAACTTTTCTTACGGTGCCCCTTGCGCCCACAATACTCACATTTAGGTTTATTAAAAACCATACACAACATGGTAGTCATAAGGTGGTGATGCCATTTGCAATGGAGAATACGGCAAATAAAATCAAGCACACCAAGTGTTTGATAAAAGAATTGTGAGATGCACAAAGCCAGAAAATTCTCTAAGAAAAATAATTGTTCGGCAAAGTATTCGAACCACAATAGCAAATCAAAATAACGCGGAAGCGAACGAGAAAATACCAAGGTTTTGGTGCGGACAGCAGATTCAAAACCGATAAACAAATCATAATTCTTTCTGTCGAAGAGAAAGAAAATACTAAATAAAGGTTGCACCTTTCCATCAGAATGAAAGAGAAAACCAAATAATGAGTTCTTGTTGCAACCAAATAAAGATTGCACCTTTTCGTCGAAGTAGAGAGAAAATAACTCTCATAGCTTTGTTGGAGAAAAGGACAAATTGGTGGCAAGATCAAGGAAACCAATGAGAGAACCAATTCTTTTGTTTAGTTAACAAAAGAAAAAGACAAAAAATTTGGCAATACCAAGAAACCCAAACCGAGAATGCCAAAAGGTTCAACTTTCTTACTAAACTAAGAATACCAAGAGAATTAAACCAAAATAATAGAGCCTCACGAAGAGAGAAAAGCCATTGCCGCACCTTTTTCTTAAACTCAGAGAGAGAAAGTCGTTCTCCTTATGCATACGGCTCGGCAATGTAAACAAAAACTAAACAAAGAACCCAACAAAATCGTTGGCTCTCGATACCATGAAGAATTTAATGAACTCTTGTATGTTTGGAACAAAAGCTTGTTTATTAATCAAGCAAAACCAAAACTAGTTACAAGAGAAAACAAAGCTGTAGAGAAAAGAACTCTTAGTGTGTGGCTATTATGAAAACATTATAACCTAAGAGGCTATATATAAATAGAAGTAAGGCTTATACAAGGAAACCCTAGTATCCTACAAAATAGGAAAAATAAATTGAAATCCTACAATATAGGAAAAATATATCATAAAGAGAAAATTGTCAATCTTCAATAGTAAGAATCTCCTTTAACCACGTCCTCATTTCAGATTCTTCTCTATCTTTGTTATCCTGATTCTCTTGACACACAAGTTTTGTCTGTGAGGAAATTTAAGACTCAGCTTTCATGCTTTTTGCATCTGATTTGGGAGGTCGTCCTGGAAGGTTTAACATTAGGGACAAGAGCAGTATGGGACGCGGGGAAGGCTGTTGAAGTTAGTGTTTCTTGATGGATTAGAACAACATAGTTTACCCTTTGTTGCACAGTGGCTATGTTAGGGAGAAATAAAAAAACTTATTATTTATCAGTATCAGCATCTTTTGCTGCATATCCAGCAGCCTGACCTCCCAAAAGTTGGAGACCATTCTCAAACCCACACAAGAGCCTAGCCAAAGAGGCCTAACCTTGGCAATTCCAGTCCTTTAGGTAAGCTTTAAGAGAAGATTTGGGTATATTTAAAACGGGGTGGTAAAGGAACATGATGTCTAGGATAATAGTGATGACAAAACAAGCGACTAAGAAATAGAAAATGCTCTATATACAGACAAGTGAGGAAGAAAAAGCATTTCTTGAGTCAAAGAATTATTGTATCATCGTTGTGATTTTTGTTGCAGAAAAAGTATAATAGTTGCTAACAGAGATTGGTATGTTTATGTCTGCCGTTTCTTTGTTGAATCCATACATAGAATTGTTGTTAGATCAAAATTAGGCTGGAAATTAGCCATCAATGATTCCCTTTACTCTATAAGGTAAACTGTTAGAAAGTTTTGGAAAATGGTCACATGAGTCTCTTATATTAATTTGGCCTTGATTGTAATCAGGAGAAGTGAGGAAGATATTATGAAGTTAGTGCAAGAAAACAGGCAACCAAAGTTCACTGCTATCATTTGCAACTTTAACAGATACTTATTTGAGTGCCAAGTCTAACAACCGAAAAAGAAACCAAGTCTTTTGGGATCTGAGTTGATGTTTACTTCAAGATTATAGTTGGTTTTTGTCTTATATGAGATAAAATGTCTTGCTATCTAGATTGAACTTCCTTGTCCATTTTGATTGTATTGGATCCTGAAAGCTTCTTCATTCGTACAGTGTGAAGTTTTTAAGGTTGCTGCTAAACCAAGTTTGATTGTAGAATTCCAACTAACTGCAAAGAATGTTGAAACTTTTTAGGATGAAATCCAACCTCATTGAATTTCAGACTAGCAAATGTTGCATTACATGAGATTGATAGCAATATCATTCTTGTCCAAGTTCTGTTAAGACAATGAAAGCAGGCACTGAGAGTCAGTTTGACGGAAAAGATTCAGAAAATAGTAGCAATGGATCAATAGCTGATGAAGAAATAGACCTTAAATTGAATGGAAGGAGCAAGGGACTTTTTTTTTCTTCTGATTTTTTCTTTAAACTATTATGTTTCTCTAAAAATAATTGTACTCTAACAAAACTCAATATTTTCACTGAGATAAATTAGCTTTTTTTTTTTTTAATATTCCTATTAATATCATGTTAGAAAAGCAACTTGAAATTTAAATTGCTCAGCCTCATATCAATATAATGTCAGAAAAACGATTTTAAATCTAAATTGATCAAGGAGGCTGCATGATTCCTCAAAAAAATCTTACGACAGTAGCCTGCCAAGCTCTTCTTAGGCCAAGGATGGAAGTTCTATTGCTATTAAGTCTTTCACGACACGAGGCAAATAACTTGACAACTCTTTTACGTAAAGAATCATGAAAATTTCCAAGGTGCTTCCATCGAGACATCTCGTCTATGGCCATGTTTCTTCCGTCCCTTCCACCAATTGAACCAAATGCATTTTTTAATCATTAGAACCACATGAGTCATCTGTGCTAATTCAAAGCCTTTGAAAAGAAATCAAAGAATCACACAGAAGTTTTGCTCTTTTTCAGATAAGAATTTATGAATTTGTTATGCTTTCTAACTGTCACAAAGATATCCATCTCTTTCTTCACTCTACGTCCACATTCTTTTCTTCCTTCTTCTTTTTATTTTCCAGTTTTACAATGTTCTTTTGCTGTGTTCGGATATGTGTCCAAAAGAAATGTCGTACAATACAGCATGACTTGTAAGCAAAAGTAAAGTTGATACTCAAATCCTTAACAGAAATCTTCTGATGTAAGTTTTTCAAAGTCTGGATGACGGTTCAGATCCAGACCTTACTATTTGGCTTGATTCTCGGATTTAAGCTAAATGATTAGCCTAATCTGTTGAGCAGGAATCATCTTCTACAAGAGATAGAAATGTTCTTCTTATTGTATGGAACATATACGAGCATGTGAAAGGCCAAACCCGAAATTGGATCTTGTCCTTTAATCCACAGAGCATGCCAAAATCCAGAACCGGGTGAATCTGATAATTGCAGCATATAGTCATGGTTCGGCTAGAAATGACAAACCTTTCATGAAGAAACTCCGTCAAATGAAGCGTTATTAAGTTCCAAGTCAATTTTTCAGCTTGACCTACTTCTTAACTTTGTCAATTTTTCATCTTTGCCATTGAGTTTACATGTCCTTTGAGAATTACAAGTGGAACAACCAGAGGAATTAGGCTAAGATCTCATTAAACCATGGCAAGAGAAACAAAAACAATGTAATCATTAAAGCATGAACAAAAACATACAATGCCCTAAATTATAGTTTATTTAATCTCTGCAAAGCAAATGATCAAGAAAAGCCTCAAAATTTCCTTAACAGCATTATCATGTGCTGTCAAAATGTGCCTCGTTACTGTTCTTTTTTTCTCTTCTTTCCCCACTTGCTGTTCCTCCTTCATTCCTGATTTGGTGTACAAACTCCTTTGTTCTCTCGCTTTGTCCTTTTCATTTTCCACATCTTCTTTTCTTTTGCTCTTCTTCTTTTTTTTCTTCTTCTGTACATGAATGCATATTTCTGGTTTAGTCTCTCGCATTCATATTTCTTCTCCCTCCATTTTTCCTCTATTTTATACATGCATCTTTGTTCTTTTACTTTATCCTTTTCATCATCTTTGAAGAAGGTTTGTATGATTCCTCATGGCCTATCAAGCATAGATAGTTCCCTGCATCTGTCAAGAATACGGTGTTCTGCTTCTTGACTCAGGGAATGGAACATGTGCAGGTAAGAGAGTGATCATGTGTATCAACTTGAATGGTGTGAGGAAATTTACCAGACTAAACATAAGTCAACAGTCGGCATACACTACATAAGTAGGCTCTACGATCACTTTCTTCACCACCATAAGCTTGGCAAATAAATGGAATCGGCTTAAGAAGGAGGAAAGGCTTGTTTGGGTTGTTGTCGTTGACACTAACTCGCCATTGGGAAAAGCATTTCATGTCAAGGTCAAAACTGCAAAGTTGACAACCGTACAACAATTATTCACCATATTCATCCCCACAAGTACAACATTTTTCCAAATTGGTCACTTGGATAGTAAGTCTGTGGTCTGGATGTACAACATGACCAGTTACGTGTTATGCACATACATTTATTCTAGGCTGTAACTTAGCCGTCAATAACATTTTCTAGTCTGCATTTAAGAACAAAAACTGAAACCAAGTCCTTCAGTGTCTCTTGGTCCTCCTAGAACGTTTATCATTAGGGATAGAGCAAAGTGGGAGGTGTGGAAGGTTGTTTTTAAGGTAATGTTTCGTGATGGGATGGAACAACATAGTTTTCTCTTTGTAAAAGCTTATTATTATCAGTATCAGCGTTGTACTCACACATCTAATTTGGATGTGTTACAAAACTAACCTGAAAAGCATCTGCTCTTGCATATCCGACAGCCTGACTTCCCATAAATTAGAGACCATTCCCACACAAAACCCAGACAAAATTACCCAGCCTCAGCCATTCCAGTCCCTTAGGTAAGCCTTAAGAAATGATTTGGATAAATTTAGAACAGGGTGGTGAAGGAACGTCATGTTTAGAATGATAGCGATGTCAAGACAAGACTAAGAAGTAGAACAATGTCAAGTGATGAAGAAAAAGCATTTTCATGAGTCAAAGCCATAATGGTATTGTCATTGTGATTTTGGTCACGGAAAAAGTAAAATAGTTGTTAATAGAGATCATTATTTTTATGTTTGTGGTTTCTTTGTTGAATCCATACATAGAATTATTGCTGCATCAAAATTAGACTGGAACTAGGCCATCAATTACTTCCTTTACTATATAAGGTACATTACTAGAAAGTTCTAGAAAATGGTCATGTGACTCTCTTATATTAATTTGGCCCTGATTGTAATTAGGAAAAGTGAGGGAAATACTGGGAAGCTAAGAGTAGGTAAACAAATATTCATAATTTCAGGCTATCCAAGTTCAATGTTATCATTTGCAACTTTAACAGATGTACTTTTCTTGGTGTTTAGTCTATGACAGAAAAAGAAATCAAGTCTTTTTGGATCTAATGTGATGCTTACTTAAAGATGATAGTTGGTTTTGTTTTATATGAGATGAAATATCTTGTGAGTTAGCTTGAACTTTCTCTTCCACTTTTATTGTATTGGATCCTAAGGTTCCTTTATCTTACATATTATGCAGTTATTAAGGTTGCTGCAAAACCAAATTTTGTTGTAGAATTCCAACTAACCACAAAAAAGGTTCGAAAGTTTTTGGAAGAAGTCAGACCTTATCCCATTTCATATGGGAAATGTTGCATTACATGAGATTGATGGCAATATTGTATCTTTATCTTTCCAAAAGTTTCTTGACCAGTTTCTTTGTTAGGTACTTACACTTTGTCAAGGATTATCTCTGTCATCCTCCACTAAGCATTACAGCTAATTAATACAACTAGCTATTGCAAGAAAAGCAACTATACTCTTACTATTTACAATATTTTATGCTAAAGAACAAAGTGGATGGAAGTGAAATTTACATGGAGTAAATTTGAAGGCTATAACATTTGCAAAGAAGTTAACACATAGATCACATGGAAGGGAGTGTCTAGCCATATGGGTAATTACAAGAACATGTTGGTGATTTTCTTCTTTGTAAGTAGTTCCATTTTTAATGCAAGAAAATCATGTTCTGCACAATAGTAGAACCAAAGGTTTGGATCATTCTCCTGAAAGTGATTTTCAGAAGGTGTGTATCATACTGGTCACAAGTGAAGGAATTTCACATCTCTATCAGGAGCTGTAAAAGCTGTTAATAAGGACATGCGAAGCTAAAACCAACTCTATTAGGAGCAGTAAAAGTTGTCTTAACTGTTACAGCAAAGAAAGGGGATGTGGGTGAATTGATGCTTTAAGGGATTTTGGGATTAAAAGACATTGAACATCCATGGTTCTTCTGGGATAGACTTTGCAGGTGTACATGAAACCATGGCAATAACATTTACACATCAGAATCTAGACAATGGTTCACATCTTTATCTGGAAATTTTGCTTTGGTGCAAGAATTAAACCAAAATGATTAGTCTTCACGCCTAAACTAGAATAGCCACCCCGCAAAGCATATAAACTTGTTAATCCCGTAACAATTGGCCTGAATTAGTTGATGCTTGGCATCATTTCATTCAAAGCGTTCAACGTAAGGCCATGTTCAGAATGAAAAGAACTTAAATTCAAGATTAAACTGCACACATTGTTTGCAAGATTTCAAAATCAATATTCAGATAAGCTATGAAGGATTGGTTATTTTTGGAAGAAGTTTTGCTTTTAAGTGAAAAAATATGATACTTAATTTAATATAACAATTTTCATCTACCAATGCTAATTTAATATAAGCCTTTAGCAATTGTCAATCACTGTAACAATATTATGCAGCAATATTAAGAAAAGAAAAAGGGCATCTCTCATAAACTCTCTGCTCCTATTCTTTCAACTTCTTTGTTTTACATTAAGTCCCCTGTTTGTTGCACCACAGGAATTTCATTACTAAGTTTCAGTGCCGCTTTCTTCTTCACGAGTGAAACACGCAATTTGGAGAGTTCATCGGCATTGACTAGTAGCCACAAATTAGAGCATGTCTTGCATACTGCAGCCCTCATCAAGCTTTAATTGAAACAGAGAAGGTTGTTGTCGGCATGCGAGCACATGTAGGCGTGGACAATTGTGAGCCATATTTTTGACACTTACACTACAATATATTGCGTGATTCTTCCACAAAATCATTTCCTGTTGTCAGAACAAGGCTGTGTCAAACATAACTCATGTCTACATGCTCCATAGATGGATATGACCTAGGAATTTTTTATGGGCAGGAAGTACAGATATACAACGTTCTCACAAAATTGCTTGGCAAATAGTGTGCTCACCAAAGAAGGAAGGGGGATTGGGATTGCCGAACCTTAAACTTTGGAATAAAGTCTTTTTTGGACGTATGCTTTGGACTCTCATAAATCATCCAGATGGATCATTATGGAGTAAGTGGATACATAGTACTAAATGTAAAAGAAATTCAGTAATGCAGATTCAAATCAAAGGCTCAATGGTTTGGAGTTGGAGAGGTCTTCTCAAGTTAAGGCCTATGCTCACCTCAATTCTCTCCAACCTTGCCTACTGCTGCAAAACTACTTATCAAGACCTGCAACCTGTAAATGAAAAAGTAGATTGGTATGATCTAATTTGGACTGGTGGAATTTGCAGGCATAACTTTATTGGATGGCTAGTCTGCCATGATCGACTTTCTACAGCAGAGAGAATGATACAATAGCTTCCTACAATTAACCAATACTGTGAATTTTGTCAGGCTCAAGTAGAAAACAGGAGTCATCTCTTTTTTGAATGCCCTTACACAATTTTGATTTGGAGAAATATCCTTGCTCAAAATGGAATTCGACGTCACATCAGAGGATGGAATGAAGAATTAAATTGGATGATTAAAGCATCTAAAGGTAAAGATCTGGCTGCAAAACTTCTTAAAATATCTTTTCTAGCTTGTATTTATTTCATTTGGGCAGAAAGAAATAGTAGAAGATTTCAAAATAAATTAGTTGACTTTCCAATCTTGTTGGCTAAAGTAAGGAAAATTGTGCGAGGAAGAGCTTCTCTGCTTTACAATATCAAACCCTCACAAGGTAATGTATGCTTGAGTGAGCTCTAGAGGCTCCCAACCTCTATTTTTTCTTACTCTTAGTTTACCTTTGAAAATTGTTGTAATACTGGGGTATGCCCCTGTGCCTTTGTATATTAATTTCTATTAATGCAACTTACATTAAAAACCCCAAAAAAAAAAAGGACAATTGCTCTTTATGTAGTTTTAGAATAAGTTAGCAACATGTTCTAGAGACATTCATGTCTACATATACTAAAACCATGTATCTTTGTATGCCAATAGAGAATACTGGACATCAATCTTAATTGCAAGATTTCAATTCATCAAAATAATCTTAATCATGGTAAAGTTGAAATAGTTTAATGTCAATAGCCTTTCAAACTCTTCTAGAATCAAGTATGGATAAGGGAGCATGAACATGGAGTCCTTCACAGATGTAGACCAATAACTCTTTTACATAAGGGAATAATCATGAAAATTCCAAGGAGCATATATCGGGACATCTAGTTCTTGTAAGTTGAATCAAACATTCGAGGATACTTCTTGATAAATATACAAGCAGACCTTTTGTGTAATAATTGGAAATTCAATCTTTATACTCTAGCTAAAATGATGAAATCAATATTTTAAAAATGACAGTGCTTTTCAAGAATTATAGAACCAATTATTGGGAATCAATTCAATATGCTTCCATTGCAACTTCCTTATCCCTATCCATACGAAATCGGTGATTAAAGGGCAGCCTTGCATTAACAACATTTATCAAACTACAAAAAGAGACCACATTAAATTACAAAACCAAAGTCCAAATCTCTTATGCCACTTTAAGTTACTACAGTTCAAAGCCACCAATATTTTTTACAATCATAATGGATTTGAATGAACATTCAATGCATTCTAGAGCCACACCATGCCTAAATTCTCTATCACAATAAGCACATGTAGCAAGCTCCTTATTTGTTTGGACAACTATCAACAGATGTTGGTGGTCTTCCTTGTACAGAATTCTTCCAAATTCAATATGTAGATTCTCTTCAAGAGCACACCCAATATTGACAGCAAAATCACATTCTTTACAATAATAAAACCAATCTTTTAGGTCTCTTTTTTCTTTACAAATAAAGCAATAATATCCTTCTAAGTCATCTTCACATTTGTAGGTAAGTTTGAGAATATGTGGATTGCATGGATGTCTCGCCCCAAGTGGAAGAGTTATGCATGCCTGACATAAGGTGAATTGGCAATTAGTGCACCGGAAATTCCCGTATGCTTTACTACAACCATTGCATCGCTTATCATTTCCCATAGCAAGGAAGAGAGGATGTAGATGACTTTGGTGGTTAAGGGTTTCTGGAATGAAAAGACATTGAACATCTAGCTTCAAGTCCCCACATTCATTACAAGTATAAGCGAAGCCGTGACGCAGACAGCCACAATAATAACGCCCGAACATTTCCATGGATGGTGCAGTTGTAATAGCAGTGGGTGGATGTGGGTGAAATGGGCCTCGCGTAATGGTTTGGGGTAGTTTGGCGCATTTATGGTGGAGAAAAAAACTGCAATCCTGACAGCTATAAAATGGGGGAAAGATAATAAGTAGCATACATGCCTCACACTGCTTCTTATCCCAGGGCTCTTCATAGTTGAGGATTAATTGGTGTTGCGGATGACAAAAATGATTCATCTTCAAAGGACTCGCTGTTTCACCCTCTCTTGCATTTTCAACCAAATAGACCATATGTGCTTTATTCTCATTGAAATTAATTGATACACTCTTGTCTTGCCTCTCATCTTCCCAAACTTTTGCACACTTCATGTGGACAATGTAATCACATTGTTGACAATAATAAGCTCCACCCTCTATATTCACCTTTTTATAGCAAAGGTAACAGAATATAAGATCCTGTTTCTTGACTCGAGGAATAGAATATGTGCAGCGGAGAGAGTGATCATGTGTTGTAACTTTAATGGTGTGAGGAAATTTACCGCACCTAGGATGAGTCGAGTTGGCACACACTATATACGGAGGCCCTACCCTCCCTTTCATAACCACCGCAAGCTTGGCAAGTGAATGGAATCGGCTTACGAGGAGGAAAGGTTCATGTTGGTGGTCGTCGTCAGCACTAGTTCGCAGACGGGAAATGCATTTGATGTGGATATCAAAATCGCAAGGTGAACAACTGTAAAACAAGGATGTTCTATCTTCATCCCCACAAACAACACAATAACGGTTATTCTTCAGTTGGAGAATAAGGGTGTGGTCTTGGTGGGTGGCATGATGCGTCACATGGGATAATTGAGTGCAGGATTTATCAAGAAGGAAGGAACATCCGGGGATGGAGCACTTGTAGGCAGGACCACATGCCGGTTCCCTGCATCCCATGCAAACAACTACCTCATTTCCATTATTCTCCATCTCTTCTACGTAGATCAAGTGATGTCTTTCGTCAAAATCATGATGTTTGACCAACCTCTTGGCGCATGATGCATGTTGGAGAAACTTACACTCCAAACATTTGTAGGCGGGGCATCCTGATACTGCTTCTTCACAAAGGCTGCAAACAAAACTGTTCTCGGTACCACTTTCGACTTCTTTGGTATCGCTTTTCAACTCTCCCACATTACTTTTTAACTCTTCGACATTTTTTACCGTCTCTTTTGCATCAATTACCATCCACGAAGTCCATCTCTATCTCTCCCCCTTACACCCACAATCACACAAACACACAAGGAAGCCAAATATAGTTAGGATTCAAATTTTTTATGAGAGCATATGTTTAGCATGATTAGTAGACATTTATCAAATGTGAAAATTAATTGGTGACAGTTTATTAACATATTCATCTCAAAGCATTTATTAAAAAAAAAGAATTAACATTAGTTTCAAACTAATCAAAATGCTTGAAGTACATGTTAAACAAGGCTACAGATATTATCATATTTTACAAAGGCATAAAGGAAAAAAGAGTGAAAACCTGTTGTAAGATGCAAAGACTAAGCCAAGTGGTGGATAGTAAATAAATGAGAAGTAAAGAATGACAGAAATTTTGTTCTTTTTTAAAGTAAGAAACTATGAACTTATTGTGCCTACTAAATATCACAAAGATCATTTATAGAGTGTGAAATTTTTACCTGCTTGTTCTTCTCCTTTTATTTTGCCTCCATATATTGTTTTCTTCCTTCTTCTTTTTTGTTTTTTACGTGTTTTTATCCCTTAATTTGTCTTTTGCTTGTCGACGCATCTTCTTTTCCCTTCCTTCTCTGTTTTAATTCCTTTTGTTCATGCTTCTGTCTTCTTGCTTTATTCTTTTCTTTCTCTATAACATAAAGTTGCTGCTCAAATCCTTCACAGAAGCTGTCTGATGTAAGTTTTTCCAAATTCGGATGACGGTTCACATCTATACCTGGCAATTTGGCTTTGGCTTTGGTTCATGTAATTAAGCTAAATGATTAGCCTGTTTTGTTGAGCTGGAATTGATGGAAAATTCGACATATAAGGAGGGAAAAAATCTTTCCCTGCGGGTCTTGGTCTTGGTTTGGAGACCACCTTGCGATACCAGTTTTTGAGTGTCTTGATTAGGTTATGAATCTGCGCGTTCTCCAGACGAGGTGCGGCGGCTGACTGCTAATGAAATCCACGGAGAATGCCAAAATCTTGAACTAGATGAAGCAGATTATTGCTGTGCAAGATCATGCTTTTTCCTTTTTCTCTATCCCCACTGCTTTCTTCTTCATTCTTGATTACGTTTACGAATTCTTTTATTCTTTCACGTTGTTCTTTTCATTTTTCCAAACCTTCTTTTCTTTTCTTCTTTCTCTGTTTTTTCTTCTTTTCGACACGCATGATTGTTCTTCCTTGAACCTGTCAAACCTTATTATCCCAATGTGAATTGCTTAAGAAGCCTAATAACCTGTGATTCATAAGAAGAAGTACAAAGCAGGAAAGGAGGCCCAAGCATATGCTTGTGAAAGAAAGCAGCCAAACTTAGCCAACTAGTTACATTCTTTTTGTATAAAGAAGCAGCACATATTCAAGGATATGTAGCCTTCTCAATTTCCTGTTTTGAAGAATGAACCAACTCTTGGGTTTTGAATAAAGGAATTAAACTGCAAGCAGAAAATGAAGAACATAACTTGCAAGAAAAGTATCCAATTCATTTTTTCTTCTTTTTTTTTTCTCCTTCTTTTATCTTCTTCCCATTCCTGTAACGCCACAAGGGACATAATCGCTGAAAAGTAGGCCATATTAGCGCATATGTTTGTTCATATATGATTGGAAAAGTGTTGTAGGCCGGAAATTAGCCATGGACAACATTATTTGCTGTTGCTGTACAATATATTGGATGTTTTGGAAAATATCCTGAGTCTTTGATTATATGCAATAATTTAGAATAACAAGCGATATGGTGGGGAAGTCAAACGAGGTTAACTAATATTCCAAGGCTTTAGGCTTTAGTTTCACCCTTACGATATTGCAACTTCAACAGGTACGCAGGTCAGAGTTTGAGACAAAAAATGAAACCAAGTTCCTCAATTACTCCCGTGTGGCTTCCCATTTCCTGCAGAGCTCTTAGACCTGCACCCCTCTTCTCTGAAATTTCTTCTAACGTACAATCGTCTACATGGTAACACAGATATGTAAAGATTCTGTTAATTTTTCTGTTTCTGTATTTAATGGTACTATTCAATGAAAGGGTGAGCAAGTAAGTATTGTCACATAGTGAAGGACAACATTCTTGGTCGGGCCTTTATGTTCTCCACTGGGTGATATATTTTTTCCGGTTTACAAAATTCAGTTTGTAGACTTAAATATGATCTGATAGCCTTCACAAAGTTTTGCTGGACCCGCGGCTGTTCACAGGAGCTGAAAAGATCCCATTGATGAAGAAGTTCATGTAGTTTAGTACTAACTCAATTCTTAATGCTCATGCAAGCTCTATGGGTTAATTTCCCATGATCAATGAATGTAGAAAACATGCTGAATTGCCACCTGAAAGTATTTAGAAAAGTTGCGTAGTATCATGGTTTTGTTAAGAAAATGTAAGTTTGCTCAAATCTTTCACAAATGAATAAGCAACATGTTCTTGTATGGAAAACATCTAAGCATGTAACAGGTCAAAGCTGAAATTAGTTCCCCTTCCTTAAATTTTCTCCTTGGACAATATCATAGAACAATACTATTTGATCTCACTATATGCCTTGACAAATTATCTGCAACTCTTCTAAGTAAATCGCAGGTCATCAAAATCTAGAACCAGGTGAAGCAGATTCTGAGAATTTCTTTACAATATATCATCCCGAATTATTTTAATACCTGGCATGGTAGCTAATGTCTAAGAAAGAAGAACACGGAAGGATGATCTAGTGACCATTTTTGTAGATGCGAAAACACTCAATCTGCTTTCATTTTTAATGTTTAAACACTCAATTCCTGTTAGTAATGTTATGAGGATTTAGTGCATGAGAAAGATCAAAGGAAACAAGATATTCTTAGAAGTAATCTTGCCATGAGAGAGGGAGAGAGAAGTAGCAAAACAATCATTGGATTCTCTGTTCTGACATGGTATGACATCAATCATTTCGAGGTTGTCCTATCTCTAACTTTTGGTTCTCTCCAATCAATATGGGCTCATGTGAGTGGAAAACAAAAATATCTATTCTAGTTCTATCATCAGCTATGGGTTTGAATCTACAGGAAATTCTAGAGAATGTTTGCTACCTTATTTGCAGGATTGTTGACTCTTAAACGAGCCAACCTTTTTATTCTTTCGTCCCTAATAGGCTTATTTATTTCTTGTACCGTTCTATCAGATTCTACTCTTGAATACCTACAACAACCGTGTTTTCAATTCCCATTATCCCCTGTAAGCTTCGTACTTTTCCACACTTACCTTGAGTTGTAGGTTTAATGGCTTCCTCTGCATCCAAAAACCTTAGATAATTTCCTTTCAAAAGGAAGGCACATGAAGAAATTGAGTTCCAATGGCCGACTCTCAGTTCAACTGAGGTCTTAACGAGAGAGCGTAGTTATGAATCAAACAGGGGAAGAAAGATGGTCTTGTGTGGAACAGAGATCCTCGCATAAGTAATATCCAAGGTCATTCCCACCAACAACTAGGAGATTTCAAATGGCATTTCTCAAACAGGGATGAAGGAATTTCTCAGACTACCAGAAGGACTCAATGCATTGCAGAAAGAAATAGTTTGTTCCCAATAGAGTGCTCTCTTTCTTCGCAGTTTACATGTCCTCCCAACAATTGAACAAACAATTGTAAAGAATGTTCAAACCTCTCACCTCTACTATTAAGTCTCCATGTCCTTTGAGAATTCAAGTTAAAAAACAAAGGGATTTTGGCTAAGATCTCAATAAAACATGCCATGAATAACATGTCCAAACCGATCATTAGAGTGTAAAGTCACTGCCGTTATAGTTTATTTAGTTGCTGCAGAGACAATGAATTGATTAGCCAAACTTATAGTTATTGAATCTCTACAAAACAATTGATCTAGACTAGTTCAAAAATGTCCTTGACAGCATTATCATATTTTGTTAAAACGTGCCTCATAACCACAACAAGACAATTTACTTGAAATGAAACATTGTTCTTCTTGGAAGCTATGAAACTTTATTATTCCAATGTGTATTTTTTTTTAATTGTTTAATGACCATGCCTCAACAAACACATGATTACTTAATTCTCAGTCTCTTTCAAAGAATTTCTTGATGGTTTCTTTATTGGATACTTTAACTTTCTTGAGGATCGTCTCTTTCATCCTCCACCTTATTGACCTTGCTCCCCTAGCAAACTAAATGAGTATTATATCATTTATACACGTTAACACACCAATCAATTTGACTAGCTATTACAAGAAATGTTATTCTAATAAAATACTTACAAAGCTTTCCTCTAAAGAACAAAGTGAATGGAGAGATATCTTTGTCTTTTCTTCTTTTGAATATTTCTTTTGCTTTATTCTTTTCTTTATCTCTACTAATAGGAATTAATCTCTTCTTTGCCTCAAAAAAATCTCAACCTTCATAAAGTTGAAACAATTTGTAAATAATCTTAAAGATAGTAGTCTTCCAAACTCTTCTTAAACCAAAGAAGAATTAAGGTTCTACTACTATGAAGCCTTTCACATAGGTGACGTAAATACCTTGAACACTCTTTTATATAATTATAAAATCATGAACATTTGTAAGGTGCATATATCAGGATATCTGGTCTATGACCGTGTTTCTTCCACTCCTTCTATTAAATGAACTAAATGTGTCATTTGCTTTACGTAGATGACATCATGTCTGTCCTCAAAATCATGATCTTTGACCATCATCTTGGAGAATGATGCATGTTGAAAAAAATTGCACTCCAAGCATTTGTAGGTGGGGCATCCGGATACTGGTTCTTCACATAATTGGCAAACAACATCATTCTTGGCATCACTTGCCAGCTTTTCACAAAAGAACAAGTGATGCCATTAACTACAATGTCCAAACCCCATATCTATCTCCGTCTCTTGTGCACACAATTACATAACAAAGGCAAAGATGATTAAGACTCAAATTGGTGATGGGGGAATATGATTAGCATAATTAGTACACATTTATCAAATCTTGTAATTATTAGTTATAGTTTATTAACACGTTTATCTCAAAACATTTTTTTTAGAAAAGAGAAGTGGGAGAATTGGTGTCTTGTAGCATTAAACTAACCAAAATGTTTAAAGTACATGTTAAACTTGATCGCAGACATTACAACAATTGACAAAGGAGTAAAGAAAGAAAGAATGCAAGCCTTTTGCAAGATGTGAAGATTGAGTCATTGCTGCCAATTATAAATGAATGGAAATCAAAGAATTACTGAGAGATTTTGCTCATTTTTTGAAATAAAAAACAACCAATTTGTTATCTATTAACTACTATAGAGATTCTTTATAGACATAAAATCCTTGCCTCAAATTACAAGAAGCTTTCTTATTCTCTCTTTTTTCATTTTGCCTCCACATCTTCTTTTCTTCCTCCTCCTTCCTATTTTACTTGCCTTTTTTTTCATTTTTCCCTTTTCAGGTTGCTTTGTCCGTTTCTTTGCTTCCACATTTTTTTTTCCGCTTCTTTCCTTCTTTATTTTTATTCTTGTTCATGCTTTTATGTTCTCTGGCTTTATTCTTTTCTTTATCTCTAATGATCCGAGTCAATTTCTTCTTGTGGTGGGCTGTGTTCTAAAGAAAAGTTGAACTATGCATTATGATTTGTAATCTAATGTAGAGTAAAGTTGTTGCTCAAATGGTTCACAGAACTCTTCTGATATAAGTTTTTTAGATTCCAGGTGATGGTTTAGATCTATACGTAGTATTTGGCTTTGGTTCATGTTAGATTGGTTTCAGAACGTGGTGAAAAACAATTTATGAGCAGCTGCTGTGATGCCTCTGTTTTGAGCTTCTAAACAATTTTAGGTTAGCTTGTAACACTTGATAAAGCTAATAAACATGCAAATGTTATAAAACCAAAAAACACCAAAAATTTACATGGTTCGGCCAAAACTTTACCTACATCCATGGGGAAAGCAAGGAAAATAACTTTACTGCTATGCGGAGACTTCTCCGCATTGGTTTAAGTAGAACCCTCTTCACATACAGCACACCCAAATCACCTCTTCTTCATCTAATAGAAGTTCACTTTAGGGCAGAACAACAGGATTGTACAGAAGTCATCTTTTACTCACTTTACAGAACAAGTTTCACAAACTCTGCACCGATCTGTTTTCAACTTCTGCAGATTTTTTTTTTTTTTTTCCCTTCACTGCTCTGATCTCTCATGTTTTCTGGTTTTTCTCTCGTTTTAATTGCCTTCAAGCTGTGCAGCTCTCTCCTTCTATGTGTTAAGTGCAGACTAGAAAGATCTGAATCAAAAACCACTCAGGAGATAGCATCTACTATGATAAAACAGTAACACATCACATAAAGGGAACAATTGTTTACAGTAAGGATTTGTTGGCTGTCCACGCTACTGCATCAGCAAGTTTACCGGCCACAAAATTGTTTCTAAGACTTCAGAACACACTAATATCATATTGATTATGAGTCATATTATAACAGTTCAGGTGTTTAAGCTAAAAGATCAGCCTGTTCTATTGAGCTGGAATCGCCTTCCACTAGGGATAGAAATGCTCTTCTTCTCGTATGGAACGTATATGAGCATGTGACAGGCCAAACCTGAAATTGGGTCCTGTTCTTTAAATGCTGTGGCTGAACAATGTCATCAGAATTTGCATCTGTCAAGCTTCATAAGCTTTTTATCTCGTGACAGTTGCAACTGACACAGTCCTATACTGATTGACATCATTACTTGCCTTTATAGGCTATCTGCAACTCTAAATAAATCACGGGCTACAAATCTAGAGTACGAAAGTCTAATACATTCAGGCATCTAATTAAATTTGCCTTAAGACTGTAATCCACAGAGCATGACAAAATCCAGAAACAGGTGAAGCGGATTATTGGTGTGCAAGATCCTCCTTTGAACTGGAAATGATAAACCTTTCGTGAAGAAATTAGGTCAAATGAAGCCCAATTGAATTCCAAGTCAGGTTGTCTGCTTGATTTACTCATAGACTCTATAGAAATATTAATTTTATTATATTAGTCTAACCCTTGCTATCTTTCTTTGAACCCTAAATTGTCTCCCATCAATACAACAAAAAATGGCTACCAATGCTTAAACCTTTCATCTCTGCCTTTGTGTTTGCATGTCCTTTTAGAATTCTATGTAATAACCAGAGGATTTTGGCTAACATCTCGATAAACATGCCATGAAAAACGAATGTTGTTATAGTTTATTCAGTTGCTGCAGATATAATTGAATTGATTACCCAAACTTATTGAATCTCTGCAAAACAATGTTCTGAACAATTTAAAAAATGCCCTTAACTGCATTATCATATGCTGTTAGGACGTGCCTCACAACCATCACAGCACAATTTATGTGAAATGGAATTGAGACTGCAATAATGTTAGTAACTCCATTTTTTTTTTTTTTTTAGGGGGGGGGGGGTGGTTCTTTAGTTATGTTTTAGCATACATGTTTCTTTATTCTCCCAGCTTTGTTCATTCATTGTTTCTACATCTTTTCTTTTTGTCTTCCTGTTTTTATGATTCCTTATGACCTGTCAAGAAAATATAGCCCTTAATATCTTGCAAACAATTCCTTGGTCGATTAGTTTGTAGGATACCTATAATTTCTTAAGGATCATCTCTTGCATCCTTTATGACATTCACCTCCTTTACCAAATGAGTATTACAATCATCGAAATTAAGGGGAGGTGAAGTAATGGTAGCACTCTCATTACCCAAAAGAAGTTCATAGTGCAACTCGTAAATTGGATCACATATCTTTGAAGGAAATGCATGTTAGGTCCACATAAAACTTGCTATGGCTATGATTTAAAACAAGAAATTCCCTTTGTTTAAGGCAAACATTAATGCAAACAGAAATTTTAAGGAAAAAAAAGAAATCAATCTTGCTCAATGGGTATTGAAAAATGAGATTTTGTCTTCTTTTTTTTCGTCACATGCTTAAATAATCTAAAAAGTTGCATGGAGTACATTCCCAGCTCCACCGTCCTGAAAGAGGTTACCACACGAATCACAAAGAGGGTAATGTATAGTCTTTTGGAAAAACATCAAAAGATGCTGGTGATTTTCTTGTGCGTAATTCGTTCCAAACTTACAGATTTTCTGCAACATTGCATTGCAAATGAATAGGAAAATCATATTCTGCAAAGTAGTAAAACTTGTAGTTTAGATCTCCTTGTCTACCACAAATTAGAAAGTAACATTGATATGAGCAATGAAATCACAACAATAATAAAACCAACTACAGAGTTCATCCAAAAAAAAAAAAAATGAGCTCAAGCCTTTTTCATAAACACCTTGTGCATATCCGGGAAGATTGAGATAGCTTTTAAGGAAATCGTACTCATTTTCTTCCAAAACATTAGATTCCAAGATGGGAGATCACAAACCAATAGGACGTAGAAGACAATTTCTCTCTACATAGTTTTAGAATGAGTTGGCAACATGTTCCAGCCACATTCATGTCTACACATACTAAAACCACGTATCTTTCTATGCTAATAGAGAATATTGGACGTCAAACTAATCTTGATCATAGTAAACTTGAAATAGTTTAATGTCAATAGCCTTTCAAACTCTTCCCAAACCAAGTATGGATTAAGGGTGCATGAACATGGAGTCCTTCATGGATGTAGAGAAACAACACTTTTATCTAAGGGAATAATCATGAAATTTCGGAGTGTACCTTGGGGCATCTAGTTCTTGTATGCATAAAAAAAAAAAAAAAAAATTCCAGGATACCTCTTGATAAACTTACAAGCAAATTTTTGCGCAATAATTAGAAATTTTAATGCAAACAAAAATTTTAAGGAAAAAAAGAAATCAATCTTGCTCAATGGGTATTGAAAAATGAGTTTTTGCCTTATCTTTTTTTTGTCATATGCTTAAATAATCTAAAAACTTGCATGGAGTACATTCCTAGCTCCACCGTCCTGAAAGAGGTTACCACATAAATCACAAAGAGGGTAGCGTATAGTCTTTTGGAGAAGTGTCAAAGGATGCTGTGATTTTCTTGTGCGTAGTTAGTTCCAAAGTTACGGATTTTAAAGTAGTAAAACTTGTAGTTTAGATCTCCTTGTCTCACATAAATTAGAAAATAACATTGATATGAGCAGTGAAAACACAACAACAATAAAACCAACTACAGAGTTCATCCAAAAAAAAATGAGCTCAAGCCCTTTTCATAAACACCTTGTGCATCTTCGGGAAGATTGAGATAGCTTTTAAGGAAATCGTACTCATTTTCTTCCAAAACATTAGATTCCAAGATGGGAGATCACAAACCAATAGGAAGTAGAAAACAGAATGGAAAATTTAAAACCAAAAGAATGGTATGCGACAAACTTGGTAACTGTTCAACAAGATTCAGAGGAGTTTCGATATGAAAAATTGTGTAATTCAAAGTTAGGACATGTAAAAGAACACATAATTAGGGAGCTCTTGTGTAAATGCTTCCAATAGACAGCTACTAGATCTCATTTTTAAAAATAATGATGCTTTTAAGGAATTGTAGATCTATGTTCGGTGAAATTCTAAATGCAAGTGAACATGTCGAACAAGTAATATAATGATAAGAAAGATATCGTCCCACAGAGATTGGTGATTACTAAGCCAACTAATTACTAATGGTGAACAACTCCTAGAATTTATCTAACAAATCTAAATGATAGATGATAGATGATAGATTAACTAACTAAATCTAAGAAAACTAAATATACGAAATATGTTAGAGCATATGATTTCACCATAACTACTATGTATAAATATTGATTATTATGCTTGCAAGAGGGATAATATCTATGTGATGGCGGAACTTCCTAATTTATTCACTATCCTATGTCTAAGTATAGTAAATCTATTTAATTCGTTAATTCACTATATCTCTATATGTGAATTGAAACAAACCAATTCCTTAAATATATAGTGAATTGAAACAAACTAAATGCATTGGAATCTATGAACATTCCCAATTTACACCAAAAGCCACACAAACAATACGGTATATGTCTATCCATATTTAATTTATGGTTACACATTATTAAAAACAATTGCATATCATTTCCTGTCGGTCTCAAACATGCAAATCATATCATTTAAGTGGTAGCTAATCATTTAAAAGCATTAAACACAGTAATATATAACTTCACATAAATAAAATATCTTGCAAAACATAATAATCATAACATTCATACCATCATAATTAGGTTTACATCATAGCTATAACAAAAGTAAACTAAAACATAAAGAAATAATGAGGAATAATAATAACAGAAAATAAAGAAGGATCTTGAATCCAAGAACAAGAATTCTGTCACCCTTTTTGTCTTCTCTTTAAGAAAACCTTGAGTTGTGCCCAATTTCCTCCTCCCCTCTTTTGCCTCTTTTCTTCTCTTAAATAGGGTTTAGGTTTAGACCTGTCCCTTATTCTAGTAAAAAGTGGGTTTTGGAGACCAAAGACAATTGGGTCTTGAACTCTTATAATAATTAGGCTTTGAATTCCTAATATGACTAGGTTTTCTAATTATTTAAAAAACTTAATAACAATGGAAAATCTAAAGTCCAAACCCATCTTGATTTTCTTGATCTTGATATTTTGACCATATTTTGCCATATAATAAACATTATATTCTCCATGCTTATTCTTTTTCTTCATGCCTCCTTATGTTACAAAAACAAGACAAATTCAAGTAAATAAAGTGGAATTCAAATATTTTCTCATAAGCATTGTATTATTTATTGCCTAAAAATAGTTAAAATAACTCTATAAAAATAAAGTTATCAATCTATTTGTTGGAAATTAATTCAATGCTTTCACTAGAACTCCCTCATCCCTCTTCATCCAAAACACAATGATCAAAGAACACCCTTGCATAAACAATATTATCAAACTGTAGAACAAGATCATTTTAAAAGACAAAACCAAAGCACAAATCTTTGGTGCCCACAGGTATGGGACTCACAGGTAAGGACTCACACAGGAGGGGCCTCAACGGGACTCAACGACCTCGCTGAGCAGTAGGGACCAACCCTACTGATGATATCAGGGCCCACTGGCCCTGCGCACTAACCATTGCTGGCCGACGAGGAGGCTCCGATACCATTTGATGCGAACACACCGCCCACAGGTACGAGGCCCCTCTTGAAAACTGAGAACTCGGCTTACGGGACCAACCCCTCCCGCATCATAGACGTTCACAATAATTACACCAGAACACATCCATGGATGGTGCAGTTATAACGGCAATGAGTGGATGTAGGTGAAATGGGCCTCGCGTAATCGTTTGGGGTAGTTTGGCGCATTTACAGTGGAGAAAAAAACTGTAATGCTGATAGCTATAAAATGGGGGAAAGATAATTAGTAACATACATGCCTCACACCGCTTCTCATCCTAGAGCTCTTCATGTTGAGGATTAATTCACGTTGTGGATGACTAAAATGGTTCATCATCATGTGTACGACATGATGTATGACGTGGGATAGGTGAGCGCAGGATTTATCAAGAAGGAAGGAACATCCGGGATGGAGCATCTGTAGGCAAGACCATATGCCGTGTCCCTGCATCCCACGTAAACAACTACCTCATTGCCATTATTCCCCACCGCTTCTACGTAGATCAAGTGATGTCTTTCTTGAAAATGATGATGTTTGACAAACCTCGCGGCATGATGTATGTTGGAGAAACTTATACTCCAAGCATTTGTAGGCAGGGCATCCTGATACTGCTGTTTCACAAAGGCTGCAAACAAAATTGTCCTCAGCTCCACTTTGTACTTTTTGGTATTGCTTTTCACCTTTTCAGTATCGTTTTCCAACTCTTCTGAATTACTTTTTAACCCTTCTGACATTTTTTGCCATCTCTTTGGCATCAATAACCAACTTTTCACAAAAGATCAAGTGATGCCATGAACTACAATCTGCGAACTCCATCTCTATCTCTCTCTCTTACACCCACAATCACACAATCACACAACGAAGCCAAAGATAGTTAGGATTCAAAGTTTTTATGGGAGCATATGTTTAGCATGATTAGTAGACATTTATCAAAGATGAAAATTAATAAATGAAAGTTTATTAATACATTAATCTCAAAGAATTTATCAAAAGAAAAAAAAAGAGGTAAGTTGAATCAAATTATTCAAAATGCTTAAATTACATGTTAAATATAGCTATTGACATTACAACAAGTGATAAAACACCAATAGGGAGAAAGAGTGCAAACCTACTATAAAATGCAAAGGTTGAACCATTAGTGTGGATGGTAAATGAATGAAAGATGAGAGACTGTAGTAATTTTGCTCCTTTCTAGAATAAGAAATAACCAATTTGTTGTCCCTTCTAACTACGATAAAAATTATTTATAGAGGATAAAATTCTTACCTTGAACCTACTTATACTTTTACCTTCTTACTTTACCTCCATGTGTTCTTTTATTCCTTCTTCTTCTTTTTTGTTTCATGTTTTACAAAAAATCAATATCATCTTGTGCCGGCACATGTTCTAAAGAAAAGTCGTTCGGTATCTTGGCCTGTGAAGCAAATGTAAAGTTGACTTGTCCAAATCCTTCCCGGAAATTTGCTAAATCCTTCATAGGCTATCTGCAGCTCTTCTAAATCAATCACGGGTTGTCAAATTATGTATCAAATTAGCTTTTTCTTCATATAGTGAGCTGCACAGCATGCCAAACTGCAGACCAGGTGAAGCATATTTTTATTGTGCAAGATCATTCTTCGACTTGCAAATGATAAAAGCTTTCGCGAAGAAACTCGGTCAAATGAAATAAAAATCGATAAAGCACTTGGAAACTTCTAACCAGTATAAAAAGAACAGAGAACCTCGACCAAATGGAGACAGAGCAAATTGGAGAATGAAGCAAAATTGTTTCCTATTACTTTCTGGATGAAATACAAAACTGTTGCAAAAGCAAAGATCAAAACAAAAGTTTAACGAAATATATAAAAATAACAAGTAAATGCTTTTCTCTTTTAAATTTAACTTTGTTTATCTTCATTTAGTTTTTTTCTAATTTTCATCATAAACGAAGTAACAATTAAAGAAATAATTTCAAAGAAATAATTAACGAACTTGATTTTACATTAATCAACTATAGAGCATAAAATTAGTGTCTTTAAAACCACGTATCTTTATATGCTGTAGAAAACTGGACATCCATCTGAATTGGAAGATTCTAATTCATCGAAACAATCTTGATCATGGTAAAGTTGAAATCAGAAACGAAGAGGAAGGAAGAAAAGCAATGTGAGGACAGAGATTACGTTCAATCAATATAGTCACTATTTCTGTTATCTCTGTCCCTACACCGCTTTTCTTCCTTCTTCTTCATCTCTGGTTTCATATACATACTCCTTCATTCTTTCGCTTTGTTCTTTGCTTTGTTCACACATCTTGAGTGCGTTCGGTTGTTAGTTGCGTGCCGTTTGATGGAAAAGATCTCCAGAATAGTCGCATAAAAGTAGTTAACGAAGAAGGTCGTGTAGTCTAGTACTAACTGAACTCAATCGTTATGAGAGCTCTATAGGGTCTGCTACATGCATTAGCATTAGCATTACCATTCAGATCAATGTAGCTTTATTCCTCCGTGATGAAGAAATGCAGAGAACATCCAGAATTGGAATCTAAAAGGCTTTTAACATTGTTGTCTCGGGAGTTTTACCCAAGTAATTTGGATGCTAGAGACAGAGACCGCAGTAATGTTACCAAGAGGATCCTTCTTGGTTTTCAAGTAGTTTTTTGGTTAGGTAATGATGAATTTTTCAGTAAGGCTAAGGCGATCTTACCAGGACTTCGTTAAGGGCTTGAGGACGTGGAAAAATTACATTCCCAATCAGTTATTGTTGAATAATCAAGCTACTTAATTGAGCTTTGGCTAAAAACTGTGATTCTCTTGCGTTTTGCCAACTCAAGCCTTCTCACAATCAGTTGATGTTCCCTACTTTGATGGCAGGGCTGCAATTTCAATCCCATCGGTTATTGATTGGATTTCAGACCTCAAAACTCTTTTCCCACCAGGAAAAAAGAAAAGAAAAGGAAGTAGAGCAAAAAGATGAACAGAAAATGAGATAAGTTCAAAACCTCATCTCTAGATTAGGTCACCAAGAAGCGCACATATTCAGTGCACATTTTTATTTACATGTGATTATAACAATGCCATACTTTGTTTCAAGCTAGTTCAATTCTCTTCCGTTAATTCATATTAGTAACTTTAGCATTCTAGGTGGACATTTACTGTAGGGTATGACACAGGAAATGCCTTTTCTTTTCAAGATTCATAAAAATTTGTGAGAAAAAACCTATTTGTTGCTTAGCTTTTCATAACCATCTATGTTCTTCCCAATATTTGCGAGGCATCTAATTGTGTTAACAGTCCAACTGCACTGGGTTTGTTGCAGGATGCGTTTGAGGTGTATGCTGAGAAGGCCAAGACAACTGAAAACAAGCTTATACTCTTGTGGGTTGCATAAGCATGCTATTGTTGGAGCGGTGACCAACAGTAAGCCTTAGATTTAACAACGACCTCATTTTAGCTTCTTCTGTCTTTGTTTTCCTGAGTCAAAGCCATTATTGTATTATTATCATTGTTATTTTTTTACAGAAAATTTATAATAGTTGAGGACAGAGATTTGTGTTTTTATGTTTGCCATTTCTTTGTTGAATCTACACATAGAATTATTTCTGAATCAAAACTAGAATAAGACATTCCTAGATATTTCTTGATAAACTTACAAGTAAAAGTTTTGCAAGATAATTAGAGGTTCAATCTTTATACTCAAGTTAGAATAATGGAAAATTTTTGAAAACGAGATTTTTTTAAGGAATAATAGATCCATTTCTTAGGGATCAATTTAATATGCTTCCAATAGAACTCATCCTCCCTATCCATCTAAAAGCAATAAAGGAACATCTTGCATGAACAATAGTTATCAACAATAGGAGAAGACAACTTTAAATTACAAAACCACAAGACAAACTTCTGATGCCACCTTAAGCTATTATACTTTAAAACCACAAATATTCATTGCAATCACAATGGAGTTGAATGTTACATTGACTGTATTCAAGAGCCACATTATACCGAAATTCTCTATTACACAAAGCACATCTAGTATGGTCCTCAATTGTTTGGACAAATTTCAAAGGATGTTGGTGATTTTTCTTGTGCAAAGCGCTTCCAGATTTAATATGTGGATGCTTTCCAAGAACACATTGGATATGGACAGCAAAATCGCATTCCTTACAATAATAAAACCAAACAGCTGGATCTCTTTCTTTTTTGCAAATAAAGCAATAATATTCTTTGGAGTCATTTTCACCTTTATAAGTAAGTTTGAGAAGATGTAGATCGCATGAATGCCTAGTCATAAGTGGAAGAATTACGCACTTCCAACATAAGTTAAACTGGCAATTAGTGCACCGGAACCTCACCGGCCTTTCACCACAACCATTGCATCTTTCAACATAACTCACCACAGCAAGGAAGAGGATGCGTATGACTTTCGTGGTTAAGCTTTTCCCGAATGAAAAGACATTGAACATCCGAGATTGGCCACCAACATTTGTTACAAGCATAGGCGAAGCCATGATGAATATGGTGACAAAAACCACACTGGAACAATTCCATGAAAGGTGCCCTTGTAATGACTGTGAGTGGATGTGGGTGAAATGGGCCCCGCATAATGGTTAGGGGTAGTTTGGCGCATTTACAGTGGAGAAAGAAACTGCAATGCTAACATCTGTAAAATGAGGGAAAGATTATAAGTAATATACATGCCTCAGACCTCTTCCCATCCTGGGGCTCTTCATAGGTAGGATTAATTCATGTTGTTGATGACTGAAGTGCTTTATCTCTGAAGGACTTGTTGTCTCCCCCTCCCTTGCATTCAACCCTTTTGCCAAATGAATGATATGTGCTTTGTAGTCGTTGAAATTAATTGATCCACTCCAATCTTCATTATATTTTGCACATCCCATGTGCATAATGTAATCACATTGTCGACAATAGTAAGCTCCACATTTTGTATTCACCCTTTTATAACAAAAGTTACAGAATGCAGGATCCTCTTTCTTGACTCGGCAAACAGAATAGGTGCGAAGGAGAGTGTGTTCATCTGTCTTGACTTTAATGGTGGGTGGAAACATATAACAATTACGATGAAGTAAGACTCGACAAACACTACATTGGTAAGCAATACCTTTGCTATCCTCACCACAGGCTTCGCAAGTGAATTGAAGAGGTTTTCGATGGGGGAAGAGTGCGTGTTGGTCGCAATTCTCGGCACTAGTTTGCGAACGAGAAATGCATTTGATGTCCAGGTCAAAATCGCAAGGGAAACAACGATAAAAGAAAGATCCACTACATTTTTTAAGGCAAGCATCACAGCGATTACTCTGTTATGGCAGTCGAAGAATAAGGGTGTGGTCTAGGTGAAGGGGGTGCTGTATCGCGTGAAATTGTAGAGTGCAGGATTTGTGAAGGAGGAAGGGACATCCGGGGATGGTGCATTTGTAAGCTGGATCAGATACTGATTTTCCGCATCCCAAGCAAGTTACTTCCTCCTTGCCATTATTCCCCACCCCTTCTATGAAGATCAAGTGATGTCTGTCTTTAAAATCATGATATTTAAGCATCGTCTTGGTGCATGATGCATGTTGGAGAAAGTTGCACTCCAAGCATTTGTAGGAGGGGCATCCAAATACTGGCTTTCTGCATTGCTGGCAAATAGCATTGTTCTTGGTATCACTCACCAGCTCTTCGCAGAAGATCAAGTGATGCCATTTACTACAATCGCCGAACTCCATCTCTATCTCCCTCTCTTGTGCACACAATCACATAACGAATCCCAAGAATGTTAGGACTAAAATTTGCGATGGGAGCATATGTTTAGCATGACTGATAGGCATTTATCAAACCTGATTATAATTGGTAATAATTTATTTTAATATCTATCTCAAAGCATTTATTGAAAAAAGAGAGGAGAGAAGTAGATAACACGTAGCATCAAACTAGCTAAAATGTTTAAAGTACATGTTAATCAAGACTACAAATGTTAAAACAATTGATGAAGTCCTAGAACGAGAAAGAGTTGCAAACCTGTTGTAAGATGCAAAGATTGAGCCATTGATGTTGATTGTAAATGAATGCAAATCAAAGAATCACACAAAGATCTTGCCTCTTTTTGGGGTAGGAACCTATTGATTTGCTATACCTCTCAACTATGATGAAGATAATTTATAGACGGTAAAAATCTTTTCTTAATTATGAGGTACCTATTTATTCTTTTCTTCTTCTACTTTGCGCCTCTGCATATTCTTCTTTTTCGTTTCCCATTTTACATGCATTTTTTTTTTCCGTTGCTTTGTTCTTTCCTTCGCCTCCACATTCTTCTTTTCCTCCCCTCTATCTTCCTTTCCTCTATGTTCTATTACTGTGTTCTTTTCTTTCTCTCTAACGACAGGAATCAATCTCTCCTTGTTTTGGGATATGTTCGAAAGAAAGTTCGTACAATGCATCAAACTTGTAAGCAAATTAAAAGAAAAGTTTATGCTCAAAGCCTCTACTGAAATCTTCTCATGTAAGTTCTTTAAAATCGAGGTGACTTTCCATCGTGGTTATAGCCAATATGTGCATAGGCTGGAACTCGTTATGCACATATGTTTATTCTAGGCGGTAACTTAGCCATCAGTAACATTATTTGGTGTTGCTGTCCAAGAAAAAAAAAACACAGCTGGGACTGTTGGAAAATGTTTATGTTATGTAAGTCTTAGATTATATTGGGCCTGATTTGATATAATAATCTAGATATTGGGGAAGTTAGATAAGGTAATCTAATATTTCAAAGCTTTAGTGCCTGGTTTCACCTTAACCATATCGCAAATTTAGCATGCACATTTTCTGGTCTGCATATAAGAACGAAAACTGAAATCAAGTCTTTCAATGTCTCTTGCACTTCATCTAATTTGTAAAAGAAGAAAACATATATTACATGAGTTTGTGGAGAACAAGGGGCGATGGAATCTGTTGGGAGTACATGGATTTGTGAAATTTATGCTAATTGAATGTAGGTGTGATCCAAATCATTGGACATACCGTATGTCTTCACCAGTCCTGGAGTCTTGTTGAGATGAGATGCCCGTGCCTTCAGAAAGTATGGGAGGTGTGTGCTGTGAGTGAAAAACTAAGGAGCATGACAAGAGTGAGCGAAATTGTCCGACTCTGGATTGCGTTTGCAGCGAACGTGGCTTGGTCAGAGTCTGGTAGTGTAACCGATAATCAATGAACAGAATATTACAGAGACAGTGATCGTATAACTGGATGTGTCTAAAATTTAAGCTGGAGATTGTAAATCTTTTAAACCCTTACCTTTACTTTGCATAGCAATATTGATAGGTAAAAATCCCCTTGTTTTTTCTGTTATTAAATAATTATACTATTGAATGAAAGGGTGAAGAGGAACAAGTGTTGTCACATTGTGATGGATCACATTCTTGGATGAGCCTTTACAACCTTTTTTCTGGCCCAAGGGCTGTCCATGGAAGTAATTGAAAAGATCCTACTGATGAAGAAGTACTTAGCTCAATAAATCTTATGCAAGCACTATAAGGTTTTCTACTTGCGTTAGCATTAGCAATTGGTTCACTTTAGGGTAATTTCTTTGTGATCAAGAAATGCAGAGAACATGCAAAAATTGGAATCTAAAAGGCTTTCAAAATTGCTGTCTTGGGGGTTTTACCCTGGTGATTGGATGCTGGATGCAGAAGCAGAAGTAATGTTATGTGCTTTGTTATGAGCTTGGGAACGTGACAGAACTAGACTCACAAATACTGATTGTTTCATCATCAAGTCATTTAAGCGGGCTTTGGCTAAAAGCCACGAGACTTTTGCAGCTTGAGAGTGATTTTCTAAAATGAAGCTCTATTGAGTGTCATTCTCTTCTAAGTGTTGCTCGCAAGCTTGCTCATAGTCAACTGATGTTCTTTGCTTTGGTAGCAGGGTTGCAATTTCACTTTTGTCTGTTATTGATAGAATTTTAGACCCAGAAAGGTTTCTCCCACCAAAAAAGTAGAACATAAAGAGCATAATTTTTCTGTATTAGTAATTTTGAAATTTTTAATTGTTATTTGATTCACCAGTAGGCCTTTATCCATGCAATGTACATGATTGCCATAACTGAGATTAGTTCACAACTTCATTGCCATATTAGGCCACAAAGAAGTGGATTTGTTCTGCGCTTGCTTTTATTTGCATTTGATTATAATAGTGCTATAATCTATTTCAAGCTAGTTCAATTGTTAAATGTGTCAAGAGATCTTTTATGATGAATTTGTTTAGAGATCACTTTTTTTGTTCCATAAGTTCTTTTGTTTCCCTACATCAGTTCATATTAGAAACTTCATATTCCGGGTGGACGTCTGGTGTAGGATTTGACTTAGGAAATGCTTTTTCTTTGAAAGATTTAGAACAATGCATGAGAAGAAACTGTTTGTCGTACAATTTTTCATAATTATCCATGTTCATTATTCATGTTCTTCCTCATATTTTCCATGCATCCAAATGTGTTAACAGTCCAACTACATTGAGAGTATGACAAATGAAAACAAACTTATACTCTATCGGCTATAAGAGCAAGCCACTGTTGGACTATTGAACACCAATAGGCATCGGCTTTAATTACATCTTCATTTTAGCTTCTTTTCTAGTTCTTTTGACACAAAAGATTTATCTCTGAGAAAGGTTGAGTCTTACATTTCATGCCTTTTGCAGCTGATTTGTAGCTTGACCTAGAATGTTTAACATTAGGGACAGAGAAAAGTGGAATGCGAGGAAGGCTGTTGAAGGTAATGTTTCCTCTTGGGTTAGAACAACATAGTTTCCTCTTTGTCGCACAATGGTCTATGTTAGCAAAACAACTTATTATTATCAGTATCAGTGTTGTAGTCACACCTTGCTAATTTGTATATGTAATAAAACTAACCTGAATAGCATCTATTGCTACATGTCCAGCAGCCTAAACCTCTCATAAATTGGGGGTCAGTCCCAAAGCCACACAAGAGACAAGCCAAAAATGCCCAAACTCTGCTATACATGGAATGCATACGTGGAACCATTCCTGGATCCAAATTAGGCTGGAATTTGGCCATCAATGATTTCCTTTACTGTACGAAGTAAACTACAAGAAATTTTTAGATAATGGACATGTAAGCCTCTTATATTAATTTGTCCTTGATTGTAATGAGGAAAAGTGAGAGAATAGTAGGAAGTTAGACCACGTAGACAAATACTTCAGAGTTTTAGGCTATCCAAGTTTATTATTATTATTTGCAACTTTAATATTAGCTTGTCCACTTGTATTGTATGGGATCATAAAGTTTTTTTATTTGCAAATTGTGCAGTTGTTAAGGTTATTGTTAAACCAAACTTGGCTGTAGAGTTCCAACTAACTACAAAGAATGTTTGAAATATTTTGGATGAAGTCTGACCTTTTCCCAATTGAGACTGGGAATATGTTGAATTACAAGAGATTGATTCCTGTCCAAGTTCTATTATGACATTAAAAATCGGCACTTGGAGGTATTTCAATGGAAAAGATCGAATAAATAGTGGCAATGAAACCAGTTGCTGATAAAGAACCTTAAGCATACCTTCCACTTCTTTAAATGCTTTAGTTGAACAATGTCAAACTCCTAGATTTTCTGTAACTATTCCAAATAAATTGTGAGTTTCCAAGTCAAATATACTTATGAAGTCTACTACAATTATGCATCCTATTAACCTTTTCTTGATATTGTAATCCGCAAAGCTTTCCTAATGCAAAATTCTAGTGAATTGGATGATTTCGGTGCAAGATCATCTTCAAGCGGGAAAGGTTTATGAAAAAAGTCGGTCAAAAGAAGCCCCATTGTAATCCAAGTTGCCTACTTGATCTCCGGCAAGATTTGTCTAGAAACATAAATTTTCTTTATTCAGTCCAACCTTGCTTTTCACTTTGCAATCTATGTATCCTCCCAAAATTTGTCCATATAAAATATATAGGGTTTGTTTATTTTTTTGGAATAACAAATAGCTTTTTATTCGGTGGTATTCCAAAGGATTCCTAAATTTGAACAAAGTTTCGCTTTTAATAGAAATATTTGATGTTAAACGTAATGTGAAATTCTCGTTAGACAATGCCAATTTAGTATTAGCCTTTGCTAATTATCAATCACAATATCAATATTAAGTAGCAACATTGAGAGGGAAAGGCATCTTTTGGAAACTCTTTGCACCTATTTTCTTCCAATTCCTTTGTTTTATATTAAGTCCCTTGTTTGCTTCCCCAAAGGAACTTCATCAATAGGTTTCAGCCCGCTTTCTTCTCTACAAGGGAATACACGAGTTGGAGAATTCCTTGGTAGTGATTACTAGGCATAACTTTTGGGCATGTTCTACATACTACAGTCCACGTCAAGCTTCTATTGAAACAGAGAAGGTTGCGTGCTGTCGCCATCCATGCACATGTAAGGTTGGACAATTTTGAGCCATCTTTCAATACTTCCACTGCAATATTGAAGATTGCGTGATTCCTCGACACAATCATTCCCCATTGTCGGGTTAGATCTATGTGGAACGAGTCTGCATACTTTTATCGGATTCAGTTTGTATTCGTAGTGTTGGAAGATAAACGCAAATCATGCAATAAACATACGCGTACAAAATTATTAAGAAAATTGAGAATTTTAAGTGATTTGGGATAAATCAATTTTGACAACTTTCGAGAAGCAATTTGTTATATATATATATATGAATTGAATGTAACAATTTTAATATTATTTGTTGAAATAATAAAATTTTGTTCCTTTATTTTAATCATATATGTAAACATAATAATTAATTCAACTAGCCAAAGGAAGAAAAGATATACTACTTTAAAAATCATAAATACCGTTACAATCATAGTGGGTTTGAATGTTACATTGACTGCATTCAAGAGCCACATTATACTCAAATTCTCTATTACACAAAGCACATTTAGCATGGTTCTCAATTGTTTGGACAAATTTCCAAGGATGCAGGTAGTTTTCCTTGTGCAAAGTACTTCCAAATTTAATATGTGGATGCTTTCCAAGAACACATTGAATATGAGCAGCAAAATCACATTCCTTACAATAATAAAACCAAACATTTGGGTCTATTTTTTCTTCACAGATGAAGTAATAGTATAATCCTAAGTCATCTTCACATCCATAGGTAAGTTTGAGAAGATGTAGATCACATGGATGCCTGGTCACAAGTGGAAGAATTACGCACGTCAAACGTAAGTTGAATTGGCAATCAATGCATTGGAACCTCACCCACTTTCTGCCACAACCATTGCATCCTTCATCACTATAACTAGCAAGGAAGAGAGGATGCGTATGACTTTTGTGGTTAAGTTTTTCCGGAATGAAAAGACATTGAACATCCCACTTCAACCACCAATAAGAAGATTTTTCGCAAGTATAGGCGAAGCCATTACGAATATGGTAACAAAAATCACATCGGAACATTTCCGTGGATGTTGCCCTTGTAATGACTTTGAGTGGAAGTTCACGATGTAGGGTTTATGGCTATCCAATAAGGGGGGGTTGAATTGGATATTTAGAAGTTTAGCTAATTTAGATACTTCTAAATAATTTTTTGTTTCTTTATAGCAATCACAACTAGATAAGATATCACAATAGTAATAGAGTATAAAAGAATAAATCAGATCAGAAAATACACAACTAAGAATTTCACGGTGGTTCGGCACTTTTCACCTACTTCCACCTTCTTCTCCTTCAACTCAAACCGAGTTGAAATCTGCTTTACTTCAAACAAGGAGAGCACCTCTCCTTCACCCCACAACTCCTCAAAAAGAGTTATATAACTCACGGTTACAAGGTTAGGTTTACAAAAACCTTAATACATCAAGCTCATTCATCAAATATATGATATGAGTGAGGATTTAAGCTTATTAGGGAGCTAATTGAATGTATACAGAGTCAATTCAAGCTCTAATCTCGAAAGCCCCAATTTCACAAATCTAGGGTTTCGGATTTTACAATAATCTTTATGTGCAAATAATGTTATAAGTAATCTAGCACATACAAAGATCAATCTATCAAATGATATTCACAAGATAACAAGTTTAGGGAATATCACCAAAGATTTCCTTTTTCTTCAAACCTTACTGAACATGGCAATAAGAGCAAATCGATGAGGGCTTTTATCTCTTTTGATCAAATCAGCAAGAATATGTCTCAGCAAGCACAAATAGTTCATCCAAAGCTCCCTTTTATAGCAGATACTCAAACGTTGAATATATTAGGGTTTCAGTTCAAACCTTTTTGAAATCCTTCCATTGAGATTTGATGGATATGATGTTGTACTGATGCAAATGATGATTTTCCAGCAAGATAACCGTTCTGACACTTAGTCACCTCACCATTCTTCCCATTGGAGCCGGTGTCGCAGGAGAGAGACCAAGAGGAGGAGGATAGCTCTAGGTCGAGAGATGCGGCTAGGGCTTCAGGCATTCAATCATAAGAGCTTATGCTCTTATTTGCCTCGGACGCTGCCATTTCAAGCTTTGCTGGCTGATCTTTCTCCACGGGCTAAGCCTCTTTCACAGGATGAACCTTTTTCACGGGTTGAACCTCTTTCACGGGCTGAACCCCTTTTATGTACCCATATATATAAATATATTGTAGGTCCAATGAATATGTATACTCCACTATTATAAGTTTTTGCTCTTCAAATACACCTATAAGCATACCAATTTCAAGTATCAAAATTCTTTTAACATAACCAAGAATATAAATTAATCTATTAATTAAAATATTCATAGAGTAAATCAAATTGGCTTCATATTTGATGTTAATAAAATGTAGGAACCCGGCTACTTTATAATATCATTAATTGATATTATAATTTGCACACCTTTTACTTCCTTTGAGTTTTAATATGTGCACTCACAATTTCATATATTCTATCATATATGCACATATAATATTCTATTTAACATATATTCAAATAAAATTTTTCTCAAACAAAACATACAAGCACATGATTTTCAACAATCTCCCATTTTTTGATGATGACAAAATTGTCATATTAAACCAGCTAGCACATGTTACTACTCATATGGTATAGCAATTGCATGATGCATGTATCCTAGCAATGCATGAACACGTAAATGCAGTAAGTATAAGCCTATCATTGTTTACATGGATATTAATCAAAGAATCAACATCACAGCAGGTATGTTTGTATACACAGTAGGATGTAAGAGAGTTTATCCCACGTTCTGCACTGAAAGTCAAAAATGGAACATACATTTGCTAGAATGTACTCTTTCCCCATTTTTGTTATTAGCAAAAAGAACATAGCAATGGAAGATACTTGAACAAGATGAATGAGAAAGAAGATAGTTGTATGAGATGGATAAAAATGAGGAGTATGAGAGCAGAGATCTGACCTGGTGCAGATGTGTAGATAAGGCTCCCCCTCAGAATACTAATCAAATATAAAGGTTCCAAACAGGGTAAAACAGATGGCTCACAGAGTTTAAGCAATATCATTAAGCAGACATATACTAAGCTTTCTCCAGAGAGTAGAGAACTTGTCATTATCCAATGGTTTAGTAAAAATATCAACAAGTTACTGGTTTGTATTAACAAATTCAATAGAGATATCTAATTTTTCAACATGGTCACGAATGAAGTGATGTCTTATTTCTATATGTTTGGTTTTAGAGTGTTGTATCGGATTTTTAGTGAGATTTATTGCACTGATATTATCACATTTCAATGGAATCTTAGTAAAATAGAGACCATAATCTTCTAATTGCTGTTTCATCCACAGAATCTGAGCACAACAACTAGTCGCAGCTATGTATTCTGCCTTAGTGGAAGAAAGAGCAACACTGTTTTGTTTCTTAGAGTGCCAAGAAACTAGCATATGTCTTAAAAATTGACATGTACCACTTGTACTTTTTCTATCAATTTTACAACCAGCATAGTCAGAATCACTGAATGCATGTAAATCAAACATAGTCTCTTTTGAATACCAAATGCCTAATGTGATTGTATCCTTTAGATACCGAAAAATCATTTTAACAGCTTTTAAATGTTGTTCCTTGGGATTAGATTGAAACCGTGCACATAAATAGACACTGAACATGATTTCTGGCCTAGAAGCAGTCAAATATAATAAAGAACCAATCATGCCTCTATACATTTTAGAATCAACACCAACTCCAACATTATTAGATGATAAAGATGTAGATGTGCTCATGAGAGTATTTATTGGTTTAGAGTCATGCATGTTATATTTCTTGAGTAATTCCTTGGTATATTTAGTTTGACTTATGAATATTCCTTTAGGTGTTTGTTTAATTTAGAGTCTAAGAAAATAATTTAATTCACCCATCATACTCATATCAAATTCATGTTTCATAGAATCTGCAAATTGTTCACACATAGCAGAATTCGTAGAACCAAACACAATGTCATCAACATAGATTTGAACAATCAAAATCTCTTTTCCTTGTGTCTTAATGAACAATGCATTATCTACCTTCCCTTTTCTAAAATTTGTATTTAATAAAAAGTTACTCAGCTTGTCATACCAAGCCCGTGGGGCTTGTTTTAACCCATATAAAGCTTTGGAAAGCTTGAATACATGATCTGGGCATGTGGGATCTTCAAATCCAAGTGGTTGTTCTACATAAACCTCTTCCTTAACAACACCATTTAAAAATACACTCTTCACATCCATTTGAAATAATGTAAAATTCATATAGCAAGCAAAAGCAAGTAGCATTCGAATAGCTTCTAAACTAGCTACAAGAGCGAACGTTTTATCATAGTCAATTCTTTCTTCTTGACTATATATCCTTGTACTACCAATCTGGCTTTGTTTCTTGTAATGGTCCTGCACTCATCTAATTTATTTCTGAACACCCATTTGGTTCCTATGACTGAATGGTTTTGTGGTCTTGGAACTAATTTCCAGACTTTGCTCCTTTCAAACTGATTTAGTTCTTCTTGCATAGCAAGAAACCAGCTCTCATCTTCAAGAGCTTCATTTATTTTCTTTGGCTCTATTTGAGATAAGAAGGCTTGGTGTTCACATGTGTTATAATACCTAGATCGTGTACTTATACTATTTACTGGATTTCCTAGAATATGTTGTTGATCTACTTCATTTTTTACTCTAGGAAATGTAAATTCTCCGGAGTCTAACTCCCCCTCAATGGATTCATATTTTTCATTTGCATTTTGTTCCACAGAATTCAGATTAGAATCATCCTTGAATTTTACATGAATGGATTCTTCAACAACTAGAGTTCTCTTATTAAAAACTCTATATGCTTTGTTAGTTTGAGAGTAACCTAGAAATATGGCCTCATCACTCCTAGAGTCAAATTTTCCAAGTGACTCTTTTCCATGATTTAAAACAAAACATTTACTTCTAAACACATGGAAGTAGGATATGTTGGGTTTTCTACCAAACAATAACTCAAACGGAGTCTTCTTCAAGACTGGTCTTAAGAATGCTCTATTTGAAATGTAGCAGGCTATACTTACAGTTTCTCCCCAGAAGTGTTTAGGAAGATTGTATTCACACATCATGGTTCTAGCCATTTCTTGGAGTGTCCTATTTTTCCTTTCTACAACACCATTTTGTTAAGGGGTCTTAGGTGCTAAAAAATTGTGAGATATGCCATTCTTAGAATAGAATTTCTCAAAAAGACAATTTTCAAACTCACCACCATGATTTGTCCGAATCTTAACTATGGTAAGATCATTTGCATTTTGGACCATTTTAGAGAAATCAACAAATTTCTCAAATGCTTCATATTTCCTAGCAAGTAGATATACCCAAGTGTATCTAGTGTAATCATCTACTATGACTAAGGCATAATACTTTCCATTCATAGTGGCTATCATTAAAGGACCAAACAAATCCATATGTATCATTTCTAATGGTCTTGAGGTAGACACCATTAATTTTGGTTTAAAACTACTTTGAGTATGTTTCCCTATCACACAAGCATCATAGAATTGATCTTTATCAAATGTGAGCTCAGGTAGTCCTCTAACTAGGCCGTTTTTGGATAATTTCTCTAATAATCTTAGACTAGCATGACCAAGTTTTCTATGCCACAGCCAAGCATCAACACTTTTACTAACAATCAAGCATGTTTGTTTATTTGTCAACTCATTAAGATCAAGCACATAGATGTTATCTTTCCTTTTCCTAATAATTCTCACATTATTTTCCAAATTTTCAACAAGAGAAAGTTCTTTCCCAAATCTAATTTTGAAGTTATTATCACACAATTGACTTATACTTAGCATATTAAATTTCAATTCATCAACATACAACACATCAAATATGATAAGGGATTTCGGGTTACCTATGGTGCCTACACCTTTGATCCTTCCTTTGGAGTTATCTCCAAAAGATACAGTACTTCTGGACTTTAACTCAAGTGTTGAGAAGAGCTCCATCATCCCAGTCATATGACGGGAATAGCCGTTGTCCAGAATCCACAGCTCTTTGTGCTTCTTCTTGTCTATGTTCCTACTCATATCCTGCAGAAATAAAAATTTGTGTTGAAGATTTTGGTACCCTTTTTTCTTTGGGTTTGTGAGTGTTAGTTTCTAATACATTTATCATCTTCTTAGGCATCCAAACTTTTCTGATCTTGTATGTTCTTCTGAGTCTAACTGGACATGTATCAAATGAATGACCAACATATTCATAGTAAGAACATTTATGATGCAGCAAGAGTCCACAGTCCTTATTATCAAAGAGATTTGTAGGTGTTTTTGTATTTTTTAAGTAATTATATCCTATACCAGCTTTATTGTATACACCTCTTTGTGATTTTAATATATTATTTAACAAGTTACTGCCTTTTGTAAACTTATGCAATAATATATTCGTTTCATCCAACTGCATTTGAATCTCAGATTTCTCTTTTTCTAATTCCAGAATTTTCATGTTTAGTCTTTCTGTGTCTTGGTCACATAATAATTTTTTTGATACATCAATGTACTTATTTTCTAAATGAAAGTAAGTATTAATCAAGGAGCATGTATCAATCTTAAAAGAAATATTCTCAAAAGTATTTTCATGCATACAAGTCATAGTTAATGCCATGGTAGGTTTATCCTTTTCAGTTTTAGCTTTTACAGATTTATATTTAGTCTTCATCTTCTTATATTTTTCTTTCATTTTTGTTGCATACTCAACCAGATTAAAAAAAGTAGTTTCAATGTCACCACTAAGATTTGTTTCAGGTTCAGAATCACTTACCTCGAGTTCTTCTTCTATTGTTGCATTTGCGATTAAGCAAAGATGGGCGACTTCTTCTTGTTCTTCTTCATCTAATGAGGAGCTCTCATCATCCCAGGCAACAATCATTGCCTTCTTCTTTCATTTATTATTCTTCTTCTTGAGTGAGGGGCAATCAGCTTTGATATGTCCAGGCTTTCTACACTCATAGCACAAGTTACCCCTAGATTCATATGCTTCATTTCTTCTAGGTTGTCCTTTATTTCTTCCTAGACCTTTTTTAAGATATTTTCTAAATCTTCTACCTATAAGAGCAATCTCATCATTTTCTGACTCAGCCTCTTCAATCTTTTCTATTTCTACTTTTAAAGCAAGTGACCTTCTATTCTCTTTTTCCTTTACTCTACTAATTAATTGCATTTCATGAGTCTTTAATGATCCTAGTAAATCAAGTAAGGTCAGACTATTTAGATCATGTGCTTCTTCTATGGCCATTTTCTTAGGATCCCAGCTCTTGGGTAGAGATACTAGCATTTTCTAACCATTTCTTCATTTGTGTAAGTCTTACCTAGCAACTTAAGTTTAGATATTATTTATGTAAATCTACCAAACATGTCACTAATAGTTTCAGATTCAAGCATAGTAAACAATTCATAGTCGTGAGTGAGCATGGTTACCTTATATGACTTAACCTTCTTTGTCCCTTCGAATATGACTTCTAATTTATCCCATATTTCCTTACCCGTGAGGCAAAATGACACCTTATTAAATTCATGAGCATTCAACTCCTTATAAATCATGTTCATAGCTTTAGCATTTATTCCCATGATTTTAGCTTCATTTTTACTCCATTCAGCAGTTTCGGGTAAAGTAATACCTTTTCTAATTATCTACCAAGCTTCAGGGTCTTGATCGACAATGAAGACTTGCATGAGTTGCTTCCAACGTCTATAATTTATCCCATCAAACAAAGGTGGTTTATTATACCCCGTAACAGCTACTCCTTTCTCCATAGCCATGTAAGTGGATCTACTCTAGGATGTTAAGCCTTTAAATCAGAAAACCTAGCTCTAAATGCCAATTGTAGGGTTTATGGCTATCTAAGAAGGGGGGGTTGAATTGGATATTTATAAGTTTAGCTGATTTAGATATCTTCCAAATAATTTTTTGTTTCTTTACAGCAATCACAACTAGATAAGATATCACAATAGTAATAGAGTATAAAAGAATAAATCATATCAGAAAATACACAACCAAGAATTTCACGGTGGTTCGGCACTTTTCACCTACTTCTACCTTCTTCTCCTTCAACTCAAACCGAGTTGAAATTTTCTTTACTTTAAACAAGGAGAGCACCTCTCCTTCACCCCATAACTCCTCAAAAGGAGTTATATAGCTCATGGTTACAAGGTTAGGTTTACAAAAACCTTAATACATCAAGCTCATTCCTCAAATATATGATATAAGTGAGGATTTAAGCTTATTAAGGAGCTAATTGAATGTACACAGAGTCAATTCATGCTCTAATCTCGAAAGCCCCAATTTCACAAATCTAGGGTTTCGGATTTTACAATAATCTTTATATGCAAATAATGTTATAAGTAATCTAGCACATATAAAGATCAATCTATCAAATGATATTCACAAGATAACAAGTTTAGGGAATATCACCGAAGATTTCCTTTTTCTTCAAACCTTACCGAACACGGCAATAAGAGCAAATTGATGAAGGCTTTTATCTATTCTGTTCAAATCAGTAAGAATATGTCTCAGTAAGCACAAATAGTTCATTCGAAGCTCCCTTTTATAGCAGATACTTAAACGTTGAACATATTAGGGTTTTGGTTCAAACCTTTTTGAAATCCTTCCATTGAGATTTGATGGATATGATGATTTTCCAGCAAGATAACTATTCTGACACTCAGTCGCCTCACCACTCTTCCCGTTGGAGCCGGCGTCGCAGGAGAGAGACCGAGAGGAGGAGGATAGCTCTAGGTCGAGAAATGCAGCTAGGGCTTCAGGCATTCGATCATAAGAGCTTATGCTCTTATTTGACTCGGACACTGCCGTTTTGGATAAGTAAGCTGCTCAGGACGCTGCCGTTTCAAGCTTTACGGGCTGATCTCTTTCCACGAGTTGAGCCTCTTTCACGGGCTGAACCTCTTTCACGGGCTGAACCTCTTTCACGGGCTGAACCCCTTTTATGTACCCATATATATAAATATATGGTAGGTCCAACGAATATGTATACTCCACTATCATAAGTTTTTGCTCTTCAAATACACCTATAAGCATACCAATTTCAAGTATCAAAATTCTTTTAACATAACCAAGAATATAAATTAATCTATTAATTAAAATATTCATATAGTAAATCAAATTGGCCTCATATTTGATGTTTGATAATAAAATGTAGGAACCTGACTACTTTATAATATCATTAATTGATATTATAATTTGCACACCTTTTACTTCCTTTGAGTTTTAATATGTGTACTCACAATTTCATATATTCTATCATATATGCACATATAATATTCTATTTAACATATATTCAAATAAAATTTTTCTCAATCAAAACATACAAACACATGATTTTCAACACATGAAATGGGCCCCACGTAATGGTTGGGGGTAATTTGGTGCATTTACAATGAAGAAAGAAACTGCAATGCTGACAACTGTAAAATGGGGGAAAAATTATAAGTAACATACATGCTTCACACCTCTTCTCATCCTGGGGCTCTTCATAGCTGAGGATCAATTCATGTTGTTAATGATTGAAGTGGTTTATCTTTGAAGGACTTGTTGTCTCTCCCTCCCTTCTATTCAACCCCTCAACCAAATGAATCATATGTGCTTTGTACTCATTGAAATCAATTAATGCAATCTCATTCGTTCTCTTATCTTGCCACTCTTTTGCACAGTTCATGTGAACAATGTAATCACATTGTTGACAATAGGAAGCTCCACCTTCTGTATTCACTTTCTTATAACGAATGTTACAAAATATAGGATTCTGTTTCTTGACTCGTAGAATAAAATATGTGCGAGTGAGAGAATGACCGTGCGTACTGACCTTAATTGTGTGAGAAAATTCAGCAGACTCACGATGGGTCAGGACTCCACATCCAGCACAGACGTAGGCCCCACCCTCCCTTTCATTACCACCACAGGCTTGGCAAGTGAATGGAATCGGCCTAAGAAGGGGCCTAAGTGTGCGTTGGTGGTGACCTTCAGCACTAATTTGCAAACGGAAAAAGCATCTCACGTGGATGGTATTATCGCAAATTCGACAACCGTAAAACAAGGAAGGCCATTCTCTATCCCCGCAAACTTCACATCTTTCCCGCCACCTGAATTGGAGAGTTGAGATGTGGTCTGGTTGTTCCGCATGATGATGACGTGTCACGTGGGAAAGGTGAGTGCAGGATTTATGAAGAAGGAAGGGGCAATCAGGGTAGTAGGCGCATTTGTAGGTGGGACCAGATGCTGGTTCTCCGCATCCCACGCAAACAGATTCATTCTCCCCCTCTTCCACGTAGATCAAGTGATGTCTCTCAAGACTTCACGCCCACCTGTTGGCGCATGATGCATGTATGAGAAAGTTGCACTCCAAGCATTTGTAGAAGGGACATCCCAATACTGGTCTCCGGCAAACGGGGCAACGAACATTATCATTGTCGGCATCACTCGCCAGTTCATCACAAAAGATCAAGTGATGCCACAGACTGCAATCTCCCCACTCCATCTCCGTCTCCCTCTCTTACGCACACAATCACGCAAAAAAAGCCAAAGATGGTTAGCATTTAAATTTGTGATGAGAGCATATGTTTAGCATGATTAGTACACATTTATCAAATATAATAATTAATTGGTGACATTTTATTCACATATTCATCTCAAAGTATTTATCTAAAAAATAAGAAAAAAAATAAAACTAGTATCAAATTAACCAAAATGCTTAAAATATGTGTTAAACATAGCTACAGAAGTTACAATAATTGAGAAAGGAATAGAAAAAGAAAGAATGTAAACCTGTTGTAAGATGTGAAGACTTAGCCATTAAGATAAATGGTAAATGAATGGAAATCAAAGAATCATAGGAATTTTGTTCCTTTTAAGAATAAAACACTATCAATTATTTTGCCTTCTAACTTTTACAAAAACTTTTTATAGAGGGTGAAATTCTTGCCTTAGATTATAAGGAAATTAGTTATTCCTCTTTTTTTTTTTTTTTTCCTTAAACATATTCTTTTCTTCCTCCTTTTCGTTACCTATTTTACGTTGCTTTGTCGTTTTCTTTGCCTCCGCATCTCTTTTCCTTTCCTTCATCCCTTCACAGTTTTAATTCTTCTTCTTCAGACTTCTTTGTTCGCCTTTTTTTTTTATCCTTTTCTTCATCTCTAACGATAGAAATCGATCTCTTGTTGTATTGGGATATGTGTCCAATAGAAATGTCATACAATGTAGCGTGACTTGTAAGCAAAGGTAAAGTTTATCCTCAAATCTTCTGATGTAAGTTTTTTGAAGTCTGGATGATAGTTCAGATCTACATCTTACAGTCTGGCTTTGGTTCAAAGATTTAAGCTAAATGATTAGCATGTTCTGTTAAGCAGGAATCGTCTACTACAAGAGATAGAAACGTTCTCCTTATTGTATGTAACATGTACGAGCACTTGAAAGGCCAAACCCGAAGTTGGATTTGTCCTTTCAATGCTCTAGCTGAACTATGTCTTCAGTATTTGCATCTGTCAAGCTACATAGCCGTTTATCTCATGATTAGTTGCACTGTAACAGTCCTATATAGATTGCTAATATTACATGTAGAGGCTCTCTGCAACTCTTCTTAAACATATAAATCACGAGTTATCATACTGGATAGAGTACTGAAGTCTAATTCCAAGTAAACATCTAATGAAATTTGCCTGGATACTGTAGTCCTCGGAGCATGCCAAAATCGAGAACCGGGTGAATCAGATAACTGCAAGATATGGTCATGCTTCAGCACGAAATGACAAAGCTTTCATGAAGAAACTCCGTCAAATGAAGCCCAATTGAGTTCCAAGTCAATTTTTCCGTTTGATCTACTTCTAAACCTTGCATAGAAAGAGTAATTCTCTTCAGTCAATCGAACCCTTGCTATCTCTCTTTGAAGTCTACATTTCTTCCTAGAAGTACAACAAAAAATGATTGCAAATGTGTACACCTCTCATCTCTGCCATTGAGTTTGCATGCCAATTGAGTTCCCAGAATTACAAATGGAACAACCAGAAGAATTGGCTAAGATCTCATTAAACCATGCCATGAAATGTAAAAGCAATTTAATCATTAAAGCACCAAAAATATATGCAATGCCCTATGTTATAGTTTATTTAATCTCAGCAAAGCAATTAATCGATAAAAGCTTCAAAGTTTCCTTAACAACATTCTCTTATGCTGTTAATATCTGCCTCATTACTTTTCTTTTTTTTCTTTTCTGTCCCCACATTGCTGTAACTCCTTCATTCCAGTTTTCATGCACAAACTCCTTTGTTCCCTCGCTTTGTCCTTTTCATTTTTCCACATCTTCTTTTCTTTTCTTTTCTTCTTCCTCTGTTTTTTCTTCTTGTGCACATGCATGCATGTTTTTCTGCTTTATTCTATACTTTGTCTCCATCAATCAAGAAGGGTTGTACCCTAGCCGGAATCCTCTCCCCAGTAGAGATGAAACGTTGTTCTTCCTTTAGCCTGTCAAACTTTATTATCCCCATGCGAATCACCTAAGAAGCCTAGTGACCATGAGTCATAAGAGGAAGTACAAGCAGGAAAGGGGGGACCAAGCATAGGCCTGATAAAGAAAGTACCCAAACCTAGCCAACTAGCTACGTTCTTTCTTTGTAAATAAGCAACACATATTCAAGCATACATTATATACTTACTTCCTTTTTCAAAGAATGAACTTGCTCTTAAGGGCAGGGGGACGTGAAAAACCTACATTCACAAATATCAATTGTTGCATCACTGAGTCATTTGAAAGATATTTGGCTAAAAGGTATGGTTCTCTTGCAGTTTGAGGATGATTTTTAAAAGTGAAATTCTGTTGAGAGTGATTTTCTTGCATTTGAGTGGTCCAAATCAAGCTTGTGAACAATCAATTAATGTTTCGTGATTCAATGCTAGGTTTGTCATTTCACTCCCATCTGTTATGGATAGGATTTCATACCTCAAAAGTTTGCTCCCACCCAAAAAATAGAACAGCAAGAGTACAAATTTTCTGTTTTTTTTTTATAGCGATTTGAGTATTTATATGTTATTTGATTCACTAGTAGGCCTTTATCCATGCAATGTACATGATTGCAGTAACTGAGATTAGTTCACAACTTCATCTCCAGACTAGGTCATGAAGAAGCGGACATGTTCTGTGCACGTTTTTATTTACATGCAGTAGCGCTACACTCTGTTTGAAGCTAGTTTAATTGTTAAGTCTATCAAGAGATCTTTATGTGATGGATTTGTTTGGAAATCAGTACTTTTCTTCTCCTCCATCGGTTCATATTCGTAACTTCATCAATATGGGTGGACGTCTAGTATAGGATTTGACTTAGGAAATGCTTTTTATTTGAAAGATTCAAAACAATGCATGAGAAGAAACCTGTTTGTTGCACAACTTTTTCTTAACCATCTGTGGTCTTCCCAGTATTTGCCATGCATCTAAATGTGTTAACAGTCTAACCTCACTGAGAGTACGACAGATGAAAACAGGCTTAGCCTTTATGACGGAGAAAAAAACTAGTTCTGATTTGTCTCACACAGTTTATCTGTGAGGAAAGCTGAGTCCACCTTTCATGCCCTTTAGTTCTGATTTGCAGGTCGTCCTGGAATGTTTAACATGAGTAGCAGAGCAAAGTCGGATACGTGGAAGGCTGTTGGAGTTAATGTTTCCTGATGGGTTAGAACAACTTAGTTTACCGTTTGTCGCACAGTAGGCTATGTTAGAAAAAAGACTTATTATTATCCGTATCAACGTTGTACTCACACATTCCTAAGTTGGATGTGGAATAAAACTAACCTGAACAGCATCTGCTGCTGTATATCCGGTAGCCTGACCTCCCATAAATTGGAGACACACAGAGCCCAGCCAAAGAGGCCTAACCTCGGCCATTCCAGTCCCTTAGGTAAGCTGGAGATGATTTGGATAAATTTAGAACAGGGTGGTAAAGGAACGTGATGTTTGGAATAATAGCGATGACAAAACAAGAGGATTGAGAAGTAGAAAATGCAAGGCAATAATATTGATATGAGCAGTGAAATGACAACAACAATAAAACCAATTAAAGAAAATAAAAATTTAAAAAAAAATTTAAAAATTTTAAAAAAAATGAACCCAAGTTATTTTCTTAGCAGTCAAAAATGAACCTAGGCCTACTAAAATTAATGAGCAGTAGTAAGTAAAATATTTGAGTTTCTGTTTCAACGTGGGACTGGTTCTGTTTATAATGTCTCAAAAACTATACATGAAATGGGGCAAATTGAAGAATGAAGCAATACTGTTTTGTATTACTTTCTGAATGATATACAACAATGATGAAGACTCTGTTTATAATGTCTCAAAAACTATACAATAAATACAAAGAATAAATAAGAAACTAAAGTAAACTTTACAATTGTTCTTCCCGAAACTGTCTTCTCCAAAATCTGTCTCGCTGTTGTTGTTGTGTGAAAGAAGAAAATGATACCTTTCGAAACCTGTCTGGAACCTGAAAGCTGTGTTGGTTTGACACTGGGTGAGTGAATGTCCGTTTGAATTTTGAAATACAAAGAAGATAATTCTGAAATGTTGCACGCCTTGATGAATGCAAGTTCTTGGATTGGTTCACTCTCCCTTGTTGAAGCTTCCATCATTGTAGTTTCCGGATATGAAGACGGTAGTTTGGCTTAAGGCTTCGATTTAGTTTGGCTACATGGAAAAGAAGGGACAAAAGTTAAGCTGCCAACTACAGAGCATAATTTTTTTTTTTCTATAAGAATAGCCAACTACTACACGAGTCAATTTGGCACAAAGATCCTTTATGTTCTGACAATCTATTATCGTAAATACACGTACAAAGAATATTAAAAGAGTAGTTTCCAAGCGGTTTACGTTTGAGATGTATGAGAAGTTAGACATAAAGCAATAACAACGATGAATGCAAGGATTTTTACGTGATTCGATCCAATGTAGGAAAGAGCAAAACTTCTATTGCTGCATGTTTGAAAATTAGTAGTTCTGGTATATTGAAAGTGTTATCACTTTCTCCGAATTCTCAAAGCCATTCCCACAGTTCTACGCCCCTGTTTTGTCGCCTAGAAACTCTCTGCTCCTATTTTCTTTCAACTCTGTTTTATATTAAGTACCTTGTTTGATGCACCAAAGAAACTTCATCATCAGCAAGTTTCACGACGCTTTTTTCTCTGCGAAGGAAACACACAAGTTGGACAGTTCATGGGCAGTGATTAGCAGCCACAACTTTTGAGCATGTCTTCCATACTGCAGCCCACGCAACGTTAAGCTTCCATTAAAACGCAGAGGATTAAGGCTACGTCGAACATTACGTGTCTACATACTTTTTGTCATATTCAAATGTGCCCATGGTGTTGGAAAATAAACAAGGATCATACAACAAATATACATATAAAAAAATTAGTAAAAAAACTAATAATTTTACAGGGTTTGAGATAAATCAATCCTTATATTTTTAGAGAGGTAGTTTATCCTTTATTTGGAACTTTCATATAACTTAAAAATACTAAATAATTTTTTTTTAAACAATTTTCTCTCTTTTCAATTATTTTGACAATTCACTAAATAACACGTAACGTATGTTGGGTTTTTAAAAATCTGATAAGCAACTTAGTTGAAAAAATTTTAATTTTTCTTCTCAAAAAAACATTTTAATTCTATCCTTACCTCTAGTTTTTGCTTCACAAATATTTATTGATTTTCTTAAGCTAAGGAAAGCCAACCTCATATGCATTTTCAAAAAATAAGGTCAAAATTTACAAGAAAAAATAAAATGTTATCTTTTTCTGTATAGGCAACTACAATTAGGACATCGTCATTCGTCAAGACAAGATGCTCCTTACATAGTTTTTGCATAAGTTCATCATATACTACCAGACATTCTTGCTCTTTCAATGCAATTGGAAAACCTGGAATGAATCATTTGGTTGTTTCTAATATAGGATCTTAAGTAGATTAATTAAAAAAAAATGGCAGTGGTCCAAGACTCTTTTAGGATTCTTCTGTAATTTTTGGCTTTAGCAATTATGATTCGATAAGTACAAGGTTACTTAGTTCTTAGTATCTTTCCTAACTTTTTTTTTTTTGTTTTCTCAATGTATATTGGAAAGAAAAAAAGGTTATACCATCCTCGAAAAGCTTGCCACATAAATCATGTAGAGCCATAGAAGGGCTTGCTATAACATTGTTTTCTTTGTTGAATCAATACATGGAATTTTTTCTGGGTCAAGATTATACTGCATGAGGTAAACGGCTAAAAAGTCCAGGAAAAGTGAGGGAGCTACTTGGAAGTTAGAGCATATTAAAGTCACATCTCATAATGAAAAATCTTTAGAAAAGGATATTTTACATAGGACTGAATGACAAAAAGATTATGAATCCACACTTGATCAGTCGGGTTAAAGCCTTCTTGAGTTAAGCCGACTTGTTATTTTTTCCTCTTAACATTTTGCTTCTTTAAAATTCTTCATGCTCTTACATGCATGGTCACTTAATAACTTTCCAGGAACTGTAATTAGAGATGAGACGGGGTTGAAAAGACTGGCAAGGACGTTTTGGGTCGGCTGTAAAGCTTGTGATAACCAAGGATTCAACATTAATAGTAACAGATGGGAGCAACCGCAAAGCTGTTGAAAAGAGGGTTTCTCAAATCCGAAGGCTTGTCGAGGTGCAATTTTGTCTCTAGCTACACTGTTGGACTTTCTGCTTTGAGGTTCTTGTAACTTTTCTTGTAGAGATCCCAAAAACCGTGTACAAAAAGGCCTAATAAAAATCTAATTGCCGAGTCCGCAACATATATAAGTGAATACTTCAGTTTAAGCCTGAATACCTAGGCTTTGAACTAACCAATATATAGGAGAACCTTTGGCTGATATATCCTGCTCTCTAATTCTGGAACAGGTAGTGAGATGTTGTTTGGAGCATGCAGCATCTGTTGCCAAGACTTTTCTGACATCCGACACTGTTGTAGTTGACACTAAGGAACTACAGCCCATCAGAATGGGACCGCCAACGCCAATGATGTTGTTAAGGCAAGAGCCTTATAGCAGCTGCCTTCAGCACACCCCTCAGTTTATTTCTAATTACCGGAGCCAGCGCTTCCTTCTAAATTTCCTCTGCAATTATCATGATGGGATACTTCTCTTTTAACTGCACTGTCCAATATTTTAACCATCCCTTTGGGTTTGTGATTATTTTGTCCGCCAAAAATAACTGCAGCCAAAGAATTTCACACCCTGTAATTACTTCACTGGAGAGAATGCTAGACTCCGAAAACCACACAATTCCTACCTTGCAATCATGAAACTCTGCTATCACTTTTGGTCAATCAGTTACAAGGTAAGGGGACAAATATCCACGGTCAAATTGCAGTCCTTCTACAACCTGTAGGGAACAAGAAAATGTTATCCTTTTTTTGTATTGGAAACCACAATTAGGAAACCGTCATTTGTCAAGATAATATGCTCTTTACATAGTTTTTGCATGAGTTCTTGACACACTAAAGAGACATTCCCGCCTACCTATCATAAAACCACTTTAAATTACAAAACCAAAGCCCAACCTTGTAGGGAAACAGGACTACCCTTCCAATTCAATTTGAAAAACTGGAATGAATCTTTTGGTTGTTTCTGAATCACATGGACCCGTAGAAGAGCCTGTTGTAACGTTGTTTTCTTTGTCGAATCAATACATGGAATTTTTGCTGGATCAAGATAACGTTGGAACTTAGCCATTGATGATTTCCTTTACTGTATGAGGTAAATTGCTACAAAGTCTTGGAAACGTTAGGGAGCTACTGGGAAGTTACAGCAGGATAATAAATACTTCAGCATTTCAAGCAATCTAAGTTCACTATTATCATTTGCAACTTTAACAGTTACATTTTCTTAGTGCTAAGTGTAATGACATAAAAACAAAGTCTTTTTGGGATCTGATTTGATGTTTACTTAAGGATGATTGTTGGTTTTTGTTTTATGGGAGATGAAATGTCTTGCAAATTAGTTTGAGTTCCCCTCCCCCCCTTTACCATATTGGATCCTAAAAGTTTCTTTCTTTGCACATTGGGCAATTGTTAAGGTTGTTGCTAAACCAAATTCTGCTGTAAAATTTCAACTAACTGTAGAGAAAGTTTGGAAGTTCTTTAGATGAAGTCTGACCTTATCCCATTTCAGAGGGGAAATGTTTAATTACATGGGCTTGATGGCAATGTTGGTAGGTGAAATGCACAAGGGATAAGAGATGTTGGAAATAGCTTTTTAAGTTGTGTAACAACAGCATATTTGGAAGGCAGCAATGCATTAATTCAAGTCCACATAAGATACCACTTTCTAGAAACGATCACCTTCCGCACAGGGCAACTTCTAGAGATATGTCTAATCCCAATAGATGATTGGTTTCCAGGATATAATCCCACAATCAAAGTATCTTATTCACTCATTTGAGCAATATCTCTCTCCTTTTTCATTTCCGGTTTTACATGCTTCTTTTTTTCCTCACTTTGTTCTTTTCCCTTCCTTTTATGTTTTAAATCTTGTTCATGCTTCTATGTTCTCTTGCTTGATTCTTTTCTTTTTCTCCAGTGCTAAAAATAGATCTTTTCCTATTCTGAGATGTGTTCTAAAGAAGGGTTGTTGGTATCAGGCCTATTAAGCAAATGTTGAATTAAGCTGATGCCGAAATCCTTCACTGATGACTGGGCAACACGTTCTTGTAGGGAAAGCATCCAAGAATCTAAAAGCCAAAGGTGAAATTACTCTTCCTTAAAATGTTCTCATTGAGTTTGCATAGGTTCTATGGGAAGCTTGACAGTTTTTTAAAGAAGTTATTAAACAAAGATAGGGCCTACAATTTGTTTTTGTCAAAAAGGGTTTGTGTCTTCACTTAAAATCAATTGTTCATAAAAATGGACATATGAACACGTAAAAATGATATGAAATTGAAACATTAGCTAAAACAACCACTATTTTATACATTAAGGCCTACAACAAAAACAATAAGAAAAACGTGATAAGGTAAAATCACAAGGGCTAGGTCGCGCTGAATGGCTTCCCCCCATTTTCTATGATTAGGATACCAATCCGTTAGTTTTAACGCCGGAAAATACATATGTTTATAAGTTAAAGATTGTAAGCAATTTTCGGTTTCGGTTTTCTTTATTCTGTTGCACAGCCTGTTTGCAGAAAAAGCATTGTCCTCTAAATTCACATTGTTGGTGATGTGGGGTCCGATCTCTGAATCCTTATTCAACAGCCCAACCCATTCGGCTTTTGTTCCAAAACCCAAATCCACTTCAACACCCAAAAACCAAGAGGAGATTCCATGAATTGGGTTGGATTTCTGCATCCCCATGACAATCAGATTTTCCCCTGCCCAGCGCAGAGCCCCCTCATCCTTTTAGGAGGGTCATATCAACCGTTCACGTCAATGCTTTTGTTTTCCTTTATAGTTAAAATTTGATTCAGGGACAAATATTCTGTGTCTTTTTGTCCGTGTAATTGAATGACCTGGATCTCAAGCCATTCTCACTCACGGACTTTGGGACGCAGTACGAGAGTAGTAATCAATTCGCAGGTCTTAACAACATCAATCCCATTAATAATAAAGAAAGCTAAAGTAAAACAGCCATGCATACAACTAACACAAGAATTAATTACCAGTTTAAGTGATGAACTAATAGGGACAGCCACCATTAGATCTAAAGTTTGATATACCGCGTATTGTGTATGTGTATTGTAATAAAAATATTTAAAAAACACAATGGTTCAGGGAGCTCAGGAAGTTCACTGGGATTGAGAGGGAGCACAGGAAGCACAGGGAGCACGGGAGCACGGGAGCACAGGGTACCGAGCCCTCGAGCTCCCGGTTCAAGCACTCCATCGTAATGGCTAATATAATCCTTCACATACCTTCCTGGGTGATAACTTCCTGGGTCGTTCTTTCTGGGATTCACAAGAATCCGAGGGTAGCGGACCCTCGACCTCACGGTTCAAGTACCCACCGTAATGGCTAGCGTAATCCTTGACATTGCTCACCGTATCGTAAATCCGTCTCCTTGCGTAGTCGAAGCGGTCCGAACCGGGAGGGTTTATCCCACGGAAGTAGCAGTAGACCCAGGACAAGGTGGCCACGACTGCCACGCCGAACCCGCACAGGGACAGGAACGCAGAGGCGCATATAAAGAGAAAGGTGCCGATGGGAAGCCATATGGGGCTGGAGGCAAGGATCAGCGGGGCGAAGACAATAAGGCCGAGGACGGTGGCTGTGACGGTGAGGCCGGTGAGAACGAGCAAGACGGAACCGGAGATGAGGATGGCCAAGAAGCCGACTAGCTGGTTGGAGTTTGGGGCATGGTCTTGGAGTTTACGAAGGAACGTGGAAGAGGTACTTAGGGGTACCTGGCCTTCGGCCATGGTGGGGAGAGTTATGTTAAGGAACCGGAGGGGATGATCGGCAGCTGGAGAGAGTGATCCGATTCGGGAGACATGCAGGGGAACAAGAGAGAACGTTTAAAAAGTATCCAAGAAACTGTCATACAATCAAAAGATTTCTCTTTATTTTCTTATCTAGAATGAGTGTAAAGTGGGATGATGTCACCTCATGAAATGGTACCGTTTTGTGGTGATGAGATGACAACAATCTCTGTTGATAACCTTGAGAGGGTAAATTTTTCTTAACAGTTAACAAAGCTAACGAAATAAATTTTCACTTATTCATTTGTTCAAAAAGTGAAAAGCGTTTGGGTCATAAAAGCTGGATTAGTGAGGTTAAACCAAAGGGATAAAAAGCTAAGAAAACGATGAGCACAAAAATGACAACAACTTCTATTACTAACTTTAAAAGTATTAATATTTGTTAATGTTTAAAAAACCTAGGAAAATTTATTTTAAATTGAATCAACTTGCCAATTGGACCATGTAAAGGGAATTTCTACTAAACCCACTTTGCAATCTATGTGTCGTCCATAATATATATAGGATTTTTTTTAATAACAAATAGCTTTTTAATCGGTGGTATTCCAGAGGATATAACTCCTAAAATTGCACAAAGCTTTGCTTTTAAGGATAATATATTATACTCAACGTAATATAGCAATTGTCATATAGCAAATTCAATTTAGTATGAGCCTTTGATAATTATCAACTACCATATCAGTATTATGTGGCAATATTAAGAGGAGGAAAATGGCATCATTCAGAAACTCTTTGCTCCTATTTTCTTTCAACTCCTTTGTTTTATATTGAGTCCCTTGTTTGCTGTATCAAAGGAACTTCATCAGTCAGTTTCAGCGCCGCTTTCTTCTCTACAAGGGAATATAAGAGTTGGAGAATTCCTAGGCAGTGATTACTAGGCATAACTTTTGAGCATGTCTTGCATACTGCAGTCCACGTCAAGCTTCCATTGAAACAGAGAAGGTTGCGTGCTGTCGCCATGCATGCACATGTAAGGGTGGACAATTTTGAGACATATTTCAATACTTCCACTGCAATATTGCGTGATTCTTCAACAAAATCATTTCCCATTGTGTGTGTCCGTAGTGTTGGAAGATAAACGCGGATCATTCAATAAATATACACGTATAAAAATTATTAAGAAAACTGAGAATTTTATGTGATTTGGGACAAACCAATTTTAACAACTTTTGTGAAGCAATTTGTTTTTTTATATATAGATATTATTTATATGTAACAAATTTAATATTATTTTTCAAAATAATGAAATTTTGTTCCTTTATTTTAATCATATATATAAACATACTAATTAATTCAACTGGCCAAAGGAAGAAAAGTTACACTACTTTAAAAATCATAAATATTGTAACAATTATAGTGGATTTGAATGTTACATTGACTGCATTCAAGAGCCACATTATGCCTAAATTTTTTTTTTTTTTTTTTTTTGATGAATATGTGAGTTTATTCATCGAAGAATAAAAGGTAATACAAGAGCTTAGGGGCATACCCCAGCATTACAATTCATCTAGGAAAAAATAGAGTTTGGAATTCTCCAACTAAGACTCAACAAAACATTTGCTTGAGAGAGTTTAATATTTCTAAATAAGGAAGCTCTTCCACGGACTACTCTCCTGATTTTAGCTAACAATATTGAAATATCAATAGACTTATTCTGAAAACGTCTACGATTACGTTCTAACCATATACAATAAAGACACGCTAAGAAAGAAAGCTTGAGAAGTTTTGCGGCTAAATCCTTTCCCTTAGTTGCTTTAATCATCCATTGCAATTCAGATTCCCAATCAAGGATGACCTTACGAATACCTTGTTGAGCTAGAATACTTCTCCAAACCTGGTTAGTCCAAGTGCACTGAAAGAACAAATGAGATCTATTTTCATAGTTAGATCCACAAAAATCACAATGCAAATCAATTGAGGAAAGCCATCGGGAAACCACTGCAGCCGTAGGTAGTTTGTCTCTACATATGAGCCAACCAATGAAGTTATGTTTGCTGATTCCTCCTGACCAGATCAAATTATACCATTCAACCTCAGAGCTCACTTGACGTAACTCCTTGTACGTTTCCTTACAACAATAGGAAGGCTTGGATAGAGTAGAGGTTAAAGTTTGGCGTAACTTTAGAAGACCTCTCCAACTCCATGCCATAGTTCCCTTGATGTCAAGATCCATAATTGAATTTCTCCTGCATTTAGTACTATGAATCCACTTACTCCATAAAGATGAATTAGGGCAATTTATGAGATTCCAGAGAGATCGTCCCAACAAAACTTTATTCCATACTTTAAGGTTTAGTAATCCAAGACCCCCTTCCTTTTTTGGTGAACAAACAACTTGCCAAGCAACCTTATGAGTTTTATGATCTGATGAGTGGCCTGCCCAAAGAAAGTGTCTTATCTTGTATTATGCCTAAATTTTGTATTACACAAAGCACATGTAGCAAGGTCCTCAATTGTTTGGACAAATTTGAGAAGATGTTGGTGGTTTTTCTTGTAAAGTACTTCCAAATTTAATATGTGGATGCTTTCTAAGAATACATTGAATATAGACAGTAAAATCACATTTTTTACAATAATAAAAGCAAACATTTGGATATCTTTTTTCTTCACAAATGAAGCAATAATATACTCTTAAAGTATTTCAACATAACTCTCCATAGCAAGGAAGAGAGGATGCATATGATTTTCGTGGTTAAGCTTTTCCGGAACGAAAAGACATTGCACATCCAGCTTTGGCCACCAACATCCAACTTTACATGCATAGGCGAAGCCATGATGAATATGGTGACAAAAACCACACCAGAACAATTCCGTGGATGGTGCCCTTGTAACGACTTTGAGTGGATGTGGGTGAAATGGGCCCCGCGTGATGGTTGGAGGTAGTTTGGAGCATTTAGAGTGGAGAAAGAGACTGCAATGCTGATAGCTATAAAATGGGGGAAAGATTATAAGTAACAGACACGCCTCACACCTCTCCTCATCTAGGGGCTCTTCATAGCTGAGGATCAATTCATGTTCTTCATGACTAAAGTGGTTTATTTTCGAAGGACTTCTTGTCTCTCCCTCCCTTCCATTCAACTCAACCAAATGAATCATATGTGCTTTGTACTCATTAAAATTAATTGATCCACTCTTATTCTCCCTCCAGTCTCCCCTATCCTTTGCATACTTCATGTGAACAATGTAATCACATTGTCCACAATAGTAAGCTCCACCTTCTATATTCACCTCCTTATAACAAATGTTACAGAATATAGGATCCTGATTCCTGACTCGGAGAATAAAATATGTGCGAGTGAGAGAGTGATCATGTGTAAAAACTTTAATGGTCTAAGAAAATTCAGCGCACTTCTGATGGGTCAGGACCCCGCATCCAGCACAGACGTAGGCCCCACCCTCCCTTTCATTACCACCACAGGCTTGGCAAGTGAATGGAATCGGCCTAAGAATGGGTCTAAGTGTGTGTTGGTGGTGACTTTCGGCACTAATTTGCAAACGGGAAAAGCATCTCACGTGGATGGTATTATCGCAAATTCGACAACCGTAAAACAAGGAAGACAATTTTCTATCCCCGCAAACTTCACATCTTTCCCGCCACCTGTATTGGAGAGTTGCGATGTGGTGTGGTTGTTCCGCATGATGATGACGTGTCACGTGGGAAAAGTGAGTGCAGGATTTATGAAGAAGGAAGGCGCATTTGTAGGTGGGACCACATGCTGGTTCGCTGCATCCCTCACAAATATCTTCATTCTTCCCCTCTTCCACGTAGATCAAGTGATGTCTCTCGTGACTTTCCTCCCACTCGACAGAGCATGATGCATGTGTGAGAAAGTTGCACTCCAAGCATTTGTAGGCGGGGCATTGGAATATTGGTTGTTCGCAAATCTCGCAAACAACATCGTTCTCGGCATCACTCGCTAGTTCATCACAAAAGATCAAGTGATGCCATAGACCGCAATCTCCGAACTCCGTCTTTGTCTCCCTTTCTTACGCACACAATCACACAAAAAGGCCAAAGATAGTTAGCATTTAATTTTGTGATGAGAGCATATGTTTAGCATGATTAGTACACACATTTATCAAATATAATAATTAGCTGGTGACATTTTATTAACATATTCATCTCAAAGCATTTATCTAAAAAATAAGAAAGAAATAAAACTAGTATCAAACTAACCAAAATACTTAAAATACATGTTAAACATGACTATAGAAGTTACAACCATTGACAAAGGTGTAGAGGAAAAAATAATGTAAACCTTCTATAAGATGCAAAGATTGAGTCATTAAGATGTATGATAAATTAATGAAAATTAAGAAATCATAGAAATTTTACTCTTTTTTAAAATAAGATACTACCAATTTGTTGTGCTTCCTAACTACTACGAAAGTTATTTATAGAGGGTGAAATTCTTGCCTTAATTTATGAGGAACTTAGTTATTCCTTCTTTGTTTTTTTAATAATTTCCCTCTTACATATTCTTTTCTTCCTCCTTTTTCGTTACCTGTTTCACATGCTTTCTTTTTTAACGTTGCTCTATTGTTTTCGCATCACTCTTCCTTTCCTTCATAGTTTTATTTCTTCTTGTTAGGCTCCTTTGTTAGCCTTTTTTTTTTTTTTCTTTTCTTCATCTCTAACGATAGAAATCGATCTCCTGCTGTGTTGGGATATGTGTCCTAAAGAAATTTCATACAATGCAGCGTGACTTGTATGCAAAGGTAAAGTTGGTGCTCAAATCCTTCACAGAAATCTTCTGATGTAAGTCTTTTGAAGTCTCGATGACAGTTCAGATCTATACGTTACACTCTGGCTTTGGTTTGTGGATTTAAGCTAAATGATTAGTACTGTTCTGTTAAGCAGGAATCGTTCTACAAGCGATAGAAATGTTCTTCGTATTGTATGGAACATATACGAGCATGCGAAAGGCTAAACCCGAAATTGGATCTTGTCTTTTAAATGCTCTAGTGAACAATATCTTCAGAATTTGCATCTGTCAAGCTACATAGCCTTTTATCTCAGGATTAGTAGCATTGCAACAGTCTACCGATTGCTAACATTACATGCAAAGGCTCTCGGCAACTCTTCTTAAATATATAAGAATCTTATGAAGTATGCCTGGAAACTATAAACAACAGAGCATGGCAAAATCTAGAATCGGTTGAATCAGATAATTGTAGCGTATGGTCATGCTTCGGTTGCAAATGACAAGCCTTTCATGAAGAAACTCCGTCAGGTGAAGCCAAATTGCGTTCCAAGTCAATTTTGCCGCTTGATCTACTTGTAAACTTCGTATAGGAAGAGTAATTTTCTTCAATCACTCGAACCCTTGCCATCTTTCTTTGAAGTCTACATTTCCTCCCTGCAGTACAGCAAAAAATGGTTACAAATGTTTACATCTCCCATCTCTACCACTGAGTTTGCATGTCCTTTGAAAATTAAAAGTGGAACAACTAGAGGAATCGAGCTAAGATCTCATTAAACCATGCCATGAAAAACAAAAGCAATGTAATCATTAAAGCATGAAAAAAAAAATACAATGTCCTGCATTATAGCTTATTTAATCTCTGCAAAGCAATTGATCGAGAAAAACTTCAAAATTTCCTTAACAGTCTTATCATATGCTGTTGTTTTTTTCTTCTTTTCTGTCCCCACGTTGCTGGTCCTCCCCCTTCATTTCGATTTCCTGTACAAACTCCTTTATTCTCTCACTTTATCCTTTTCATTTTTCCACATCTTTTTTTTTTTTTTCTCTTTTCGTCTGTTTTTTTCTTATTCTGTACAGCAAGCATGTTTTTTTGCTTTATTCTTTGTTTTTGTTAATCGAGAAGGTTTGTATCCTAGCCTATCAAGAAAATATAGATTGATTTCCGCACCCAATCGCTCCACAGAAATCACCTTATGCAAATTTATGAACTCTTGATGACCGTTCACATGTATACCAAAAACTTTGGCTTTAATGTAGGAATTCAAGCCAAGTAATTATAACCTATTTTGTTAAGCCGGAATCCTCCCCCTATGAGGGATGAAACTTTGTTCTTGCTTTAGCCTATCAAACTTTATTATCGCAATTTGAATTGTCTAAGAAGCTTATTAACCATGAGTCATAAGATGAAGTACAAGTAGGAAATGGGGGATAAGCATATGCTTGGTAAAGAAAGTGCCCCAACCTAGCCAACTAGTTATGTTCTTTCCCTATAAAGAAGCAACACATATTCAAGGATACATTATATTCTTACTTCCTCTTTTGAAGAGTGAACCACCCCTTGGGATTTGGGATAAAAGGATTTAAACGTAAAGCACAAAATGAAGTACATCACTTGCAATAAAAGTATCCAATTCATTTTTTGTTTATTTCTTCTTCATCATCTTCCCATCCCTATAACACCCCAAGGGACACGGTCACCGAAAATTGGACCATCTTATGTGCATTTGTTTACTCATATATGATTCTAAAGGTGCTCTAGCAGCAACTTAGCCATCACCAACATTTTTTTGTTGTTACTATACAAGGCAAACTATAAGAAGTTTTGGAAAACGTCCTCTGAGTCTTAGATTAAATTGGCCTTGATTATATGCAATAATCTAGTCATATAAATGAGATAACAAGGATGTTAGACCTATTAAAATAATATTTTAAAGCTTTTGGATGTCCAGTCTCACCCTTTAATATTACAACTTCAAGAGTAACACTTTATAAGTCTGTGTTTGAGATCAAAAACTGAAATGAAGTTCTTTAATGTCTCTTGGACTTCATCTAATTTGTATGAGAAGGAAAATAACATTACATGAGATTGTTATGAACGATGTACGATAGAAGCTGAAGGAAGTATGTGGTTCCTGTCCTAGTTCTATTATGTAGATACAAATCACAGTGGAAGCAGTAGTCAATTAACAAACTACTATAGGGACAGTGACATCCCATTTTCTTTAATTAGTTGTGAATGATAAAACTAATAGAGGGGGTAAAGTTCTTAAGCTTTCATCCCTTTGTTTTAAAATTCTAACACATAAAGGATCTTCATGGTAAAGATTGACGTGAAAAATTCTGTTTGTTTTTCTGTTACTTTCTCTACTTAATCATACTAGTGAAAAACAAGGTGAAGAAGAATAGTGTTGTCACATGGTAATGGATCACATCCTTGGGTAACCATTTTTGTTCTTGCCTTAGCAACATATTTTTCACGGTTTACAAAATTGAATTTTACATTTATATATCACACAACAGCCTTCACAAAATTTTGCTGGCTCAAGGGCTGTCCATAGAAGTAGTTGACGAAGTTTAGTACTAGCTCAACTCAATAAATCCCTATTTAAGCTTTATAGGTTTCGCCACATGTATTAGCATTACCATCCGGATCAATGTAGGGCTATTTCTCCATGATCAAGAAATGCAAAGAACATGTAGAATTGTAATCTTGAAGGCTTCCTACGTTGCTATCTTGGGAGTTTTACCCCATTGATCTGATGCTAGAGACAAAGGCCATAGTAATGTTAAAGAGAAGATCTTTATTGGCTTTCAAGTAGTTTCTTGGTTAGGTAATGATGAATTTTTCAGAAGGACTAAGGCGATCATTTTAGTACTTTTCAATTGGCTTAGGGACATAAAACAACTAAATTCACAAACATCAATGGTTGCATCATCAAGTCATTTAAGTGAGATTTGACTAAAAGGTATAAATTTCTTACAGCTTGAGAGTGATTTTTAAAAATGAAGATCTATTAAGAGTGTTTTTCTTGCATTTTGAGTGATGCAACTCAAGCTAGCTTACAATCTGCTGATGTTCCTTGCTTTGATCCCATATGTTATTTATAGGATTTCATACCTCAAAAATTTGCTCCCACCAAAAAGATAGAATGGAAAGAATACAAATTTTTTGCTTGTTTCTTAGTAATTTCAAATATTTAAATGTTAATTGTTTCACTAATAGGTCTTTATCCATGTAAGTGTGCATGGCTGCAGTCATCGTGATTTTTGTTATGGAAAAAGTACCATAGCTGCAAACAGGGATTGGTATGTTTATGTCTGCCCTTTCTTTGTTGAATCCATACATAGAATTGGTGCTGGATCAAAATTAGGCTAGAGATTAGTTGTCAATGACTCCCTTTACTTTATAAGGTAAACCCTTAGAAAGTTTTGGAAAATGGCCACTTATGTCTCTTACTAATTTGGCCTTGATTGTAATAAGGAGAAGTGAGGAAGTTATTATGACGTTAGAGCAAGAAAACAGGCAACCAAAGTTCATTGCTATGTTTACAACTTTAACAGATACTTATTTGAGTGCCAAGTCTAGCAATTGAAAAAGAAACCAAGTCTTTTAGGATATGAGTTGATGTTTACTTCAAGATTATAGTTGGTTTTTGTCTTATATGAGATTAAATTTCTTGCTATCTAGATTGAAATTCCTTGTCCATTTTCATTGTATTGGATCCTAAATGTTTGTTTGTACATTGTGAAGTTTTTAAGGCTACTACTAAACCAAATTCGGCTATAGAATTCTAACTAACTGTAGAGAATGTTAAAACCTTTTAGGATGAAATCCAACCTCATTGAATTTCAAACTAGCAAATGTTGCATTACTTGAGATTGATAGCAATGTCATTCCTGTCCAAGTTCTGTTAAGGCAAGGAAAATAGGCATTGAGGGTCAGTTTGGCAGAAAAGATTCAAAAAATAGTGGCAATGGATCAATAGCTGATGAAGAAACATGCCTTGAGCTGAATGAAAGGAGCAAAAGACTTTTTTTCTTCTAATTTTTCCTTTAAACTACTATGTTTCTCTGAAAATAATTGTTGTACTCTAACAAAACTCAACATTTTCACTGAGATAAATTATCTTTTTTTTTATTCTTATTAATATCATGCTGGAAAAGCAACTTGAAATTTAAATTGCTTAGCTTCATATCAATATAATGTCAGAAAAAAGATTTTAAATCTAAATTGATCAAGGATAGCTGCATGATTCCTCAAAAAATCTTGACGACGGTAGCCTTCCAAGCTCTTCTTAGGCCAAGGATGGATTAAAGTTCTACCGCTATTAAGCCATTCAAGACACAAGGAAAATAACTTGACAACTCTTTTACTTAATTGGAGAATCATGAAATTTCCAAGGTGCACCCATCGAGACATCTCGTCTATGGCCATATTTCTTCCATCCCTTCCACCAATTGAACCAAATGCATTTTTATAATCATTGGAACCAAATGAGTCATCTGCACTAATTCAAAGCCTTTGAAAAGAAATCAAAGAATCACAGAAGTTTTTCTCTTTTTCAGATAAGAAACTATGAATTTATATGCTTTCTAACTAGCACAAAGATATCCATCTCTTTCTTCCCTCTACGTCCACATAATCTTTCCTTCCTTCTTTTTCTTTTCCAATTTTACAATGTTCTCTTGCTGTGTTGGGATGTGTCCAAAAGAAATGTTGTACAATACAGCGTGACTTGTAAGCAAAGGTAAAGTTGATACTTAAACCCTTCACAAAATCTTCTGATGTAAGTTTTTCATAGTCTAGATGACAGTTCAGATCTAGACCTTACTATTTGACTTGGTTCTTGGATTTGAGCTAAATGATTAGTCCTGTTCTATTAAGCAGGAATCGTCTTCTACAAGAGATAGAAATGTTCTTCTTATTGTATGGAACTTATACAAGCATGTGAAAGGCCAAACTAGAAATTGGATCTTGTCTTTCAATCCACAGAGCATGCCAAAATCTAGAACTGGGTGGATTAGATAATTGCAGCATATAATCATGTTTCGGCAAGAAATGACAAACCTTTCATGAAGAGACTCTATCAGATGAAGCCCAATTGAGTTCCAAGTCACTTTTTCAGCTTGATCTACTTTTAAACTTTGTCAATTTTTCATCTCTGCCATTGAGTTTACATGCCCCTTGAGAATTACAAGTGGAATAACCAAAGGAATCGGGCTAAGATCTCATTAAACCATGCCAAGAGAAAACAAAAGCAATGTAATCATTAAAGCATGAAAAAAGACATGCAATGCCCTACATTATAGCTTATCTAATCTCTACAAAGCAAATGGTCGAAAAAAGCCTCAAAATTTCCTTAATAGCATTATCATATGCTATTAAGATGTGCCTCGTTACTGTTCTTTTTTTTTTTTTGTCCCCACTTGCTATTCCTCCTTTATTCCTGATTTCATGTACAAACTCCTTTGTTCTCTCGCTTTGTCCTTTTCATTTTTCCACATATTCTTTTCTTTTGTTCTCCCTCTGTTTTTCCTTCTTTTGTACATGAATGCATATTTCTAGTTTAGTCTCTCCCATTGTTCTTTTCATTGTTTCTACATCTCCTATTCTTTTCTTCTCCGTGTGTTTTTCCTATCTTTTATGCATGCATCTTTGTTCTTTTGCTTTATTCTTTTCATCATCTTTTTGATCAAAGAAGGTTTCTATGATTCCTCATGGCCTAATCAAGAATAGATAGTTCTTTGCATCTTTCAAGAATACGGTGTCTTGCTTTTTGACTTAGGGAATGGAAGATGTGCAGGTGAGAGAGTGATCATGTGTATCAACTTAAATGGTGTGAGGAAATTTACCATACTAAACATAAGTCAAAAGTCGGCATACACTACATAAGTAGGCTCTACGATCACTTTCGTCACCACTATAAGCTTAGCAAATGAATGGAATTGGCTTAGGAAGGAGAGAAATTAAACTATAGCCAAGAAAAATACCTTGTTCAGCTCTACTGTCCAGTTTATGTCAAAGTTGTTATGGCATATGGATGAAGCACATCGAGCCAAAGATTTTCAGATGGTCAACTGCTGGTTTGCTCTTTTTCCAAGCCTCATGAGGGGTCTTGTTTTGCAGTGTTAAGGTAAGGTTTCGATTGAGTAAATACACAGCTGTATTTACTGCTTCTCCCCAAAATTCTTTTGGGACTTTCTTCTCTTCAATCATACTTCTTGCCATGTCCATGACAGTTCGGTTTTTCCTTTTAGCAACCTCATTTTGTTCTAGGGAATAACTTGCAGTTAGTTGATGGACAATACCTTCATTTTCACAATACTTGATAAATTCTGTGCTTTGGTATTCTCCTCCTCTGTCTGACTGCAGAGTCTTAATTTTCATCCCACTTTCTGATTTTGCTTCCTTTTTGAATTTCAGAAAGCACTTCAAGGCCTCAGATTTTTCTTTAATGAAATAAACCCAGCAAAATCAACTTGCATCATCAATGAACAATATGAAGAACCTGTTCCCCTCCTTGGTATGGACTATCATAGGTCCACACACATCAATGTGCACTAGCTCCAGCTTTGCTATCACCTTTTCTTTTCCTTTGACTAGAAATGCTCTTCTAGAGCTCTTCCCAAGTTAACATGATGTGCAAACAGTTCCAGGAGCCTTGATAGCTGGCAAGCCATTTACCAAATGCTGAGTGTGGAGCTCCTCCAAGGACTTGAAGTTCAGGTGTCTAAAACGGAGGTGCCATAACCAAGATGCATCTTCAGCATCACTCAAAGCAGTTTGGTTGGCATATTTGAGCCTAAGAGAGAAGTTTCGAGCACTAGTCATGGGAACACTGATGAGCTTCACACCCTGCTCATCATAAATTTGACACTGCCGATCTTTGAATAAAAGGTGGCACTTACTTTCCATCATTTGCCCCATACTAAGTAAATTAGACCCCAACGCAAGAACAAACAACACATCACGGATAAGCTTTCTCCCATTAAGAGTTTGTACAAACACACTGCTTTTCCCTAACACTTTAATGAACTTGTCATCACCTAGCCTTACACGAGATGTATAAGTTTTATCAAGAGAACTAAACACTTCTACATAGGGAGTCATATGGTTAGTATAACCACTATCCACAAACCACATGCTTGGATCTACATAGGTTACTAACAAACTAGCAAAAAATAGAACCTCCTCATCCTCTCCTGTTTCTTTTTCTGCCCAATTAGCTCGATTCTCCTTAAATCTACAATTCTTCTCCACATGACCGAATTTTTTACAATGTCGGCACCGCAGTTTACCCTTATTCCAGCAATATTTTTCTAAGTAGTTGGTTTTGTTATAGACCTTGCAGGGGGGATACCGAGCTCGGTCATTTGTTGCCTCACTTTCCTCTCCAGGGGTGGGTTCTGGACAAGAACCCAGGTTCACAGCATTTTTAAAGGCTATTTCTAAAGTGGCTTTCTCCTTCTTACGACCAATTCTTCACTCAAACACTTCCATAGAGCCAATTAATTTAGACATTGACATGTTGGCAAAGTCTTTAGTTTCCTCAATATTAGTCACTATGGGGTCAAATTTCTCTATCAAGCTGATGAGAAGCTTCTCAACAACTCGAGACTCAGGTAAGGGGCCCCCTAAAGACCGAATTTGACTTACTACCACATTTAATCTATTATAATACGTAGAAATTGTTTCCCCCTCCTCCATCTCAAGCAATTCTAAATCACGTTTAAGGGATTGCAGTTTGATAGATCGTACCTTGGGGGTGCCAAGAAATTCATTTTCCAAGGCAATCCACATTTCATATGGAGTGGCAGCATGAGAGAGACACATGAACAAATTCTCTGCAATGGCAAGTTGCATGATCATCATCACCCGGAGCTCTTTTTCTTGATTTCTCCAAAATTTCTCATGTTCCGCAGGGGAAAGTGGTACTTCATCATCAACCTTCGGCAGCCCATTTTGAACGAGGTCCCACATGCCCTAGCATTTGAGGTAGGTGGTAATTTTAAGGCACCAAGTGTGATAGTTATTGCCATCAAAGAAAGGAACAGGAAGGTGGGAATGAGGTAGGACACGAGCGGGTTGTGGGTTGCTGGCAACAGTGGAGGAAGCGAGTGTGCTAGTGGGTGTGGCCATGAGAAATGGGTTATGATCGGAAAGAGAAAGAAAATGGGTTAAAGGAGAGAGAAGAGATAGGGAATGGATAGAGAGATAAAAATGAGGGCAAAAACAAGGACGTGTCTATGAGAAATTGAACCTAGGCGCTGATACCACTATTACAAATTGAGACTTTCATGTGAAGGCTTAGGTGGATCGTTGATTTGTGTTTGGATTCAAAAGAATGGACAGATTGAAGAGCAAAAAAAAGCTTTCTTCAATACAAAAGGCCACAAGTTAAAAGGCCATGAGACAATACAATAGTCCGTTGCCCATAGCACAACTACAGACAAACACTTATACTACCACACACACACTGCCATCATTACACCTATCACAAAATAAGCACTCCTTTCTGTAGCCTACAATTTCTTTTCTTCCACGTTATCACTTACTTTGCACACTTCATGGAGCTTCATTCATAAGTCACTGCACACTATTTTGTCTACTACAACAGCCACTCAAACTGACCAATATGAGTGGCTGACAGCCCCATCACATCTCAACATGAAAGTGATTTTCGGGAGGTGTGTATCATACCGGTCATAAATGAAGGCATCTCACATCTCTATCAGGAGCTGTAAAAGTTATGTTAACCATTACAGCAAAGGAGAGGGGATGTTGGTGAAGTTGATGCTTAAGGGATTTCAAGAGTAAAAGACATTGAACACCCATGGTTCTCCTGGGACAAACTTTGTAGGTGTACCTGAAGCCATGGTGATAACATTTTCACATCAAAATCCATACAATGTTTCACATCTTTAGCTAGAAATTTCACTTTGGTGTAGGAATTGAAGCTAAATGATTAGTCTTCACGGCTGAACTAGAATAGTCATCCCACAAAGCAAACAAATTTGTTAATCCCGTACGAATTCGCCTTAACTAGTTAATGCTTGGCGTCATTCCCTTCAACGCAATCAATGTAAGGCCACGCTCAAAATGAGAAGAAATTAAATTAAAGAATAAATTGAACACATCGTTTGCAATAGTTCAAAATCGATATCCATATAAACTAGGAAGGATTGGTTATTTTTTGAAGAAGTTTTGTTTTTAAGTGAAAAAATATGATACTCAACTTAATATAACAAATTTCATCTATCAATGTTAATTTAATATAATCCTTTGGTAATTGTCAATCACTATAACAATATTACGCAGCAATATTAAGAAGAGGAAAAGGGCATCTCTCGTAAACTCTCTGCTCCTATTTTCTTTCAACTCCTCTGTTTTACATTAAGTCCTCTGTTTGCTGCACCGAAGGAATTTCATCTGTAAGTTTCAGTGCTGCTTTCTTCTCCACGAGGGAAACACCCAATTTACAGAGTTCATCGGCATTGATTAGTAGCCACAAATTAGAGCATGTCTTGCATTCTGCAGCCCCATCAAATTTCCATTAAAACAAAGAAGGTTGCTCGCTGTCAACATGCAAGCACATGTAGGCATGGACAACTGTGAGCCATATTTTTGACACTTCCATTACAATATATTGCGTGATTCTTCCACAAAAGCATTTCCTATTGTCGAAACAAGGTTATCTCGCACATAACTTGTGTGTACATACTTTGTAGATGGATATGACGTAGAAGACAATTGCTCTCTACGTAGTTTTAAAATGAGTTAGCAACATGTTCCAGCCACATTCATGTCTACATACACTAATACCACGTATCTTTCGATGCTAATAGAGAATAATAGACTTCAATCTTAATTGCAAGATTTCAATTCATCAAAATAATCTTAATCATGGTAAATTTGAAATAGTTTAATGTCAATAGCCATTCAAACTCTTCCTGAACCAAGTATGGATTAAGGGTGCATGAACATGGAGTCCTTCATGGATGTAGATAAACAACACTTTTACATTAAGGGATAATCATGAAATTTCCAAGGAGCATACCTCGGGACATCTAGTTCTAGTATGCAGAAAAAAAAAAATCATTCCAAGATACCTTTTGATAAACTTACAAGCAAATTTCTGCATAATAATTAGAAATTCAATCTTTATACTCTAGCCAAAATGATGAAATCAAGTTTTTAAAAATGATGATGCTTTTCAGGAATTATAATTCCATTTATTGGAGATCAATTCAATGCTTCCAATAGAACTCCTTTATCTCTCTCCCTACAAAAGCGGTGATCAAGGGCATGAACAATATTTATCAAACTATAGAAAAAGACCACTTTAAATTACAAAACCAAAGCACAAACCTCTTATGACACTTACTATACTTCAAGACAACCAATATTTTTCACAATCATAGTAAATATGAATGTTACATTGAGTGCATTCAAAAGCCACACCATGCCTAAATCTTTCATTACAAAAAGCACATGCAACAAGGTCCTTATTTGTTCGGACAAATTTCAAAGGATGCTGGTGGTTTTCCTTGTGCAGAGTATTTCCAAATTTGATATGTGGATTCTCTCCAAGAGCAGATTGGATATGGGCAGCAAAATCACATTCTTCACAATAATAAAACCAATCCTTTGGGTCTCTTTTTTCTTCACAAATAAAACAACAATATCCTTCTAAGTCATCTTCACATTTGTAGGTAAGTTTAAGAATATGTGGATCGCATGGATGTCTCGCCACAAGTGGAAAATTTACACATGCCTGACATAAGGTGAATTGGCAATTAGTGCACTGGAAATTCCCGCACACTTTACCACAACCGTTGCATCCTTCATTATTTTGAATAGCAAGGAAGAGAGGATGTAGATGACGTTGGTGGTTAAGGGTTTCTGGAATGAAAAGACATTGAACATCTAGCTTCAGGTCCTCACATTCATTACAAGTATAAGCAAAGCCGTGATACAAACGGCCACAATATTCACACTCGAACACTTCCATGGATGGTGCAGTTGTAACGGCAGTGAGTGGGTGTGGGTGAAATGTGCCTCGCGTAACGGTTTGAGGTAGTTTGGCGCATTTATGGTGGAGAAAAAAAACTGCAATGCTGACAGTTATAGAATGGGGGAAAGATAATAAGTAGCATACATGCCTCACACCACTTTTTATCCCCAGGCTCTTCATAGTTGAGGATTAATTGGTGTTGTGGATGACTAAAATGGTTCATCTTCAAAGGACTTGCTATTTCACCCTCTCTTGCATTTTCAACCAAATAGACCATATGTGCTTTATACTCATTGAAATTAATTGATACACTCTCATCTTGCCTATCATCTTTCCATTCTCTTGCACACAACATGTGAACAATGTAATCACATTGTTGACAATAATAAGCTCCGCCCTATGTATTGACCTTTTTATAGCAAAGGTAACAGAATATAAGATCCTGTTTCTTGACTTGGGGAATAGAATATGTGCAGCAGAAAGAGTGATCATGTGTTTTAACTTTAATGGTGTGAGGAAATTTACCGCACTGACGATGAGTCAAGAGTCGGCACACACTACACAGGTAGGCCCTACCCTCTTTTTCATCACCACCACAAGCTTGGCAAGTGAATGGGATCGGCTTACGAAGGAGGAAAGGTTCATGTTGGTGGTCGTCGTCAGCACTAGTTCGCCAACGGGAAATGCATTTAATGTGGATATCAAAATTGCAAGGTGGACAACTGTAAAACAAGGATGTTCTATCTTCATCCCCACAAACATCACAATAACGGTTATTCTTCAGTTTGAGAATAAGGGTGTGGTCTTGGTGGGTGGTATGATGTGTCACATGGGATAATTGAGTGCAGGATTTATCAAGAAGGAAGGAACATTCGGGGATGGAGCAATTTTAGGCAGGACCACATGCCGGTTCCCCGCATCCCATGCAAACACTACCTCATTTCCATTATTCTCCATCTCTTCTACGTAGATCAAGTGATATCTTTCATCAAAATCATGATGTTTGACCAACCTCTTGGGGCATGGTGCATGTTGGAGAAACTTACACTCCAAACATTTGTAGGCGGGGCATCCTGATACTGCTTCTTCGCAAAGGCTGCAAACAAAACTGTTCTCGGCATCACTTTCGACTTCTTTGGTATTGCTTTTCAACTCTCCCACATTACTTTTAACTCTTCGACATTTTTTACCGCATCTTTTGCATGAATTACCAGCTTTTCACAAAAGATCAAGTGATGCCACAAACTACAATCTGCGAATTCCATCTCTGTCTCTCTCCCTAGACTCTCTGTAGTACAAATTACAAGGAATTTGAATCTCTACCATTCATCATGTTTACCTTTATTTTAAAATACAAGAGGCACAAAAAAAATATATATATATTTATATATTCTGAAATTTCGCGAAGAAATTCGGTCAAATGAAGCCCAATTGAATTCCAAGTGAGGTTGTCTGCTTGATTTACTAATAGACTCTCTAGAAATATTAATTTTATTATATTACTCTAACCCTTGCAATCTTTCTTTGAACTCTAAATTGCCTCCCATCAATACAACAAAAAATGGCTACCAATGCTTAAACCTTTCATCTCTGCCTTTGTGTTTGCATGTCCTTTTAGAATTCTATGTAACAACCAGAGGATTTTGGCTAAGATCTTGATAAACATGCCATGAAAAACGAATGCTCTTATAGCTTATTTAGTTGCTGCAGATATAATTGAATTGATTACCCAAACTTAATGAATTTGCAAAACAATGTTTTGAACAAGTTCAAAAATGCCCTTGACTGCATTATCATATGCTGTTAAGACGTGCGTCACAACCATCACATGACAATTTACGTGAAATGTAACTTCTACTTGAGACTGCAATAAAGCTAGTAACTTTTTTTTTTTTTTGGTGTTCTTCATTTTTTATTTAGGATACATATTTGTTTATTCTCCCAGCTTTGTTCATTCATTGTTTCTACACCTTTTCTTTTTTTCTTCCTCTATTTTTTCTCTCTTTTCTATACATGTGTCTCTATTCTTTTGCCTTATTCTTTTCTTTAACTCTATCTTTCAAATAAAGTTTTATAATTCCTTATGACATGTTAAGAAAATAGAGCCCTTAGTATCTTGCAAACAATTCCTTGGTTGATTAGTTTGTAGGGTACCTATAATTTCTTAAGGATCATCTCTTTCATCCTTTATGACATTCACCTCCTTTACCGAATGAGTATTACAATTGTCAAAATTAAGGGGAGGCGAAGTAATGGTAGCACTATCATTACCCAAAAGAAGCTCACATTGCAACTCCTAAATTGGATCACATATCTTAGAAGGAAATGCATGTTAGGTCCACATAAAACTTGCTATGACCATGATTTAAAACAGGAAATTCCCTTTGTTTAAGGCCAACATTAATGCAAACAAAAATTTTAAGGAAAAAAAGAAATCAATCTTGCTCAATGGGTACCGAAAAATGAGTTTTTGCCTTATCTTTTTTTTGTTATATGCTTAAATAATCTAAAAACTTGCATGGAGTACATTCCTAGCTCCACCGTCCTGAAAGAGGTTACCAAATGAATCACAAAGAGGGTAGCGTATAGTCTTTTGGAGAAGTGTCAAAGGATGCTGTGATTTTCTTGTGTGTAGTTAGTTCCAAACTTATGGATTTTAAAGTAGTAAAACTTGTAGTTTAGATCTCCTTGTCTCACACAATTAGAAAATAACATTGATATGAGCAGTGAAAACACAACAACAATAAACCAACTATAGTGTTCATCCAAAAAAAATATGAGCTCAAGCCCTTTTCATGAACACCTTGTGCATCTCTGGGAAGATTGAGATAGCTTTTAAGGAAATCGTACTCATTTTCTTACAAAACATTAGATTTCAAGATGAGCGATCACAAACCAATAGGAAGCAGAAAATAGAATGGAAAATTTAAAACCAAAAGAATGGTATGCGACAAACTTGGTAACTATTCAACAAGATTAAGAGGAGTTTCAATATGAAAAATTGTGTAATTCAAAGTTAGGACATGTAAAAGAACATAAAACTAGGGAGATCTTGTGTAAATGCTTCCAATAGAAAGCTACTTCATCTCAATTTTAAAAATGATGATGCTTTTAAGAAATTGTAGATCTATTTGTTGGGAATCAATTCAATGCTTCCACTAGAACTCCCTCATCCCTCTTCATCCAAAAGCAATGAACAAAGAACACCCTCGCATAAACAATATTATCAAACTGTAGAACAAGATCATTTTAAATGACAAAACCAAAGCACAAATCTTTTATGCCACCTTAAGCTATTATACCTTAATACAAGCACGACATTTTACAATCATAGTGGATTTGAATGTTACATTGAGTGCATTCAAGAGCCACATCATTCCAAAAAGTTCCATTACAAAAAGCACATCTTGCAAGTTCCTCAATTGTTTGAACAAATTTCAAAGGATGTTGGTGGCTTTCTTTGTGCAAAGTACTTCCATATTTGACATGTGGTCTCTTTCCAAGAGTACATTGGATATGGGCAGTAAAATCACATTCTTCGCAATAATAAAACCAAACATTTGAATCTCTTTTTCCTTTGCAAATAAAGCAATAATATTCTCCTGATTCATCTTTGCATCTATAGGTAAGTTTAAGAAGATGTAGATCACATGGATGCCTAGTCACAAATGGAAGAATTACGCACTTCCAACATAAGTTGAACTGGCAATCAGTGCACCGGAACTTCACCCACTTTCCACCACAACCATTGCATCTTTCATCAGAATAGTTCTTAATAAGGAAGAGAGGATGCATAAGGAAGAGAGGATGCGTATGACTTTCGTGGTTAAGCTTTTCCGGAATGAAAAGACATTGAACATCCAACTTTATCCCACATTCATCAAGAGGATATGCAAAGCCATGACGCCTATGCTCCCTACATCCAACTTTACATGCGTAGGCGAAGCCATGACACAACTGTTGACAAAAATCACACCGAAACAATTCCGTGAACGGTGCAGTTGTAACGACTTCGAGCGGATGTTTGTGAAATGGGCCCCGCGTAATGGTTGGAGGTGGTTTGGCGCATTTACAGTGGAGAAAGAAACTGCAATCCTGACGAATGTAAAATGGGGCAAAGATTGTAAGTAACGCACATGCCTCACACCTCTTCTCATCCAGGGGCTCTTCATAGCTAAGGATCAATTCATGTTCCTGATGACTGAAGTGGTTTATCTTTGAAGGACTTGTTGACTCTCCCTCCCTTCCATTCAAACCCTCAACCAAATAACTCATGTGTGCTTTGTACTCGTTGAAATTAATTGATCCATTCTCATCCTTTCTCTTATCTTCAGCACTATTTGCACATTTCATGTGAACAATGTAATCACATTGTCGACAATAGTAAGCTCCACCTTCTATATTCACCTTCTTATAACAAAGGTTACAAAATCTAGGATCCTGTTTCTTGACTCCGAAAATAGAGTATGTACGATTGAGAGTGTGATTGTGTGAAAAGACTTTAATGATGGGAGGAAACTCACCAGTCACGATGGATCAAGACTCCGCATCCAGTACATACGTGGGCCCTAACCTTGCTTTCATCACCACCACATGCTTGGCAAGAGAATGAAATCGGGTTAAGAAGGGGGATAAGAGCGTGCGGGTGGTGGTCTTCAGCACTAATTTGCAAACGGGCAAAGCATTTCATGTCGATGGTAAAATGGCAAATTGGACAACGGTAAAACAACAAGGAATGCAATTCGCGATGCCCGCAAACTTCACATGTTTCCACTTCCCTCAATTGGAGAGTTGAGATGTGGTCTGGTTGTTCCGCATGATGATTACGAGTCACGCGGGAAAGGTGAGTGCAGGATTTATGAAGACGGAAGCCGCAATGGCCGAAGACGCATTCGTAGGTGGGACCAGATGCTGGTTCTCCGCATCCCACACAAATATATTCATTCTCCCCCTCTTCCACGTAGATCAAGTGATGTCTCTCATGACTTGTATAATAATACCTCCACTTATGAGCGCATGATGCATGTATGAGAAAGTTGCACTCCAAGCATTTGTAGAAGGGACATCCGAATACTGGTCTCCGGCAAACGGGGCAACGAACATTATCATTCTCGGCATCACTCGCCAGTTCATCACAAAAGATCAAGTGATGCCACAGACTGCAATCTCCGAACTCCATCACCGTCTCCCTCTCTTACGCACACAATCACGCCAAAAAAGCCAAAGATGGTTAGCATTTAAATTTGTGATGAGAGCATATGTTTAGTACACATTTATCAAATATAATAATTAATTGGTGAGATTTTATTAACATATTCATCTCAAAGCATTTATCTAAAAAATAGGAAAGAAATAAAACTAGTGTCAAACTAACCAAAATGCTTAAAATATGTGTTAAACATAGCTACAGAAGTTATAGTAATTGACAAAGGCATAGAAAAAGAAAGAATGCAAACCTGCTACAAGATGCAAAGATTGAGCCATTAGGATGTATGGTAAATAAATAAAAATCAAAGAATCATATAAATTTTGATCCCTTTCAAAATAAGATACTACTGATTGTTGTGCCTCCTAACTACTACAAAAGCTATTTATAGATGGTAAATTCTTGCCTTAGGTTATAAGAAACTTAGTTATTCTTTTTTATTATTATTAATTTAATTAATTTCCCTCTAACATATTCTTTTCTTCCTCCTTTTTCGTTACTTGTTTCACATGCTTTCGTATTTTTACGTTGCTTTGTTCTTTTGTTTGCTTCCGCATCTCTTTTCCTTTCCTAAACAGTTTTAATTCTTCTTGTTCAGGCTTCTTTGGTCGCCTTTTTTTTTTTATTTCTTTTCTTCATCTCTAACGATAGAAATTGATTTCTTCTTGTGTTGGGATATGTGTCTTAAAGAAATGTCATACAATGAAGCGTGACTTGTAAGCAAAGGTAAAGTTGATGCTCAAATCCTTCACGGAAATCTTCGGACGTAAGTTTTTTAAAGTCTGGATAATGGTTCAGATCTATACCTTACAATTTGGCTTTGGTTCGCGGATTTAAGCCAAATGATTAGTCCTATTCTGTTAAGCATGAATCGTCTTCTACAAGAGATAGAAATGTTCTTCTTACTGTATAAAAATCACTGATTATCATACGGGATAGTGTACTGAAGTCCAATATCAGTAGGCATCCAAAATCCATAACCGGGTGTGAATCAGATAACTGCAGCGTACGGCCATGCTTCGGCTGGAAGTGACAAACCTTTCATGAAGAAACTCCTTCAGATGAAGCCCAATTGTGCCTAAGTCAATTTTTCCGCTTGATCTACTTCTAAACTTTGTACGGAAAGATTATTTTTCTTCAGTCACTCGAACCCTTGCTATCTTTCTTTGAAGTCTGCATTTCCTCCCTGCAGTACAACAAAAAATGATTACAAATATTTACATCTCTCATCTCTACCATTGAGTTTGCATGAACTTTGAAAATTAAAACGTGGAACAACCTAAAGGAATTGGAGAAGATCTCATCAAATCATGGCATGAAAAACAAAAGCAATGTAATCATTAAAGCATGAAAAAAAAATGCAATGTGCTACATTATAGTTTATTTAATCTCTACCAAGCAATTGATCGAGAAAATTTTCAAAATTTCCTTAACAGCATTATCATATGCTGTTTTTTTTTTTTTTTTTTTTTTTTTGTCCCCACATTGCTGGTCCTCCTCCTTCATTCCGATTTCATGGACAAACTCCTTTTTCTCTCACTTTGTCCTTTTCATTTTTTCACATCTTCTTTTCTTTACTTCTTCCTCTGTTTGTTTCTCCTTCTGTACGTGCATGCATATTTTTTTGCTTTATTCTTTGTCTTTATCAATCAAGCAGGTTTGTATCCTGGCCTTTCAAGAAAATATAGATTGATTTCCGCACCCAATTGCTTCACAGAAATTACCTGATGCAAATTTATGAACTCTTGATGACCGTTCACATATATGCCAAAAACTTTGGCTTTGATGTAGGAATTCAAGCCAAGTAATTATAGCCTATTTTGTTAAGCCGGAATCCTCTCCCCAGAAGGGATGAAACTTTGTTCTTCCTTTAGCCTGTCAAACTTTATTATCGCCATTTGAATTGCCTAAGAAGCCTATTAACCATGAGTCATAAGAGGAAGTACAAGCAAGAAAGGGGGGACAAGCATATGCGCTTGGTAAAGAAAGTGCCCAAACCTAGCCAACTAGCTACGTTCTTCCCTGTAAAGAAGCAACACATACTCAAGGATACATTATATTCTTAGTTCCTCTTTTGAAGAGTGAACCACCCCTTGGGATTTGGAATAAATGGATTTAAACTTAAAAGTAAAAAATGAAGTACATCACTTGCAAGAAAAGTATCCAATTCATTTTCTATGTTTTTCTTCTTTATCATCTTTATCATCTTCCCATCTCTATAACACCCCAAGAGACACAATCACCGAAAACTGGACCATCTTCGGCGCATTTGTTTACTCATATATGATTCTAAAGGTGCTCTAGCAGCAACTTAGCCATCACCAACATTTTTTTGTTGTTGCTGTACAAGGAAAACTATAGTAAGTTTTGGAAAGTGTCCTTTTGAGTCTTAGATTAAATTGGCCTTGATTATATGTAATAATCTAGTCATATAAGCAAGATAACAGGGATTTTAGACTTAATATTACAACTTCAAGAGTAGCACTTTACTGGTCTGTGTTTGAGATCAAAAACTGAAATGAAGTTCTTCAATGTCTATTGGACTTCATCTAATTTGTACGAGAAGGAAAAGGACATTGCATGAGATTATTAAGAATGATGTACAATAGAAGCTGAAGGAAGTACGTGGTTCCTGTCCTAGTTCTATTATGGAGATGAAAATCGCAGTGGAAGTAGTAACCATTGAACAAACTACTACTGGGACAGTGACTTCCCATTTTCTCTAATTAGTTATGCATGATAAAACTAATAGAGAAGGTAAGGTTTTTAAGCTTTTATCCCTTTACTCTGAAATTCTAACACACAAAGGATCTACATGGTAAGATTGACGTGTAAAATTCCTTTTGTTTTTCTGTTACTTTTTCTATTTAATCATACCATTGAAAGAAAGGGTGAAGAAGAATACGTATTGTCACATGGTCATGAATCACATTCTTGGGTAACCCTTTTTGTTCTTGCCTTAGCAACTATTTTTCACGGTTTACAAAATTCAAATTCAGATTTATATATCACCCAATAGCCTTCACAAAATTGTGCTACCTCAAGGGCTGTCCATAAAAGTAGTGACGAAGTTTAGTACTAGCTTAACTCAATAAATCCTTATTCAGGCTTTATCGATTTCGCCACATGTATTAGCAATACCATCCGAATCAATGTAGGGCTATTTCTCCATGATCAAGAAATGCAGTGAACATGCAAAATTGGAATCTTGAAGGCTTCCTACGTTGCTGTCTCGGGAGTTTTACCCCATTGATCTGATGCTAGAGACAAAGGCTATAGTAATGTTACAAAGAAGATCTTTATTGGCTTTCAAGTAGTTTCTTGGTTAGGTAGTGATGAATTTTTCAGAAGGGCTAAGGCGATCATTTTAGTACTTTTCTAAGGGCTTGGGGACATAAAACAACTAAATTCACAAATATCAATGGTTGCATCATCAAGTCATTTAAGTGAGATTTGACTAAAAGGTATGATTCTCTTGCAGCGTGAGAGTGATTTTTAAAAATGAAGCTCTGTTGAGAGTGTTTTTCTTGCATTTTGAGTGATGCAACTCAAGCTTGCTTACAATATGTTGATGTCCCTTGCTTCGATGGCAGGGCTGCAATTTTGCTCCCATATGTTATTTATAGGATTTCATACCTCAAAAGTTTGCTCCCACCGAAAAAATAGGATGTGAAGAGTACAAATTTTCTGTTTGTTTGTCAGTAATTTTGAATATTTAAATGTTAATTGATTTACTACTAGGTCTTTATCCATGTAAGTGTGCATGGCTGCAGTAGTTGAGATTAGTTCCCAACTTCATCTCCAGACTTGTTCACGTAGTAGCGCAGTCCATCATTCTGGGTGGACTTGTAGTGTGGAATCTGACTCAGGAAATACTTTTACCTTGAAAGATTCAGAACAATGAGTGAGAAGAAATCTGTTTCTTGCACAGCTTTTCACAACCATCTTTGTTCTTGCTAATATTTGTCATGCACCGAAATGTTTTAGTAGTCCAACTACACTGAGTACGACAAATGAAAACAAGCTTATACTCTCTAGGCTGAATAATCAAGCCACTATTAGCCAGGTGAACATCCGTAAGAATCGCCTTTAGCCGCGTCCTCATTTCAGATTCTTCTGTGTCTTTGTTTTCTTGATTCTCTTGACACACAAGTTATGTCTATGAGGGAATTTAAGACTTAGCTTTCATGCTTTTTGCAGATGATTTGCAAGGTCATCCTGAAAGGTTTAACATTAGGGACGAGCAAAGTGGGACACGGGGAAGGCTGTTGAAGTCAATGTTTCCTGATGGATTAGAACAACATAGTTCACCCTTTGTTGCATAGTGGACTATGTTAGGGAGAAATAAAAAAAACTTATTATTATCAGTATCAGCATCTGCTGCTGCATATCCAGCAGCCTGACCTCCCACAAGTTGGAGACGATTCTCAAACCCACAGAAGAGCCCAGCCAAAGAGGCCCAACCTCGAGCATTCTAGTCCCTTAGGTAAGCTTACAGAGAAGATTTGGGTATATTTAGAATGGGGTGGTAAAGGAACGTGATATCTAGGATAATAGCGATGACAAAACAAATGATTGAGAAGTAGAAAATTTCTATATACAGACAATTGAGGAAGAAAAAGCATTTCTTGAGTCAAAGCGATTATGGTATCATCGTTTTGATTTTGTTGTGGAAAAAGTATAATAGCTGTTAACAGGGATTGGTATGTCTATGTCTGTCGTTTCTTTGTTGAATCCATACATAGAATTGCTGCTGGATCGAAATTTGGCTGGAAATTAGCCATCGATGATTCCATTTACTATATAAGGTAAACTGTTAGAAAGTTTTGGAAAATGGCCACTTGAGTCTCTTATATTAATTTGGCCTTGATTGTAATCAGGAGAAGTGAAGAAGATATTACGAAGTTAGTGCAAGAAAACAAGCAACCAAAGTTCACTGCTATCATTTGCAACTTTAACAAATACATATTTGAGTGCCAAGTCTAACAACTGAAAAAGAAACCAAGTCTTCTGGGATCTGAGTTGATGTTTACTTGAAGATGATAATTGGTTTTTGTCTTATATGAGATGAAATATCTTGCTATCTAGATTGAACTTCCTTGTCCATTTTCATTGTATTGGATCCTGAAAGTTTCTTTATTCATACTTTGTGAGGTTTTTAAGGTTGCTGCTAAACCAAATTTGGCTATAAAATTCCAACTAACTGCAAATAATGTTGAAACTTTTTAGGATAAAATCCAACCTCATTGAATTTTAGACTAGCAAATGTTGCATTACATGAGATTGATAGCAATGTCATCCTGGTCCAAGTTCTATTAAGACAATGAAAACAGGCATTGAGAGTCAGTTTGACGGAAAAGATTCAGAAAATAGTGGCAATGGATCAATAGCTGATGAAGAAACAGGCCTTAAATTGAATGAAAGGAGCAAGAGACTATTTTTTTTTCTTTCTAATTTGTCCTTTAAATTACTATGTTTCTTTTGTACTCTAATAAAATTCAAGATTTTCATTGAGATAAATTAGTTTTTTTTTTTTATTCCTATTAATATCATGTTGGAAAAAGCAACTTGACATCAATATAATGTTAGAAAAACGATTTCACATCAATATAATGTTAGAAAAACGATTTCAAATCTAAATTGATCAAGGAGGGCTCCATGATTCCTCAAAAAAACCTTGACGACGGTAGCCTTCCAAGCTCTTCTTAGGCTAAGGATGGATTAAAGTTCTACTGCTATTAAGTCTTTCATGACACGAGGCAAATAACTTGACAACTCTTTTACGAAATTGAAGAATCATGAAAATTTCCAAGGTGCCTCCATCGAGACATCTCGTCTATGGCCATGTTTCTTCCGTCCCTTCCACCAATTGAACCAAATGCATTTTTATAATCATTGGAACCAAATGAGTCATCTGCACTAATTCAAACCCTTTGAAAAGAAATCAAAGAATCACACAGAAATTTTGCTCTTTTTCATATAAGAAACTATGAATTTTTTGTGCTTTCTAACTAGCACAAAGGTATCCATCTCTTTCTTTACTCTGCGTCCACATATTCTTTTCTTCCTTCTTCTTTTTCTTTTCCAGTTTCACAATGTTCTCTTGCTGTGTTGGGATATGTGTCCTAAAGAAATGTCATACAATACAGCCTGGCTTGTAAGCAAAGCTAAAGTTGATACTCAAATCCTTCACAGAAATCTTCTGATGTAAGTTTTTCAAAGTCTGGATGACGGTTCAGTTCTAGACCTTACTATTTGGCTTGGTTCTTGGATTTAAGCTAAATGATTAGCCTGTTCTGTTGAGCAGGAATCGTCTTCTACAAGAGAGAGAAATATTCTTCTTATTGTATGGAACATATACGAGCATGTGAAACGCCAAACCCGAAATTGGATCTTGTCCTTTAATCCGCAGAGCATGCCAAATTCCAGAACCGGGTGAATCAGATAATTGCAGCATATAGTCATGGTTCGGCTAGAAATGACAAACCTTTCATAAAGAAACTCCATCAAATGAAGCGTAATTAAGTTCCAAGTCAATTTTTCAGCTTGACCTACTTCGGAACTTTGTCAATTTTTCATCTCTGCCATTGAGTTTACATGTCCTTTGAGAATTACAAGTGGAACAACCAGAGGAATCAGGCTAAGATCTCATTAAACCATGCCAAGAGAAAACAAAAGCAATGTAATCATTAAAGCATGAAAAAAAACATACAATGCCCTAAATTATAGTTTATTTAATCTCTGCAAAGCAAATGATCGAGAAAAGCCTCAAAATTTCCTTAACAGCATTATCATATGCTGTTAAGCTGTGCCTCGTTACTGTTCTTTTTTTCTTTTCTGTCCCCGCTTGTTGTTCCTCCTTCATTCCTGATTTCATGTACAAACTCCTTTGTTCTCTCGCTTTGTCCTTTTCATTTTCCACATCTTCTTTTCCTTTGTTCTTCTTTTGTTTTTTCTTCTTCTGTACATGAATGCAAATTTCTGGTTTAGTCTCTCGCATTGTTTCTACATCTCCTATTCTTTTCTTCTCCCTCCGTTTTTCCTCTGTTTTATACATGCATCTTTGTTCTTTGTTCTTTTACTTTATTCTTTTCATCATCTTTGTCGGTCAAAGAAGGTTTGTATGATTCCTCATGGCCTATCAAGAATAGATAGTTCTCTGTATCTTTCAAGAATACGGTGTCCTGCTTCTTGACTCAGGGAATGGAACATGTGCAGGTGAGATAGTGATCATGTGTATCAACTTGAATGGTGTGAGGAAATTTACCAGACTAAACAAAAGTCAACAGCCGGCATACACTACATAAGTAGGCTCTACGATCACTTTCGTCACCACCATAAGCTTGGCAAATGAATGGAATCGGCTTAAGAAGGAGGAAAGGCTTGTTTTGGTTGTTGTCGTCGACACTAACTCGCCATTGGGAAAAACATTTCATGTCAAGGTCAAAACTGCAAAGTTGACAACCGTACAACAAGTATTCACCATATTCATCCCCACAAGTACCACATTTTTCCAAATTCCTCACTTGGATAGTAAGTCTGTGGTCTGGGTGTACAACAAGACGTGTCACGTTTTATGCACATACGTTGATTCTAGGCTGTAACTTAGCCATCAATAACATTTTCTAGTCTGCATTTAAAAACAAAAACTGAAACCAAGTCCTTCAGTGTCTCTTGGTCTTCCTAGAATGTTTAGCATTAGGGACAGAGCAAGGTGGGAGGCGTGGAAGGCTGTTTAAGGTAATGTTTCGTGATGGGTTGGAACAACATAGTTTACTCTTTGTAAAAGCTTATTATTATCAGTATCAGCGTTGTACGCCGGTATCTAATTTGGATGTGTTATAGAACTAACCTGAACAGCATCTGCTGTTGCATATCCGGCAGCTTGACTTCCCATAAATTGGAGACAATTCCCAAACCCACGCAAAGCCCAGCCAAAATTACCCAGCCTCAACCATTCCAGTCCCTTAGGTAGCCTTAAGAGATGATTTGGATAAATTTAGAATAGGGTGGCAAAGGAACGTGGTGCTTAGAATTTAAGCGATGTCAAGACAAAAGACTAAGAAGTAGAAAAATGTTGTATATGCAAACAAGTGATGAAGAAAAAGCATTTTCATGAGTCGAAGCCATAATGGTATTATCATTGTGATTTTGGTCACGGAAAAAGTATAATAGTTGTTAATAGAGATCATTATTTTTATGTCTGCAGTTTCTTTGTTGAATCCATACATAATTGTTGTTACATCAATTATTTCCTTTATTGTATAAGCATTTTCATGAGTCAAAGCCATAATGGTATTATCATTGTGATTTTGATCACGAAAAAAGTATAATAGTTGTTAATAGAGATCATTATTTTTATGTCTGCAGTTTCTTTGTTGAATCCATACATAATTGTTGTTACACCAATTATTTCCTTTATTGTACAAGCATTTTCATGAGTCAAAGCCATAATGGTATTATCATTGTGATTTTGGTCACGAAAAAAGTATAATAGTTGTTAATAGAGATCATTATTTTTATGTCTGTAGTTTCTTTGTTGAATCCATACATAATTGTTGTTACATCAATTATTTCCTTTATTGTACAAGGTAAACTGCTAGAAAGTTCTAGAAAATGGTGATGTGACTCCCTTATATTAATTTACTCCTGATTATAATTAGGAAAAGTGAGGGAAATATTGGGAAGTTAAGAGTAGGTAAACAAATATTCATAATTTCAAGCTATCCTAGTTCATTATTATCATTTGCAACCTTAACAGACTTACTTTTCTTAGTGTCAAGTCTAATACCAGAAAAAGAAATTTAGTCTTTTGGGATTTGATGTGATGCTTACTTAAAAATGATAGTTGGTTTTTACTTTATGTAAGATGAAATATCTTGCAAGTTAGCTTGAATTTTCTTTTCCACTTTTATTGTATTGGATCCTAAAGGTTCCTTTATCTTGCACATTGTGCAATTGTTAAGCTTGTTGTTAAACTAAATTCTGCTGTAGACTTCCAACTAATTACAAAGAAGGTTCGGAATTCTTTTGGAAGAAGTCCGACCTTATCCCATTTCAGGCGGGAAATGTTGCATTACATGAGATTGATGGCAATATTGTAGCTTTATCTTTCAAAAAATGTCTTGGTCAGTTTCTTTGTTGGGTACATACACTTTGTGAAGGATTATCTCTTTCATCCTCCACTGAGCATTACAGCAAAACTCAACTAGCTATTGCAAGAAAATCGACTATACTCTTCCTATTTATAATGCTTTATGCTAAAGAACAGAGTAGGTGGATGTGAAATTTGCATGGAGTACATTTCTAAGGCTATACCATTCTCAAAGAAGTTAATACATAGATCACAGGAGAGGGAGTGTCTAGCCTTTTAGATAATAGCAAGAGGATGTTGTTGATTTTCTTCTGTTCCATTTTTAATGCAGAAAAATCATATTCTGCACAATAGTACAACCAGAGGTTTGTGTAGGTGTGTATCATACAGGCCACAAGTGGAGGAATTTCACATATCTATCAAGAGCTGTGAAAGTGGTTAATAAGGACAGACGAAGTTGAAACCAACTCTATCAGGAGCAGTAAAAGCTGTTTTAACTGTTACAGCAAAGATGAGGGGATGCTGGCGAAGTTAATGCTTAAGGGATTTGGGGATTAAAAGACATTGAACATCCATGGTTCTCCTGGGACAGACTTAGGAGGTGTACCTGAAGCCATGGCGATAACATTTCCAAGTTAAAATCCAGACAATGGTTCACATCTTTACCTGGAAATTTTGCTCTGGTGCAGGAATTGAAGCTAAATGATTAGTCTTCACGGCTGAACTAGAATAGTCACCCGGCAAAGCACACAAATTTGTTAATCCCATACGAATTCAGCTAAGTTAGTTAATGCTTGGTGTCATTCCATTCAAAGCAATCAATGTAAGGCCACGTTCAAAATGAAAAGAACTTAAATTCAAGAATAAGCAGAACACATTGTTTGCAAGAGTTCAAAATCGATATTCATATAAACTACCAAGGATTGGTTATTTTTGGGAAAATTTTTGCTTTTAAGTGAAAAAATATGATACTCAACTTAGTATAACAATGTTCCTCTACCAATTTTAATTTAATATAATCCTTTGGTAATTGTCAATCACTGTAACAATATTATGCAGCAATACTAAGAAGAGGAAAAGGGCATCTCTCATAAACTCTCTGCTCCTATTTTCTTTCAACACCTCTGTCTTACATTAAGTCCTCTGTTTGCTGCACCGAAGGAATTTCATCTGTAAGTTTCAGTGCCGCTTTCTTCTCCACGAGGGAAACACATAATTTGTAGAGTTCATCCGCATTGATTTGTAGCCACAAATTAGAGCATGTCTTGCATACTGCAGCCCCCATCAAGCTTCCATTAAAACAAAGAAGGTTGCTTGCTGTCGGCATGCAAGCACATGTAGGCGTGGACAACTGTGAGCCATATTTGACACTTCCATAATAATATATTGTGTGATTGTTCCACAAAATAATTTCCTATTGTTGGAACAAGGCTACGACAAACATTAACTCATGTTTACATACTCTATAGACGGATATGACCTGGACGATAATTGCTCTTTACATAGTTTTAGAAGAGTTAGCAACATGTTCCAGACACATTCATGTCTACATATACCAAGACCACGTATCTTTCTATGCTAATAGAGAATACTGGACGTCAATCTTAATTGCAAGATTTCAATTCATCAAAATAATCTTGGTCATGGTAAACTTGAAATAGTTTAATGTCAATAGCCTTTCAAACGTGACTTGGTCAGAGTTAGTGATATATTCCTATGAAGGTTGGCTTGGGCAAGTTGGGTCATTTGATGGAAAAGATCTCTAGAATAGTGGCAGTGAACCAATAGCTAATGAACAAACTATCACAAAGATAATGAGTTCCCATTTCCTATAATCAGATCTGTCTAACATTTAAATCAATAAATATTGTAAATCTCTTAATCCTTTACCTCTTTATTCTAAAATTTCTTCTACACATCAAGATTGATATGTAAAAATTCTATTCCTTTCTCTGTTACTCTATTTAATCATACTATTGAATGGAAGGGTAAAAAGGAATAAGGGCTGTCTATTTAATCATCCTTTCACAAAACTTTTGCTCGCCCAAGGGCTGCCCATAGAAGTAATTGAAAAGATCCCATTGATGAAGAAGTAATCAACTCAATAAATGTTATGCAAGCTCTATAAGATTTGCTACATGCATTAGCATTACCATTTGGGCCAATTTAGGGTAATTTCTCCGTGATCAAGAAATGCAGAGAACATACAAATTTGGAATCTAAAAGGCTTTCAAAATTGCTATCTCGGGAGTTCTACCCAAGGATGTTGAATACAGAAGCAGCAGTAATGTTACTGAGAGAATCTTTATCGCTTTCAAGCAGTCATTGGTTAAGCAATGATGAATTTGTCACTAAGGCTAAGGTGATCACTTTAGGACTTTGATAAGGACTTACGGGCGTGACAAAACTACATTGACAAATACTAATTCTTGCATCATGAAGTCATTTAAGTGAGCTTTGTGTAAAATCCATGACACTCTTGCAGCTTGAGAGTGATTTTCAAAATTAAAGGTCTCTTAAGAGTGATTCTATTGCATTTCGAGGGTTGCAACTCAAGCTTGCTTGTAATCAGTTGATGTTCCTTGCTTTGATGGCAGGGCTGCAATTTCACTCCTTCCCATTACAGCTATGATTTCAAACCTCAAAAAGTTTGATCCCACCCAAAAAAAAAAAAAAAGTACAAATTTTCTGTTTTTTTATCAGTAATTTTGAATATTTAATGTTGGTTGATTCACAAGTAGGCCTTTATCCATGCGGTGTTCATAATTGCAGTTACTGAGATTAGTTCAAAACTTCATTTCCAGGTTAGGTCACCAAGAAGTGGACATCCATACTCTTTCAATCTGGTTCAATTTTTAAATGTATCAAGAGATCTCTTTGGGATGGATTTGTTCAGAAATAATTTTTTTTCTTCTCCTCCGTCAGGTCATATTAGTAACTTCATCATTTCAGGTGGACGTCTAGTGTAGGATTTGACTCAAGAAATGATTTTTCCTTGAAAGCTTCAGAACAATGCGTGAGAAGGAAACTGTTTGCTGGATAATCATCTATGTTCTTCCAAATATTTGCAGTGAATCTAAATATGTTGATAGTCTAACTGCACTAAGGGTGCGACAAATGAAAACAAGCCACTGCTGGAGTAGTGAACACTTGTAAGCATCAGCTTCTCATTTTAGCTTCCTTTCTGTCTTTGTTTTCCTGATTTTCTTGACACTAAATGTTTATCTCTGAGGAAGGTCAAGTCTTACCTTTCATGCCTTTTGCAGCTGATTTGCAGGTCCTCCTAGAATGTTTAGCATTAAGGATAGAGTAAAGTGGGAGGCGTGGAAGGCTGTTTAAGGTAGTGTTTCGTGATGGGTTGGAACAACATAGTTTACTCTTTGTTGCACAGGGGTCTATGTTAGAAAAAAGCTTATTATTATGGGTATCAGCGTTGTACTCACGCATCTAACTTGGATGTGTTATAAAACTAACCTGAACGCCATCTGCTGTTGCATATCCGGTTATAAAACTAACCTGAACACCATCTGCTGTTGCATATCCGGCAGCTTGACTTCCTATAAATTGGAGACCATTCCCAAACCCACGCCAAAGCCAGCCAAAATTGCCCAACCTCGGCCATTCCAGTCCCTTAGGTAAGCCTTAAGAGATGATTTGGGTAAATTTAGAACGGGGTAGTAAAGGAACGTGATGTTTAGAATGATATCGATGACAACACAAGAGACTGAGAAATAGAAAAGTGCTGTGTATGCAAACAAGTGATCAAGAAAAAGCATTCCATGAGTCAAGGCCACAATGGTATTATCATTGTAATTTTGGTCACGGAAAAAGTATAATAATTGTTAACAGAGATCGTTATTTTTATGTCTGCGGTATTTTTGTTGAATCCATACATAAAATTGTTGCCACTTCAAAATTAGACTAGAACTAAGCCATCAATGATTTCCTTTATTGTATGAGGTAAACTGCTAGAAAGTTCTAGAAAATGGTCATGTGACTCTCTTACATTAATTTGGCCCTAATTGTAATTAGGAAAAGTGAGGGAAATATTGGGAAGTTAAGAGTAGGTAAACAAATATTCATAATTTCAGGTTATCCAAGTACACTATTATCATTTGCAACTTCAACATATATACTTTTCTTGGTGCTAAGTCTAATAACAGAAAAAGAAATCAAGTCTTTTGGGATCTGATGTGATGCTTACTTAAAGATGATAGTTGGTTTTAAATTTATGTAAGATGAAATATCTTGCAAGTTAGCTTGAATTTTCTTTTCCACTTTTATTGTATTGGTTCCTAAAGATTCCTTTATCTTGCACATTGTGCAGTTGTTAAGCTTGCTGCTAATCCAAATTCTGCTCTAAACTTCCAACTAAATACAGAGAAGATTCATAAGTTTTTTGGAAGAAGTCCGACCTTATCCCGTTTCAGGCAAGAAATGTTGCATTACATGAGATTGATGGCAATATTGTAGTTTTATCTTTCAAAAAACTTCTTGGCCAGTTTCTTTGTTGGGTACTTGCACTTTGTCAAGGATTATCTCTTTCATCCTCCACTAAGCATTACAACAAATTAACTCAACTAGTTATTGCAAGAAAAAGTGACTATACTCTTCCTATTTACAATGCTTTATGCTAAAGAACAAAGTAGGTGGATGTGAACCTTGCATGTTGTACATTTCTAAGGCTATACCATTCTCAAAGAAGTTAATACATAGATCACAAGAAAGGGAGTGTCTAGCCTTTTGGATAATTGCAAGAGGATGTTGTTGATTTTCTTCTTTGTAAGCAGTTCCATTTTTAATGCAGGAAAATCATATTCTGCACAATAGCAAAACCAGATGTTTAGGGAGGTGTGTATCATACCGGCCATAGGTGGAGGAATTTTACATATCTATAAAGAGCTGTAAAAGCAGTTAATAAGGACAGACGAAGTTGAAGCCAACTCTATCAGGAGCAGTAAAAAGTTGTTTTAACTGTTACAGCAAAGATGAGGGGATGCTGGCGAAGTTAATGCTTAAGGTATTTGGGGATTAAAAGACATTGAACATCCATGGTTCTCCTGGGACAGACTTTGGAGATGTACCTGAAGCCATGGAGATAACATTTTCAAGTCAAAATCCAGCCACTGGTTCACATCTTTGGTGCAGGAACTGAAGTTAAATGGTTAGTCTTCATGGCTGAACTATAATTGTCACCCGGCAAAGCATACAAACTTGTTAATCCCATACGAATTCACCTAAATTAGTTGATGCTTGTCATCATTCCATTCAAAGCAATCAACGTAAGGCCACATTCAAAATGAAAAGAAATTAAATTCAAGAATAAACTGAACACATCATTTGCAGTAGTTCAAAATCAATATCCATATAAACTACGAAGGATTGGGTATTTTTGGAAGAAGTTTTGCTTTTAAGTGAAAAAATATGATACTTAACTTCATATAAAAATTTTGTGCTCCTATTTCTTTCAACTCCTCTGTTTTACATTAAGTCCCTTGTTTGTTGCACCGAAGGAATTTCATCAGTAAGTTTTAGTGTCACTTTCTTCTTCACGAGGGAAGCACACAATTTGGAGAGTTCATTGGCATTGATTAGTAGCCACAAATTAAAGCATGTCTTGCATACTGCAGCACCCATCAAGCTTCCATTAAAATAGAGAAGGTTGCTTGCTATCGGCATGCAAGCACATGTAGGCGTGGACAATTGTGAGCGATATTTTTGACAATTCCATAACAATATATTGTGTGATTCTTCTGTCACAAAGGGAGAAAAAGAGCAAGGAGAAGAGAACCTCTGAATTGATTAATTAACAATGTACAATAAACGTCCCTTTATAGTGTAGGGATTTACAAGTATGGAAATGAACAAATAAAACAATCAAATAATTTCCTACTAATTACACAGATAATTCCCCAATTTGACTTCGTTATATGAAAAGTATAATCGCTCAATATAAGGAAATATAAGCACGTATCTCCAACACTCCCCCTCAAGCTGGCGGCTTTGGTGGCTTGTAGACATCAAACACGCCTAGCTTGTTTAACAGATACGTGTGTTGTCTGTGACAAAGAGCCTTGGTGAAGATGTCGGCTGGCTGCTCCGTAGTCCGAATTTCTCTTGTCTTGATAATTCCTTCTTGAATCTTATCTCTCGTAAAATGACAATCTACCTCAATATGTTTTGTCCGTTCATGAACCATCGGATTTGCAGCGAGTTTGAGAGCGGCATCATTATCACAAAACAGAAGAGTAGGACCTTTGACGCAAACTCCTAGATCCCGAAGAAGGCCTCTCAACCAGATGACTTCACATGTGGTCTTAGCCATGGCACGATATTCAGACTCAGCGGATGACAGAGAAACAATGGATTGTTTCTTCGTCTTCCAAGATAGCAAAGAATTTCCAAACTTTACACAGAATCCTGTCTTCGATCTTCTGCTCATAGGGCAAGTGGCATATCTGTGTCACAATTAGCTGTCATTTCCATGTTGCAGTTTCTAGATAAAAGAATTCCCAAACCTGGACATCCCTTTAAGTATTTCACTACCTTCAGGGCTGCATTCATGTGGGACTGTTTCGGATCATGCATGAATTGACTGAGGATTTGGACTGCATAACAAATATCAGGTCTTGTCATGGTGAGATAAATAAATTTTCCAACCAAACGTTTGTAAATTGTGGGATCCTTAAGTGGAGGGTCCTCATCTAGAGATGACATTCCCACATCATACTCAGGAGTGGTGAGATTCAGATTTTGCTCAAATGGAATGATGGCAGGCTTGCATCCTGATAAACCAGCCTCAGAGATAATCTTCAAAACGAACTTGCGCTAGCTGAGGCAAATTCCTTTATCTGAACAAGCAATCTCAATGCCAAGGTAATACTTAGGAGGTCCCAAATCCTTTATGCGAAAAGTAGAGTGCAGGAATTTCTTGAAACGATCAATAGCAAAGAGATCATTACCCATGATTAAGATATCATCAACATAGATCAATAAGTAGATAGATGAGCCCCCTTTACGCCATGTGAATAACCATGTGAATAAGGCATAGTCATGCCGAGATTGTCGGAAATCAGTAGAGAGAAGAGCAGAAGTGAACTTTGCATACCATTGGCGAGAAGCTTGTTTAAGACCATAAAGGGATTTACAAAGACGACAAACCTAAGACTCCCCCTGTCGGCGTAATCTCGGGGGAAGGTCCATGTAAATCTCCTCATCCAGATCACCATGAAGGAAAGCATTATGGACATCCATCTGATGGAGAGACCAGTTGCGAAAGGCAGCAACGGCAAGGAAGGAACGCACGGTACCTTCCTTAGCAACAGGAGAGAAAGTGTCCTGCTAATCGAAACCTTCCTGTTGGGTGTAACCTTTGGCCACTAGACGAGCCTTGTACCGTTCAATGGTCCCATCAGCCCGATATTTGATCTTATAAACCCATTTGCAGCCAATGGGTCACTGATGAGAAGGTCGAGGAACAACATCCCAAGTGCGATTATCAGCAAGAGCACGAAGTTCATCTGCCATGGCGGCTTGCCATTTTGGATCTGTAACAACCTCATGATAAAAGTTAGGTTCTTCTTCAGTAGAGATGCGACTGATGCAACAGAGATGATCGGGTGAGAGACGGTCAAAGCCAGTGTATAAGGAAATAGGGTAACGAGTGCTAGTCCCGGGGACAGAGGAACAAATGTAATCCTTCGTCCAAGTGGGGGGACGAGTAGAACAGCCAGAACGGCGTGGTGCTGCAACAGGAGATGAGACCAGAAGAGAAACAACAAGAGGCTGCTGATAGGGAACAATAGCCAATGAATCATCGGGAGCAGTGGTAGGAGAAGGAGGCACATGAGGCAAATCTAACCGGGAAACAGGATCAAATATTGGCGGTGCTGCAGGTAAGACTGAGGGAACACTTGGAGCAGGAGGCCCAATCAAAGGCAATAAATGAGGCTATTCATCATCAGGATCAAATAAGAAAGGCTGAGGTCCGAGAGGGGGCTCGGAAGGGCTATCTGACAACAACTGGAAGGGAAAAGTATCTTCATGAAAACCACATCTCGACTGATAAAAAACCGATTAGTAGAGGGATCATAAACACGGTACCCTTTCTGAATGAAGGATAGCCCATAAAGATGCAGCGGGTGGTGCGAAGGCCCAACTTGTCTCGATGCCCAACAGTAGTAGCATAGCACAGACAGCCAAAGACACGAAGATGACTAGTGTCTGGTGGCTTTCCAAATAGAAGGGCAAAAGGAGTCTGTCCATCAAGCACACGAGACGGCATGCGATTAATGAGGTAAGCTGTAGTGATCACACAATCGCCCCAAAATTGGTCAGGAATGGAGGCTTGGTATTTGAGAGCCCTGGCAACTTCAAGAAGATGGCGGTGTTTACGTTCGACAACCCCGTTTTGTTGAGGGCTGTAGGTGCAGGAGCTCTCATGGAGAATACCATGAGAATGGAAGAAGGAAGAACAAGCGTGGTTAAAAAATTTACGGGCATTGTCCGTACGAACACGCTGAACAGAAGTGTGGAATTGGGTTTGAATGAGGGTAAAGAAACGAGTGAAATGGGTCAAGACTTAAGATTTGGATTGCATGAGGAAAATCTAAGTACCCCGAGAGAAATCATCAACAAGGGTAAGGAAGAAACGAGAACCATCATGATGGGGGGTGTGATAGGGTCCCTAAATGCCCAAGTGGACAAGGGAAAAAAGGGAGGTGGCACGGGAAGTGCTAGAGGGAAAGGGAGTGCGAGATTGTTTGGCGAGGGGACAGATGGAACATTTTGGAGATGGGTAGGAGGCGCTATGACCCAAACGTTGGTGAAGCAAAGAAATATTATTATTATGAAAATTTGCATTACAAAAGGTGCCCTTGGATAGGGAAATACAACTGGAAAAATTAAAATTTGCTGGAAGGGAAACCCAAAAATAAAGGCCTTGATGGACACTACCTAAGCCCATCAATTTTCCAGTCGAACGGGCCTGAAAGAGATAAATAGTGGAATCGAGAATGAGTCAACAATTATTATGAGAGCAAAGTTTGGAAGCAGATATGAGATTACATTGGAACTCGGGGACATAAAGGACATTTTTTAGGGTGAGATGAGCATTAAGAATAACATCACCAGTGGCAGATACGGAAGTAAGGTTGCCATTGGGAAGACGAACGGACATGGATGAAGGATTGGGATAAATGGTGGAAAAATAATTTTTGTTGCAAATTATGTGATCACTAGCACTAGAATCAATAATCCATGTAGTCGATGTAAGTGAATTGGAAAAACAAAAGGAAGTACCTGCAAAACTAGCAATTTTGCCAAGGGCCCCATTCTAATTGAAGGCCTGCATAATTTGTTGGACTTAGGCCTCAGTAAGCAAGGAATTAGGCCCATCAGAGGAGGTGATGGCATTTGAGAAAGCCTTATATTCAAATTGATCACGATCATGAGGCTTGCCATGCAATTTCCAGCAACGATCTTTAGTATGATTGCACCGTTTGTAATAATCACAAAACAAATTATTTGGACCATTGGATCGGCCGCGTGATGCAATCGAACCGTCAGATCGGCGCGAATTGAAGGAAGATCGCACACCATTGGATTGCTTGACTACGGGTGTAGTGGTCACGCCCGGCGAGCCGTTAGATGGAGGAGCGAGGTCAAGCGAGCGAGAGCCGTTCGATTTAGGGTTTTCATCTGGACTGTCCGCGCTAAATAGGGGGTAGCGCGAGGCGGTCTCAGAAGCCCCAAAGACTGAATTCGCGAGAGAGCCGCTTCTCCCACGAGAGGCGGGAGCTCTATGAGAATTAGCCGTGCGACAGGCCAAAATCACCACATCGCCAACCCGAAGATATTCCGATGAGGCCAATCGTTGGTTCTCTTCCTGGACAGCCAAATGATAGAGACGACGCAACGATGGCGGAGGCTCCATCGTCAGAACCTGTGATCGGAAAACACTGTAAGTTTCGTTTAGGCTCAAAAGAAACCTAATAAGCCGATTTTGTTCTTTGATCTTTTGATATTGCCGTAAGGTCGAGTCGGGACCTTCAAGGGTTTCTTCAGCCTGGTCATGTTCGTTGCAAAGAGCAGCGAAGCGATTGAAAAGGACGGCGACGAAGAGGTTCCTTTGTCGCAGATCGACCAAAGATTGGTCGATTTGGAACAATTGGACGCGATCCGTGCGCCCATACATCTCTTGAATGCTATCCCAGAGAATTTGGGCATCTTCGGTGGGAGGGAGGCCGGCGGCGACGTCCGGCGAAATAGTGTTCCCGATCCACGTTCGCACGAGCTGAGAACATTTTTGCCATTAGCGAACAAGGTGAGGGGCGGACAGGATGGGCACGAAGCCGTCGAGAAAGCCGTCCTTGTCCTTGGTGACAAAGGTGCGACGGAATTTGCATGCCCAAACGAAATAGTTGTCAGCGCCAGTGAGAGGATGAGGGACAAGGCAGAGTTCGGGACCATCGAAGACGGCGGTGAAGAGTGGATTGCCTGGTTCAGGGTGACCGCCGGCGGCAGCGGCGGAATAGGGAACAACAAAAGGGAACGAGTAGGGATTGCTACCCGACGGGTAGGGATTGCTACCCGAACCCGTAAAATCCTACCCAATGGGTTGACCCGGATTCGGAGGGGAAACCAGAGGGATCTAGCCCGGTCTAGTGGGGACTTGGGTCGGAGGAGACAGGTCAAGCCCGGGTGGTAAGGAGGTGGAGGTCAGGTAGGGGTGTGGCCCAGTAGTGGACTGGGTTTGGTAAGGCCCAATACCCGGTGGGAGATAATAAGGGGTCCAGTAGGGCCAAGGAGTGGGTGGCAGAAAGGAGCCCAGAGCAGTGGGGTCCGAAGCCATGGAGACAGAGGGCCCAGAGGAGGGGGGGTTGGTGGTGGTTGGCAAAGGGATCAAACCTGAATCAGAGGGGTTTGATTTGGGAGAAGGAGGAGCATACGTGATGTCCTCGATGAGAGGTTGATCTGAAGTAGCAGCGAGAGGATTGGTGGACTTAGGCATGGTGACGATAAAAAAAAGGTAAAGTGTTTGCTTTTTTTGTGTTTAGCTTTGGTAAGAGTTGATTTCTAATTTCCACACTGGAGGGTCTAATGTTATGATGCATGTTAGCAATGCATAGCACGAGAGAGAGAGAAAAAAAAAACGAATATCAGAGAGAAGAGAGTGTGGAAGCGAAAGGAAAGATGGCTCTTGATACCATGTCACAAAGGGAGAAAAAGAGCATGGAGAAGAGAACCTCTGAATTGATTAATTAACAATGTACAAGAGACATCCCTTTATAGTGTAGGGATTTACAAGTATAGAAATGAACAAATAAAACAATCAAATAATTTCCTACTAATTACACAGATAATTCCCCAATTTGACTTCGTTATATGGAAAGTATAATCGCTCAATATAAGGAAATATAAGCACGTATCTCCAACATCTTCCACAAAATCATTTTCTATCGTTGGAACAAGGCTACATCAAACATTAACTCATGTTTACATACTCTATAGATGGATATGACTTGGATGATAATTGCTCTTTACATAGTCTTAGAAGAGTTAGCAACATGTTCCAGACACATTCATGTCTACATATACTAAGACCACGTATCTTTCTATGCTAATAGAGAATACTAGACGTCAATCTTAATTGCAAGATTTCAATTCATCAAAATAATCTTGTTCATGGTAAACTTGAAATAGTTTAATGTCAATAGCCTTTCAAACTCATCCTGAACCAAGTACGGATTAAGGGTGCATGAACACAGAGTCTTTCATGTATGTAGATAAACAACACTTTTACATTAAGGGATAATCATGAAATTTCCAAAGAGCATACCTCGGGACATCTAGTTCTTGTATGCAGGAAAAACAAAATTCCAAGATACCTCTCAAAAAACTTACAGGCAAGTTTTTGCGTAATAATTAGAAATTTAATCTTTATACTCTAGCCAAAATGAAGAAATCAAGTTTTTAAAAATGATATGCTTTTCAGGAATTATAGTTCTATTTATTGGAAATCAATTCAATGCTTCCAATAGAACTCCCTTATCCCTCTCCGTACAAAAGTAGAGAGATCAAGGGCATGAACAATATTTATCAAACTATAGAAAAAGACCATTTTAAATTACAAAACCAAAGCACAAACCTCTTATGACACTTAGTATACTTCAAGACAACCAATATTTTTCATAATCATAGTGAATATGAATGTTACATTGAGTGCATTCAAGAGCCACACCACACTCAAATCTTACCTTACAATAAGCACATGCAGCAAGCTCCTTATTTGTTTGGACAAATTTCAAAGGATGCTGGTGGTTTTCCTTGTGCAGAGTATTTCCAAATTTGATATGTGGATTCTCTCCAAGAGCACATTGGATATGGGCAACAAAATCACATTCTTCACAATAATAAAACCAATCCTTTGGCTCTCTTTTTTCTTCACAAATAAAGCAATAATATCCTTCTAAGTCATCTTCACATTTGTAGGTAAGTTTGAGAATATGTGGATCGCATGGATGCCTCGTCATGAGTGGAAGAGTTACGCATGACCAACATAAGGTGAATTGGCAATCAGTGCACTAGAACTTCCCTCCCATCCCAAAGCGTCCGAACCTTTTACCACAACCATTGCATTCCTCATTATTTTGACTAGCAAGGAAGAGAGGATGTAAATAAATCTGGTGGTTAAGGGTTTCTGGAATGAAAAGACATTGAACATCTAGCTTTGTCCACCCACATTCATTACAAGTATAAGCGAAGCCGTGACGTAGACGGCAACAATAATAACACCTGAACACTTCCATGGACAGTGCAATTGTAACGGCAGTGAGTGGATGTTGGTGAAAGGGGCCTCGCGTAACGGTTTGGGGTAGTTTGGCACATTTATGGTGGAGAAAAAAACTGCAATCGTGACAGCTATAAAATGGGGGAAAGATAATAAGTAACATACATGCCTCACATCGCTCCTCATTTTGGGGCTCTTCATCGTTGAGGATTAATTCATGTTGTGGATGACTAAAATGGTTCATCTTCAAAGGACTTGTCGTTTCACCCTCTCTTGCATTTTCAACCAAATAGACCATATGTGCTTTATACTCATTTTAATTGATACACTCTCGTCTTGCCTCGCATCTTCCCTATTTTTTGCACACCCCATGTGAACAATGTAATCACATTGTTGACAATAATAAGCTCCACCCTCTGTATTCACCTTTTTGTAGCAAAGGTCACAGAATATAAGATCTTGTTTCTTGACTCGGGGAATAGAATATGTGCAACGGAGAGAGTGATCATGTGTTATAACCTTAATGGTGTGAGGAAATTCACCGCACCGAAGGTGAGTCAAGATTCGGCACACACTACATACGTAGGCCCTGCCCTCCTTCTCGTTAGCACCACAAGCTTGGCAAATGAATGAAATTGGCTTACAAAGGGCGAAACGTTCGTGTTGGTGGTTGTCGTCTGCACTAATTCGCCAACGGGAAAGGCATTTGATATGGATGTCAAAATCGCAGGGTGGACAACGGTAATCCAAGGATAGACGTTCTTTATCCCCACAAACATCACAATAAAACGAATACCCCATTCGAAGACTAAGGGTATGGTCTGGGTGTACGGCGTGATGTACGACGTGGGATAGGTAAGCGCAGGATTTATCAAGAAGGACCGAGCATCCGGGGATAAAGCATTTGTAGGCAGGACCACATGCCGGTTCCCTGCATCCCACGCAAACAACCACCTGATTGCCATTATTCTCCACTTCTTCTACGTAGATCAAGTGATGTCTTTCCCGAAAACCATGATGTTTCACAAACCTCTTAGGGCATGATGCATGTTGGAGAAACTTACACTCCAAGCATTTGTAGGCGGGGCATCCTAATACTGCGTCTTCACAAAGACTGCAAACAAAATTGTTCTCGGCACCACTTCTTACTTCTTTGGTATCGCTTTCCACCTCTTCAGTATCGCTTTCCGACTCTTCCGCATTACTTTTTAACTCTTCAACATTTTTTACCATCTCTTTAGCATCAATTACTAGCCTTTCACAAAAGATCAAGTGATGCCACAAACTACAATCTGCGAACTCCATCTCTGTCTCTCTCTCTTACACCCACAATCACACAACGAAGCCAAAGATAGTTAGGATTCAAATTTTTATTGGAAGCATATGTTTAGAATGATTATGAGACATTTATCAAACATGAAAATTAATTGGCGACTGTTTATTAAGATATTCACCTCAAAGCATTTATTAAAATATAGGAAAGAAATAACATTGGTTTCAGCAAAATGCTAGAAGTACATGTTAAATATGGCTACTAACATGACAGCAATTAACAAATGTGTAGAGAGAAAGAAAGAGTGTGTACCTGTCATAAGAAGTAAAGACTGAGCCATTTGTGTATATGGTAAAAGAGTGGAAAGGAAAGAATCACAGAAATTTGCTCTTTTTCAGATTAAGAAACTAGCAATTTATTGTGCTTCATAACTATCAACGAGATCATTTATATAGGAAGAAATTTTTGCCTTCAGTTATAAGAAACTGCTTGTTCTTCTCCTTTTACTTTGCCTCCAGATTTTTTTTCCACCTTCTTTATTCCCTTGCTTTGTCTTTTGCTTGCCTACGCATCTTCTTTTCCTTTCCTTCTCTGCTTGAATCCTTTTTGTTCATACTTCCTTGTCTTCTTGCTTTATTCTTTTCTTTCTGTGTAACGTAAAGTTGATGCTCAAACCCTTCAGAGAAAATGTCTGATGTAAGTTTTTCCAAATCCGGATGATGGTTTAGATCTATACCTGGTAATTTGGCTTTCGTTTAGGTATTTAGGCTAAATGATTAGCCTGTTTTGAGGAATCGATGGAAGATTCCACAATTTGAGGAGGGACAAAATCTTTACCCGTGCGTCTTGGTCTTGGTTTGGAGACGACCTTAAGATACCCATCTTGAGTGTCTTGATTAGGTGATGAATCTGGGCGTTTTCTAGACAAGGTGCGGCGCTAACTGCCAATGAAATCTACAGAGAATCCTGCATCTTGAACTAGTTGAAGAAGATTATTGCTGCAAAAGATCATGCTTTTTCCTTTTTCTCTGTCCCCACTGCTTTCTTCTTCATTCCTGATTACGTTTACGAACTCCTTTATTCTTTCACTTCGTTCTCTTCATTTTTCCGAATCTTCGTTTCTTTTCTTCTTCCTCTGTTTTTTCCTTCCTCTGTACATGCATAATTGTTCTTCTGCTTTGTTCTTTCCTTGTCCCTATCGAACAAGTAGGTTTGTATGATTCCTCTTGCCCTAAGAACAAAATATAGATGAAATTTCATTCCCAGTTGCTTCATAGAAACTAGCTAATGTAAATTTGTAATCTCTTGATGATAATTCACATATATACCGACAATTTTGGCTTTTTTGTAGGAATTCAAGTTAAAATAATTAGCCTACTCTATTAAGCCGAAATCATCTCCCCAGAAAGGATAGAAACATTGTTCTTCCTTGAACCTGTCAAAACTTTATTATCCCAATGTGAATTGCTTAAGAAGCCTAATAACTTGTGATTCATACGGAGTATAAAGCAGGAGAGGAGGCCCAAGCATATACTTGGGTGGATTAGAACGTGCATTGGGTCCACGGGGCCTCGATTTCCGCCATAAGATTCCAACAGATTGTTAACTAAACAAAGAATTATCATTCAATGCATTTTATCCCATTAGTTTTTGCATGTATTTATCACGCATAGCTGTTAAAAAAAATTCTAAAATCTATTAATTAAAGAAAGACATCTCAATAAATAATTAGTGTATCAGATCAAGCTGTTAAAAGGTACGACTTATTATCTTAACAGATCATCTAACCTTGAGTAAGAACATCACAATTGCTTTACGTATAAACAATAGTTACAAACAATAGAATAAAATTCAAAAACCTAATTTACAAATGATAACGTATCTTATTTGAACTTCAACCGTGATATTACATTAATAATAGCTTAACTTTCTTACATCAATTATTCAAAAAATCTACATACTAATTTTTAACAACTATAAACAATGGTGTAAATGAAAATAGTTGATAAGAAAGTTTAACACTATAAAGATACAATTATTAGGTAATGTTTAAATACGATTCTTTTGTTAAAATTATAAACCTATATATAATATGTTATTAATCAAGTGAAATTAATGTAACTCTTGTTCAATCTTAAATCCTTTAAAAATATATTTATTGTGCAAATAACATATAATTTATTTTGTTTAATTTATTCAATAAATTAAAAGTATGTAATTATTACGTTACATGTGCATATAAGAAATATTTTTTTAATTTATAAGTTAAATTTTTAGTTTTCTTAACATGGAATCCACCTCATCTTAATGCTTTTTACAAGTTCTATGATTCGAGATTCTTGCACCTTTATGGTCGAACATTGGCGAGTGAAGCACCTTCCCATTACCAAAAGGACAACAAAGTACAGCCTTCAGTCCAATCCTTTTGTCCGTATGTGCCTTCTTTCTAAGTAAGAAACTTCAGTTTCTCTCTCGTTGATTGTGTTATATGCATGTTCTTTACGAAATAACATAAAATTTGTTCAGATTTTAACAAATCCTGAAGTTGTAGATAATGTTGTTCAACCTAAACTTTGACTTAGAGCTTATCATTTAACGAAACTTGCAAGGCAGGGTAGCGTCAAATTCTGAGACCGTTTGTTGCATTGCTTTTGAGCTACTCATCTTTGCATCGACCTGTTTGTGCAAGCGTACGCTTTGGTGCATAAAGATTTATGATACACGTATTACTCAATGCGTCCGAGCCGGCCCCACAGATGTATTAGAAATGATACCTTGGGATGGATGTAAAGCTAAACAAATTGCTTTTGCTCAAGTACAAAAGACTGCATTGGTTGTAAGATATGTTAGTGTTCGAGTTTATTTATGGCATGAAATACCTTGAAATATCACTTCGCCTTCTTAATGATAGTAAAGTTCAATGATCAACATGGATTCATATTTTCCCTAGTTGATACTAGTGCTCAAAGATCATTTCTTTTGTATGTGAGACTTTCATTCTCAACATTTCCTTCATACTTAATTTACCTTAAACTTAAGGCTAAACAAGTTGAAATGATTGCTCTCATGAGTATCTTTAATTGGTTCAAAGTTAAATGAAGAGAAAATTAACTTACACTTCTATATTCTATTAAAAACTCTAAATTCTAATCTAAGAACTAACTTATAAATTAGGAGATATTGTTTATCATCTTCAACATTATTATTTATTCAAAAAAACATATAAAAAATGTATTTATATTTAAGAAATACAACATAAATGTTATAAGCTTATAGGAATCCAAGACACATCATCATGTTGGGTAGTTTGCCAAATCTTAGAGATTTAGCAAAAAATGATATATAAAATTCAATTTATCACATGAATAAGTTTTGGCTTTTTTGCTTAATGGTTAATTTGCCAAATTTTTATAAGTCTGTTATGTATTATATTATTGAATTTCAACACTTACAAATTATATTATTTGTATTAGTTTGATTTTTTTAATAATATTATATTGCTAGCCGGCTTAACATGTTTCAACACTTGCACATCGCCCTGTTGCCTAGAACAACTTCGGGTCAAGGAGAAAAATAGGACACTAGACTTCAACACTAAAAGACATTATATACATTTATTTTATTTTATTTTATTTTAATACAATTAAGCTGTCATACCTTGCTTATGGAGACTTTGTGAGTAATGATATGTAAAAATAATTGAATCTATTATACTAACAAGTTTAGGCTTTTTAAGTCAATGGTTCACTTGCAAGTTTTCATAAACCTAGCGTGTTCGGCCCCTAGTTTATGGAATTTCAACACTTAAAAATTATATTATTTGTATTAGTTTAATTTTTTAAAAATATTAAATTGCCGGTAGGCCTAACATGTTTCAACACTTACACATCATCGTGTTGGGTAGAACAACGTCGGGGAAGTTGCAATACCAAGACTCAAGGAGAAAAATAGAACACCAGGCTTCAACACTTAAAAGGGCATTATATGAATTAATTTTATTTTATTTTATTTTATGTTATTTTTACCCACTTAATCTTACCAGTCTCCCCCAACACCCTGTTTCAGCACTTTCACGTCAACCGGTTGCCTAGAACAACTTCCGCGAAGATGCAATTCCAACACTCAAGGACAAAACTTGAAACGCCATTAAAGTAATAGAGCTCAAGATCTCAACCTCCACTGCTCTCACTTTCGTTGCCACGCCTTCTCTGCTTCTTGCTCAATTAGGAAAAGGATCTCTGTTTGTTTTCTCTGTGGATATTAGGGCTAATAATTTCAGATCTCGGAAAATATTGAACAAGAGGAAATTGCCTCCATCTCTCGGGTTCCTGTCGCCGATTCCGATGCCGGCGATACGTGTAGTTGATGATCCGTTTTCTGATTGATGCGTAGCTGCGAAACTCTGGTTCGTACTCTCGCATGGAATCGTTCTGGAGCAACTCTAGTGCGCCTCAGGCGTGGCATTTCGTTTTCGCTGTCTACTTCGCGCTTGGCTTTGTTTTCACGAGGTTCTTCTTTGACAGATTCGTCTTTCGAGTAAGGTTCTTGCTCTGTGTTAATCTTGCTTGAATGATTTTGTTGTTTCGTTTCGGTTTCAAGAGAGATAAATGAGCTGGAAACTGTGCTTTATTAGCTTTAGTAGAGTCGATGTTGTTTCTTATGTTTTATCAGCAAAGGATGAGACCTCAAATTATAGGCGTGCATGCACTGCTCAAGGATTTTTGAGCTTTCAGTTGGACTTTGTAGTTGTTGAGAAGAGGAAGTACGACATCATAAAAAGGAATGACTAAAGTGAGGCTGTGATAGTAGAGTGGAATTTTGCGAGTATAGTAAATCCGATGTTGAAAGCACATATAAAATAATGCATGTGCATTTGTTCTGGTTTAGGTTTCTTTGTCCTCATCAATTTTGTCAAGCATCACTGTGCTGATGTCATTCGGAAAGACTAGCATACGTTTAGGATTTGCAATCACTGTTTAATCTTGCACCGTTTTCTTCTAAGGCTGATATATTCTTTTCCTTCCACTTCTATAGGTTCAGTTGCTTAGTGAATGGTTCATTTAGCTTGGTCAATGATGAGTTCATCGAGGTACTATCCCTAAAAGGTTAAGGCACTGGTCATCTGAAAAGACTGGCTCTTACTTCGGTTGATTAAACTAGCAAGGTCTTACAGCCCTGAAATTGATGTTACAACTAATCAAGAAAGGAAAAACAAGAATTTCTCTTCTGCATTGCGAGTTAAGTTAGTGTGCATTCAATTGTTCTGTATGAAGCATTGCCAATGACATAGAGCAGTAATAAGTAAAGAAAATAGGCCAAATGAAACAATTGTAATAATAGGATATGAAACAAGTAGGGTTAGATGATTTCCTAAGGTTACAAGCTGTCATAGATATGAAGCTGTTGTGATTAGGTGTTCACCTTAAGGGGACCATGTTATCACATGACACTGATATTCATTGCTTCAGTCGTTACCTTAGGAATTTTTGTAGGCTCAGCTTACACATTAATATTTTGCTCTTGAAATTTTCATTATATGCCCATCATTTTTTTTTCCCTATTTAAGGACACCATAAGTTACCTGCCAGATAAAATTAATGTGTCATTAAATTTTCATGGAACCTATCTCATTCTCTCCCTATCTTGTTATCATCTCTATCTATCATGTCAATAATTGAAATTTTTTAAATATCATGTTTCTTCATATTACTTTTTAATATGTTAATGATAAATATCTGTTGAAACTTTGTTCCCTATAATTTCATTTTCTTTAAGTTTTTTTTTGTACTTCCATTCAAGGTTGGCCATCTTGTTGCTGAGTAATGGAGTTGTTCCAGTGAAGATTGATGAAGCAACACGGGCAAAGATCATAAGATGCTCAGAGTCATTGTGGAAGCTAACTTAATATGCAAGTGTTGAATCATTTATTATCAGAATTACACGCAATGAACCTTGATTCAGAGATACTAAAGGATACTTTAGAGGCTGGCCAAATCTATAGCTGCTGTGAGTGATTCCCATGCTTGGACTTTCCTGCAATGGGTACTATTCCTTTTATTGTGATGCAATAGTCACTTGCTTTGAGTACAAAGAGACAAGCATGTCAGAGGCCAGTCTATTGAAGATGGATATCAATTATTTTGGGTGTGGATGAATGCCGGTGGCTCCAAAACCCAATACTTTCACGCCATTGGGCAACGGAGTCCATGCTTGTCCCCGCAATGAGCTTGACAAGCTAGAGATGCTAATTCTGATCCACCATTTATTAACCAAGTTAAGGTACATTGCAGAAGAAGACTGGTTTTTTATTTTGATACAAATGATAGATCATAAGATTTTCTGCTGATGGTGGACAATTTTTTTATTTTTATTTTATTTCTAAGTGATTTGACAAGGCTCTTTGTTTGGTATTTGCTGATTTTCTATAAGCAGGTGGAAGGTGGTGGGATCCCAAGGTGGGATTTAGTCTTTCCCTTTCCCAGTCCCACAGCATGGGCTTCCCGCCAAGTTTTGGTAAGAGGCCAGTAGTCCCAAAAAGCAAGCATGAGGCAAGTATTGAGTCCCTAGTCAGAACAAGGTTGGCTTTCGCCGGACTACCATATTCACCGGCGGAATCCTTAAACCAAGCCTCCTGTTTTACAATGGAGGCTTTTCTCCAGTTGAATGTGTATCATACCTTATCTCATTTCTAGTATGACTCTTGACTGTATTTTCGAACTTGAATCTATCAAGGGATTTTGATGGGAGACTTCTTCCCACTAATCCATCATCTCCAATGCTTCTTCGGTATTTGTAATGTGAAAGCGCGTACTCTTAGACAAATGAAGGGATTCTCTGTTATCTCCTCTTCCTTTTATCTTATAATTTGATTAGAAAAAAGGTCCAGTGAGAAGCCCAGATAGTAAAACTAGTAATTGAATACCATGTCCAAGCATTGAAGTCGTGAACACTCCACAAAGAAAATGCAGTTCTTTTGAACGACAACCCTGCTGCTAATGCGGAATACAACTTGCCTTGTCATCCATGGGTTATTCATGGCTAAGGATTAAATCACGTCGTGGATAATTAATATGTTTGATTTCTCAAGGTTGAAATCTCTTGTACTTTAATACTGTAATCTGCAAAGCATGCCAAATGCAAAATGCAAAATTTGGTAAAGTGGATTATTACTATGCAAAATCATGCTTTGAGCTGCAAATGGTAAACCTTTCTTGAACAAACTCGGTCAAATGAACCCCCATTGAGTTCCAAGTCAAGTTGTCTGCTTGATCTCCAACCAAGATTTATCTAGAAGCATTGATTTTCTTCATTCAGTCCTACTCTTGCTTTTCTTTTTGCAGTCTACATATCCTCCCAAAATCTATACATATGAAATACATAGAATTTTTTATTTTCAGAGTAATAGAGCTTTTTATTCAGTATTCTAGAGAATATAATTCCTAAATTAGAACAAAGTTTCGGTTTAAGAGAAATAAATGATGCTCAACGTAAAATAACAATTTTCATATAGCATTGCCAATATACTTGAGCCTTTAATAATTATCAATGTCCATATCAATCTTATGTAGCAATATTAAGAGGAGGAAGTGGGCATCTTTTAGAAACTCTGCTATTTTTTCTCAACTCCCTCTTTTACATTGAGTCCCCTGTTTGCACCGAAGAACCTCATCAGTAAGTTTCAGCACTGCTTTTTTCTCTACAAGGGAAACACACGAGTTGTTGAGTTAATGGGTGGCAATTACCGGACACAACTTTTGAGCATGTCTTGTCTATTGTAGTCCACACAATGCAGCGTCATCAAGCTTCACTTAAAACGTACAAGGTTGCTTGCTGTCGGCATGCATGCGCATGTAAAGCTTTGACAATTGTGAGCCATATTTCAACACTTCCATTACAATATTGCGTGATTCTTCAGCACAATCATTTTCCATTGTCAGGTTAGGTCTATGTGGAACATGTCTGCATACTTTTATAATATTTAGTTTGTGTCCGCAGTGTTGAAAGATAAACGGGGATCATGCAATAAACATACACATGTAATAATTATTAGAAAATTAAGAATTTTATATGATTTGGGATAAATCAATTTTGATAACTTCCAAGAAATAATTCATTATATATATATATATATATATTGATATATTTCTAAGTAACAATTTTTATATTATTATTTGTTAAAATAATAAAAGTTTGCTCCTTTATTCTCATCATATATATAAATATACTAATTAATTCAACTAACCAAAGAAAGACAAATTACTATACTTCAATACAAAGAAATATCTTTACAATCATAGTGAATTTGAATGTTACACTGAGTGCATTCAAGAGCCACACCATTCATAAATACTTTTTTACAAAAAGCACATCTAGCAAGTTCATCTATTATTTGGACAATTTTCAAAGAATGCTGGTAGTTCTTCTTGTGCAAAGTACTTCCATATTTAGTATGTGGATATTTTCCAAGAACACAGTGGATGTGGGTGGCAAAATCACATTCTTTACAATAATAAAACCAAACTTTTGGGTCTCTTCTTTTTTCACAAATGAAGCAATAATATTTTCCTAAGTCATCTTCACGTTTATAAGTAAGTTTGAGAAGATGTGGATCGCATGAATGCCTAGTCACAAGTGGAAGAATTATGCACTTCCAACATAAGTTGAATTGGCAATTAGTGCACCGAAAATTCACCCCACTTTCACCACAACCGTTGCATCCTTCATAATATCTCTCCACAACAAGAAAGAGAGGATGCGTATGACTTTCGTGGTTAAGCTTTTCTGGAATGAAAAGACATTGAATATCCAGCTTTGGCCACCTACATCCAGATTTACATGCATATGCAAAGCCATGACGCCTATGTCCACATAAACCACACCAGAACAATTCCGTGAATGGTGCCCTTGTAACGACTTCGAGTGGATGTTCGTGAAATGGGCCCCGCGTAATGGTTGGAGGTAGTTTGGCGCATTAGTGGAGAAAGAAACTGCAATGCTGACAGTTATAAAATGGGAGAAAGATTATAAGTAACATACATGCCTCACACAGCTATCAATTCATGTTGTTGATGACTGAAGTGGTTTATCTTTAAAGGACTTGTTGTCTCCCCCTCCCTTGCATTCAACTCCTCAACCAAATAAACCTTACGCTGCTTTGTACTCATTGAAATTAATTTTTGCACTCTTGTCTCCCCACCAATCTCTACAATTGCTTGCACACTTCAAGTGGACAATGTAATCACATTGTTGACAATAGTAAGCTCCACCTTCTATACTCACCCTTCTATAACAAAGGTTGCAGAATATAGGATCATGTTTCCTGACTCGGGGAATAGAATATGTGCAAGTGAGAGAGTGATTGTGCATTACTATTTCAATGGTGTAAGGAACATTACCACAATCACCATGAGTCAATAGTCGGCACACACTACATAGGTAGGCCCTACCCTGGCTTTCGTGAACACCACAGGCTTGGCAAGTGAATGGAATCGGCTTAGGAAGGGGGAAAAGTGCGTGTTGGTGGTGGTCTTCGGCAGTAATTTGCAAACGGGAAAAGCATTTCAAGTGGATGGCAAAATCGCAAATTAGACATTGGTAAAACAAGGAAAGAATTCCTTTCTCCATATCCCGGCAAGCATCACATCTTAGCCTTTCCCGAATTCGATCATATCTTAGGCTTTTCAGAATTAGGGGTTTAATTTGTTGGAGAGTAGAGATGTGGTACGGTTGGCCCCCATGATGACGTATCACGTGGTATAGGTGAGTGCAGGATTTATGAATACAGAAGGGACATTGGCTGAAGGAGCATTTGTAGGTGGGACCAGATGCGGGCTCCCTGCATCCCAGACAAACAACATCCGCTCCCGCTGGGATGCTGATCGAGGTATTCCCTATTTTAATATGTTTCTCTTCGCTGCTATTCACCCACTCTTCCATGTAGATCAAGTGATGTCTTTCTGCAGTAGAATGATGATATCTCTGATTCATCTCAACGCATGATGCATGTATGACAAATTTGCACTCCAAGCATTTGTAGCCAGGGCATCCGAATAGTGGTTTGTCGCAAAGGCTACAAACAAAATTATTCTCGGCACCATTTTCTACCTCTTTGGTGTCTCTTTCCACCTCTTCAACATTACTTTCCATCACTTCGGCATCAATTATCAGCTTTTCACAAAAGATCAAGTGATGCCATAGACTACAATCTCTGAACTCCATCTCTGTCTTCCTCTCTTAGGCACACAACGAAGCCAAAATTGGTTAGGATTCAAATTTGTGATGGAAGAATATATTTAGCATGATTAATAGAAATTCATCAAATGTAAAAATTAACTAGTAACAATTTATTAACATATTTATCTCAAAGCATTTATCCAAAAAAAATTCAAAATAAGTGAAACTAGTATCAAACTAATCAATATGCTTCAAGTGCATGTTAAACATGACCACTGCCATTACAACAATTGACAAAGCTAAAAAAGAAGAGAGAGTGCAAACCTGCTCTAAGATGCAAGGATAGAGCCATCAATGTGGATAGTAAATAAATGAGAATCACAAAATTTTGCTCTCCAAAGTAGGGGAAGAACCAATTTGTTATACCTCTTAACTACCACAAAGACTACTTATAGAGAATGAAATTCTTGCCTTAGATTTAGAGGAACCTGCTCATTCTTTCTTCGTTTTTCTTTCTTGTCAATTTTCCTCAAGACATATTCTTTTCTTTCTTCTTCTTCTTCTTCTTTTCGTTTCCTGTTTTACATGCTTTTCTTTTTCTCCGTTGCTTTGTTCTTTTCTTTGCCTCCACATCTGTTTTCGTTTCCTTAGTTATAAATATTCTTGTTCAAGCTTTTCGTTCCCTTTCTTTATTCTTTTCTTTGTCTCTAACGATAGAAATTAATCTCTTGTTTTGTTGGGATGTGTCCTAAAGAAATGTCATACGATGCATCATGACTTGTAAGCAAAGGTAGAGTAAAGTTGATGCTCAAATCCTTCACAGAAATTTTCTGATGTAAGTTTTTAAAGTTCAGACCTATACCTTACAATTTTGCTTTGGTTCACGGATTTAAACTAAAGAATTAGCCTGTTTTGTAGAGCAGGGATCGTCTTCCATAAGGGATAGAAATGTTTCTTAATATATGGAAGACATACGAGCATGTAAAAGGCCAAACCCGAAATTGGATCTTGTCCTTTAAATGCTCTAGCTGAACAATGTCTTCAGAATTTTCAGCTGTCAAGCTACATAGCCTTTTATCTCGGGATTAGTTGCACTGTAACAGTCATATACCGATTGCTAACATTACATGTAAAGGCTCTCTACAACTCTTCTTAAATATATAAATCATGGGTTAACATAGTGGATAGAGTACTGAAGTCCAGTTAAGTTTCCAGTCAATTTTTTCGCTTGATCTACTTCTAAACTTTGTAAAGAAAGAGTAATTTTCTTCAGTTAGTCAAATCCTTGGTATCTTTCTTTGAAGTCTACATTGCCTGCCAACAGTACAACAAAAAATGATCACAAATGTTTACACCTTTCATCTCTGATCGAGAAAACCTTCAAAATTTCCTTGACAGCATTATCATATGCTGTTAAGATTTGCCTCATTACTGTTCTTTTTTTCTTTTCTGTCAACACGTTGCTGTTCCTCCTCCATCATTCCTGTTTTTATGTACAAACTCCTTTGTTCCCTCGCTTTGCCCTTTCATTTTTCCACATCTTCTTTCTTTTCTTCTTCCTCTGTTTTTTCTTCTTCTATACATGTATGCATGTTCTTCTGCTTTGTTCTTTACTTTGTCTCTATCAATCAAAAAGGGTTGTATCCTAGCCGGGATCCTTTCCCCAGGAGACAAGAAACGTTGTTCTTCCTTCAGCCTGTCAAACTTTATTATCCCCATGTGAATTGCCTAAGAAGCCTAGTAACCATGAGTCATAAGAGGAAGCACAAGCAGGAAAAGGGGACCAACATATGCTTGGTAAAGAAAGTACCCAAACCCAGCCAACTAGCTACATTCTTTTTCTATAAAGAAGCAACACATATTCAAGGATACATTAAATTCTTACTTCCTTTTTTGAAGAATGAACCAGCTCTTGGGTTTTGGAATAAGAGGATTTAAACTCCAAGCACAAAATAAAATACAACACTTGCAAGAGAAGTACCAATTCGTTTTCTGTTTGTTTCTTCTTTATCATTTTCCCATCCCTGTAGCACCTCAAGGGTCATAGTCACTGAAAAATGGACCATTTCATGCGCATTTTTTCGCTTATATATGATTCTAAAGGTGTTCTAGGCTGCAACTTAGCAATCAGCAACATTTTTTAGCTGTTGCTGTACGAGGCAAACCATAGGAAGTTTTGGAAAATGTCCATTGAGTCTTAGATTAGGTTGGCCTTGATTGTATACAATAATCTTGTCATATAAGCGAGATAACAGGGATGTTAGACCTGTTAAAGGAATATTTTATAGCTTTTGGTTGTCCAGTCTCACGCTTTAAATATTACAACTTCAACAGTAACATTTTATGGGTTTGAGTTTGAGAACAAAAATTGAAACTAAGTTCTTCAATATCTCTTGGACTTCATCTAATTTGTAAGAGAAGAAAAAAGACATCACATGAGATTGTTAAGAATACAATTGAAGCTGTTGGAGTATGTGATTCCTGTCCTAGTTCTATTACGGAGATGAAAATCGTAGTGGAACCAGTAGCCAATGAACAAACAATTACAAGGATGGTGACTTCCCGTTTTCTCTAATTAGAAGTGTCTTATAAAACTAATAGACCACCATAATATTGCATGATTCTTCCGCACAATCATTTGCCATTGTCGGGGTTAGGTGTACGTGGAACGTGTCTGCATACTTCTATTCAATTCGTTTGTGTTAACAGTGTAAACGGGGATCATACAATAAACATACACATATAACAATTGTTAAAAAAATTAAAAATTTTATATTGTTTGGGATAATCAATTTTTACAACTTCCAATTATATATAGCAAATTTAATATTATTATTTGTTGAAATAATAAAATATTTGTTCCTCTATTTTCCGTACACAAACTCTTTTCTTCATTCCTACTTCTTTCCGATTTCCTTGTTTTACATGCTTTTCTTTCCTAGCTTTTCTGCTCCTTGACCCCACATGTTCTGTTCTTTTCCTCCTATGTGTTTACTCTTTTTGTTCACGCTTCAATGTTGTTTTGCTTTATTCATTTCTTTGTCTTTGATGATATGAATCAATCTCTTGTTATGTTTTGATCTGTTTTAAAAAGAGGTTGCGCAGTTTCATGGCCTGTTAAGCAAATGTAGAGTAAATTTGACATTCAATCCTTTACAAATGAATGAGCAACTTGTAATTGGATGGAACACATCTGAGTTGTAGAAGGCCAAAGCTGGCATTAGTTCCTCTTCCTTAAATGCTCTCGTTGAATAATGTCACACTCCTATACCTACTGATCTCAATATATGCCTTTAAAGATTTTCTGTGACTCTGTGACTATTCCAAATAAGCTTTGGGTTTTCCAAGTCAGATATACTCATGAAGTCTACTACAATTATGCATCCAATTAACCTTTTCTTGATGCTATAATCTGCAAAGCTCGTAAAATGTGAAATTCTAGTGAATTGGATGATATCGGTGCAAGATCATTTTCGAGCTGAAAAGGTTTTTGAAAAAAGTTAGTCAAAAGAAGCCCCATCGAGATCCAAGTCGTCTACTTGATCTGCAACCAAGATTTGTCTAGAAACATTAATTTTCTTCATTCAGTCCAACTCTTCCTTTTCACTTTGCAGTCTATGTATCCTCCCAAAATTTGTCCATATAAAATATATAAATTCATTTTTTTGGAATAACAAATAACTTTTTATTCGGTGGTATTCTAAAGGATATAACTCCTAAATTTGAACAAAGTTTCGCTTTTAATAGAAATATTTGATGTTAAACGTAATGTGCAATTTTCATAAGGCAATGCCAATTTGGTGTGAGCCTTTACTAATTATCAATCACAATATCAATATTAAGTAGCAACATTAAGAGGGAAAGATATCTTTTCGAAACTCTTTGCACCTATTTTCTTTCAATTCCTTAGTTTTATATTGAGTCCCTTGTTTGCTGCCCCAAAGGAACTTCATCAGTAAGTTTCAGCCCACTTTCTTCTCTACAAGGGAATACACGAGTTGGAGAATTCCTTGGCAGTGATTACTAGGCATAACTTTTGAGCATGTCCTGCATACTACAGTCCACCTCAAGCTTCCATTGAAACAGAGAAGGTTGAGTGCTGTCGCCATGCATGCACATGTAAGGGTGGACAATTTTGAGCCATATTTCAATACTTTCACTGCAATATTGAAGATTGCGTGATTCTTCAACACAATCACTTCCCATTGTCAGGTTAGATCTGAGTCTGCATACTTTTATCGGATTCAGTTTGTATCCGTAGAGTTGGAAGATGAACGCAGATCATGCAATAAACATAAACATATAAAAATTATTAAGAAAATTGAGAATTTTATGTGATTTGAGATAAATCAATTTTGACAACTTTCAAGAAGCAATTATATATATATATATATATATATATATATATATAGGTATTAATTATATGTAAAAAATTTAATATTATTTGTTGAAATAATAAAATTTTGTTCCTTTATTTTAATCTTATATATAAACATAATAATTAATTCAAATAGCCAAAGGAAGAAAAGTTACACTACTTTAAAAATAAAAAATTTTGTTATAATCATAGTGGATTTGAATGTTACACGGAGTGCATTCAAGAGCCACATCATTCATAAATTCTTGCTTACAAAAAGCACATCTAGCAAGTTCCTCACTTGGTTGAACAAATTTTAAAAGATGCTGGTGGTTCTTCTTGTCTAGTATACTTCCAAGTTTAATATGTGGATTCTTTCTTAAAGTACAATGGATATGGACAACAAAATCACATTCCTTACAATAATAAAACCAAACATTAGGATCTCTTATTTTTTCGCAAATAAAACAATAATATTCTCCAAAGTTATCTTCACATCTATAAGTGAGTTTGAGAATATACGGATCACATGAATGCCTAGTCACAAGTGGAAGAATTACCCATTTCCAACATAAGTTGAATTGGCAATCAATGCACCGGAACCTCACCCAAATTTCACCACAACCGTTGCATGCTTCAGCACTCCCCATAGTGAGGAAGAGAGGATGCGTATGACTTTCGTGGCTAAGCTTTTCCGGAATGAAAAGACATTGAACACATCGAAGAGGCCACAGACATTTGTTACAGGCATAGGCAAAGCCATGACGTATGTGGAAACAAACTCTGCAACCGAACACTTCCGTGGATGGTGCCGTTGTAACGACTGTGAGTGGATGTGGGTGATATAGGCCTCTTGTAAAAGTTTGGGGTAGTTTGGCACATTTATGGTGAAGAAAGAAACTGCAGTGTTGACAACTGTAAAATGGGGCAAAGATTATGGGAAGCATGCATGCCTCACACCTTTTCTCATCCTCGGGCTCTTCCTCATTGGGAATTAATTCATGTTCCTCATGACTAAAATGCTTGCTCTTTGCAGGACTTACTATTTTGCCCTCCTTTGTATTCAACCCCTCAACCAAATAAACTATATGTGCTTTGTACTCATCAAAATTAATTGTTTTACTCTCATCCTCTTTCTCAACTTCCTTGTATTTTGTATTGTTCATGTGGACAATGTAATCACATTGCCGACAATAGTAAGCTCCACACTCTATATTTACCTTTTCATAACAAAAGTTACAGAATATAAGATCCTCTTTCTTAACTCGGAAAATAGAATATGTGCGAGTAAGAGAGTGACCGTGGAAAGAGACTTTAATGGTCTGAGGAAAATTACCACACGCATGATGGGTGAAGACTCCGCATCCAGTACATACGTGGGCCCCACCGTGGCTCTCCTCATGACCGCAGGCTTGGCAAGAGAATGAAATCGGCTCAAGAAGGGGGGATAAGCGCATGTTGGTGGTGATCTTCAGCACTAATTTTCAAACGAGAAAAGCATTTCATGTCGATGGTAAAATCGCAAATTGGACAATGGTAAACTAAGAAAAGATATACTTCTTGCCGACAAACATGACAACTTGTATCTTGCCATTTTCCCCGGAGTTGGAGAGTTGAGATGTGGTCTGGTTGTTCCGCATGATGACGATCTATCACGTGTGATTGGTGAGTGCATGATTTCTGAATAAGGAAGGGGCAAAAGCGGTGGGAGTATTTGTAGGTGGGACCAGATGCTGGTTCCTTGCATCCCACGCAAACTGCTTCCTGGCGTTCCCAGCCGAGGTTATCCTCGTAAAATTCGTTCCCTTTGCAATTCTCCCCCTCTTCCACGTAGATCAAGTGGTTTCTATCCTCAAAAGAACGATGACATCTGATTATATTCGCCTCAGAGCACGACGCATGTATGAGAAAGTAGCCTCTGAGGAAAGTTGAGTCTTACCTTCCATGCCTTTTGCAACTGATTTGCAGGTCCTCCTAGGATGTTTAGCATTAAGGACAGAGTAAAGTGGGAGGCGTGGAAGGATGTTTAAGGTAGTGTTTCATGATGGGTTGGAACAACATAGTTTACTCTTTGTTGCACAGTGGTCTATGTTAGAAAAAAGCTTATTATTGTGGGTATCAGTGTTGTACTCACGCATCGAACTTGGATGTGTTACAAAACTAACCTGAACGCCATCTGCTGTTGCATATCCGGTTATAAAACTAACCTGAACACCATCTGCTGTTGCATATCCGACAGCTTGACTTCCTATAAATTGGAGACCATTCCCAAACCCATGCCAAAGCCCAGCCCAAATTGACCAACCTCGGCCATTCCAGTCCCTTAGGTAAGCCTTAAGAGATGATTTGGGTAAATTTAGAACGGGGTGGTAAAGGAACGTGATGTTTAGAATGATAGCGATGACAACACAAGAGACTGAGAAGTAGAAAAGTGTTGTGCATGCAAACAAGTGATGAAGAAAAAGCATTTCGTGAGTCAAGGCCATAATGGTATTCTCATTGTCATTTTGGTAAAGGAAAAAGCATAATAGTTGTTAACAGAGATCGTTAATTTTATGTCTGCGGTTTTTTTGTTGAATCCATATATAAAATTGTTGCTACATCAAAAGTAGACTAGAACTAAGCCATCAATGATTTCCTTTATTGTATGAGGTAAACTACTAGCAAGTTCTAGGAAATGGTCATGTGACTCTCTTACATTAATTTGGTCTTGATTGTAATTAGGAAAAGTGAGGGAAATATTGGGAAGTTAAGAGTAGATAAACAAATATTTATAATTTTATGCTATCCAGGTTTACTATTATCATTTGCAACTTTAACAAATATGCTTTTCTTGATGCTGAGTCTAATAACAGAAAAAGAAATCAAGTCTTTTGGGATCTAATATGATGCTTACTTAAAGATGATAGTTGGTTTTTACTTTATGTGAGATGAATATCTTGCAAGTTAGCTTGAATTTTCTTTTCCACTTTTATTATATTGGATCCTAAAGGTTCCTTTATCTTGCACATTGTGCAGTCTTAAGCTTGCTGTTGATCCAAATTCTGCTATAGACTTCCAACTAACTGTAGAGAAGGTTCAGAAGGTTTTTGGAGGAAGTCCGACCTTATACCGTTTCAGGCAGGAAATGTTGCATTACATGAGGTTGATGGCAATATTGTAGCTTTATCTTTCAAAAAACTTATTGGCCGGTTTCTTTGTTGGGTACTTGCACTTTGTCAAGGATTATCTCTTTCATCCTCCACTGAGCATTACAACAAATTAACTCAACTAGTTATTGCAAGAAAAGTGATTGTACTCTTCCTATTTACAATGCTTTATGCTAAAGAACAAAGTAGGTAGATATGAAATTTGCATGTTGTACATTTCTAGGGCTATACCATTCTCAAAGAAGTTAATACATAGATCACAAGAAAGGGAGTGTCTAGCCTTTTGGATAATTGCAAGAGGATGTTGTTGATTTTCTTCTTTGTAAGCAGTTCCATTTTTAATGCAGGAAAATCATATTCTGCGCAATAGTAGAACCTGAGATTTGGGGAGGTGTGTATCATACCGGCCAAAGGTGGAGGAATTTCACATATCTATCAAGAGCTGTGAAAGTGGTTAATAAGGACAGACGAAGTTGAAACCAACTCTATCAGGAGCAGTAAAAGCTGTTTTACCTGTTACAGCAAAGATAAGGGAATGCTGGAAAGTTAAATGATTAGTCTTTACCTGGAAATTTCGCTTTGGTCCAGGAATTGAAGTTAAATGATTAGTCTTCATGGCTGAACTATAATAGTGACCCGGCAAAGCATACAAACTTGTTAATCCCATACGACCTAAATTAGTTGATGCTTGGCGTCATTCCATTCAAAGCAATCAACGTAAGGCCACATTCCAATGGTATTTTTGGAAGAAGCTTTGCTTTTAAGTGAAAAATTATGATACTCAACTTAATATAGCAATTTTCGTCTACCAATGTTAATTTAATATAAGCCTTTGGTAATTGTCAATCATTGTAACAATATTATGCAGCAATATTAAGAAGAGGAAAAGGCCATCTCTCATAAACTCTCTGCTCCTATTTTCTTCAACTCCTCTGTTTTACATAAAGTCCCCCGTTTACTGCACCGAAGGAATTTCATCAGTAAGTTTCAGTGCCGCTTTCTTCTCCACGAGGGAAACACACAATTTGGAGAGTTCATCGGCATTGATTAGTAGCCACAAATTAGAGCATGTTTTGCATACTACAGCCCCCAACAAGTTTCCATGAAAACAGAGAAGGTTGCTTGCTAGCGGCAAGCAAGCACATGTAGGCATGGACAATTATGAGAGATATTTTTCACACTTCCATAACAATATATTGCGTGATTCTTCACAAAAGCATTTCCTATTGTCGGAACAAGGTTACGTCAAACATAACTGGTGTCTACATATTTTGTAGATGGATATGACGTAGAAGACAATTGCTCTCCACATAGTTTTAGAATGAGTCAGCAACATGTTCCAGCCACATCCATGTCTACATATACTAAGACCACGTATCTTTCTATGCTAATAGAGAATGCTGGACGTCAATCAGAGATGTTTAATTGCAAGATTTCAATTCATCAAAATAATCTTGGTCATGGTAAACTTGAAATAGTTTAATATCTATAGCCTTTCACACTCTTCCTGAACCAAGTGTGGATTAAGGGTGCATGAGCATGGAGTCCTTCATAGATGTAGACAAACAACACTTTTACATTAAGGGATAATCATGAAATTTCCAAGAAGCATACCTTGGGACATCTAGTTCTTGTATGCCAAAAAAAAAAAAAACATTCCAGGATACCTCTTGATAAACTTACAAGCAAATTTTAGCATAATAATTAGAAATTCAATCTTTATACTCTAGCCAAAATGATGAAATCAATTTTTTTAAAATGATGATGCTTTTCAGAAATTATAGTTCCATTTATTGGAAATCAATTCAATGCTTCCAATAGAACTCCCTTATCCCTCTTCATATTTATCAAACTATAGAAAAAGACCACTTTAAATTACAAAACCAAAGCACAAACCTGTTATGACACTTACTATACTTCAATACAACTAATATTTTTCACAATCATATTGAATATGAGTTACATTGAGTGCATTCAAAAGCCAGACCACACCCAAATCCTTCATTACAATAAGAACATGCAGCAAGCTCTTTATTTGTTTAGACAAATTTCAAAGGATGTTAGTGGTTTTCCTTGTGTAGAGTGTTTCTAAATTTAATATGTGAATTCTTTCCAAGAGCACATTGAACATGGAAGGTAAAATCACATTCTTCATAATAATAAAACCAATCATTTGGATCTCTTTTTTCTTCACAAATGAAGTAATAATGTTCTTCTAAGTCATCTTCACATCTATAAGTAAGTTTGAGAATATGTGGATCACATAGATGCCTCGTCACAAGTGGAAGAGTTATGCATGCCCAACATAAGGTGAATTGACAATCAGTGCACTGGAACTTCCCCCCAAGCGAGGACAATCCCTTCATTTTGCCACCACCATTGCGTACTTCATAATTTTGACTAGCAAGGAAGAAAGGATGTAGATGACTTTGGTGGTTAAGGGTTTATGGAAAGAAAAGACATTGAACATCCAACTCTGGCCACCCACATTCATTACAAGTATAACCGAAGTCATGACATAGACGTTCACAATAATTACACCAGAACGCTTTCATGGATGGTGCAGTTATAACGGCAGTGAGTGGATGTAGGTGAAATGGGCCTTGCGTAATGGTTTGGGATAGTTTGGCGCATTTATGGTGGAGAAAAAAACTGCAATGCTAATAGCTATAAAATAGGAGAAAGATAATAAGTAACATACCTCACACCACTTCTCATCCTAAGGCTTTTCATAGTTGAGGATTAATTCATGTTGCAGTCATTGAAATTAATTGATACACTCTTGTCTTGCCTCTTATCTTTCCAACCTTCTGCACACAACACGTGAACAATGTAATGACATTGTTGACAATAATAAGCTCCACCCTCTGTATTCACCTTTTTATAGCAAATGTTATAGAATATAAGATCATGTTTCTTGACTCGGGGAATAGAATATGTGGTAATCATATGTTCTAACTTTAATGGTGTGTAGAAATTTACCGCACCAACGATAAGTCAAGAGTCGGCACACACTACATTGATAGGCCCTACCCTCCCTTTCGTCACCACCACAAGCTTGGCAAGTGAATGAAATCGGCTTACGAAGCAGGAAAGGTTCATGTTGGTGGTGGTCATCGGGAAAAGCATTTGATATCGATGTCAAAAGTGCAAAGTGGACAACGGTAATACAAGGATTCTCTCCTTTCATCCCCGCAAACATCACAATAATACCAATAATTCGTCATTCGGACTGTAAAGTTATGGTTTGGGCGTACGACATGATGTATGACGTGGGATAGGTGAGCGCAGGATATATCAAGAAGGAAGGAACATCCGGGATGGAGCATTTGTAGGCAAGACAATATGCCATGTCCCTGCATCCCACGCAAACAACTACCTTATTGCCATTATTCCCCACCTCTTCTACGTAGATCAAGTGATGTCTTTCTTGAAAATCATGATGTTTGACAAACCTCGGGGCATGATGTATGTTGGAGAAACTTACACTCCAGGCATTTGTAGGCAGGGCATCCTGATACTGCTGTTTCACAAAGGCTGCAAACAAAATTGTCCTCAGCACCACTTTGTACTTTTTTGGTATTGCTTTTCACCTCTTCAGTATCGTTTTCCAACTCTTCTGAATTACTTTTTAACCTTTCTGACATTTTTTTGCCATCTCTTTGGCATCAATAACCAACTTTTCACAAAAGATCAAGTGATGCCATGAACTACAATCTGCGAACTCCATCTCTGTCTCTCTCTCTTACACCCACAATCACACAATGAAGCCAAAGATAGTTAGGATTCAAAGTTTTTATGGGAGCATATGTTTAGCATGATTAGTAGACATTTATCAAATATGAAAATTAATAAATGAAAGTTTATTACTAAATTTATCTCAAAGAATTTATCAAAAGAAAAAAAAAAGGTAAGTTAAATCAAATTATTCAAAATGCTTAAACTACACGTTAAATATGACTATTGACATTACAAGAAGTGATAAAACACCAATAGAGAGAGAATGAAAACCTACTATAAAACAAAAAGGTTGAAACATTAGTGTGGATGGTAAATGAATGAAAGATGAGGAATTGTAATAATTTTGTTCCTTTTTAGAATAAGAAACAATCAATTTGTTGTCCCTTTTAACTGCCATAAAAATTATTTATAGAAGATAAAATTCTTACCTTGTATTATGAGGAACTACTTATTCTTTTACTTTCTTACTTTACCTCCACGTGTTCTTTTATTCCTTCTTCTTCTTTTTTGTTTCATGTTTTACAAAAAATCAATATCTTCTTGTGCCGGCACATGTTCTAAAGAAAAGTCGTTCGGTATCTTGGCCTGTGAAGCAAATGTAAAGTTGACTCGCCCAAATCCTTCCCGGAAATTTGCTAAATCCTTCATAGGCTATCTGCAGCTCTTCTAAATCAATCACGGGTTGTCAAATTATGTATCAAATTAGCTTTTTCTTCATATAGTGAGCTGCATAGCATGCCAAACTGCAGACCAGGTGAAGCATATTTTTATTGTGCAAGACCATGCTTCGACTTGCAAATGATAAAACCTTTCGCGAAGAAACTCGGTCAAATGAAATAAAAATCGATAAAGCACTTGGAAACTTCTAACCAGTATAAAAAGAACAAGGAACCTCGAGCAAATGGAAACAGAGCAAATTGGAGAATGAAGCAAAATTGTTTCCTATTACTTTCTGGATGAAATACAAAACTGTTGCGAAAGCAAAGATCAAAACAAAAGTTTAACAAAATATATAAAAATAACAAGTAAATGCTCTTCTCTTTTAAATTTAAATTTGTTTATCTTCATTTATTTATTTTTCTAATTTTTATCATAAATGAAATAACAATAAAGGAAATAATGTCAAAGAAATGATTAATGAACTTGATTTTACATTAATACTTCATTTCTGGTTTCATATACATACTCCTTCATTCTTTGGCTTTGTTCTTTTCTTTGTTCACACATCTTGAGAGCCGTTTGATGGAAAAGATCTCCAGAATAGTCGCACAAAAGTAGTTAACGAAGAAGTTCGTGTAGTCTGGTACTAACTGAACTCAATCGTTATGAGAGCTCTATAGGATCTGCTACATGCATTAGCATTACCACTCAGATCAATGCAGCTTTATTCCTCCGTGATGAAGAAATGCAGATAACATGCAGAATTGGAATCTAAAAGGCTTTCAACATTGTTGTCTCGGGAGTTTTACCCAAGTAATTTGGATGCTAGAGACAGAGACCGCAGTAATGTTACCAAGAGGATCCTTCTTGGTTTTCAAGTATTTTTTTGGTTAGGTAATGATGAATTTTTCAGAAGGCTAAGGCGATCTTACTATGACTTCGTTAAGGACTTGAGGACGTGGAAAAAATACATTCCCAATGAGTTATTGTTGAAGAATCAAGCTACTTAATTGAGCTTTGGCTAAAAACTGTGATTCTGTTGCATCTCGAGGGTGATTTTCAAAAGTGAAGCACTGTTGAGACTGATTTTCTTGTATTTTATCAACTCAAGCCTTCTCACAATCAGTTGATGTTCCTTGGTTTGATGGTAGGGCTGCAATTTCAATGCCATCTGTTATGAATTGGATTTCAGACCCCAAAACTTTTTTCCCACCAGGAAAAAAGAAATAGAGCAAAAAGAGGACGAATTTTCTATTTGTCTCTCTGTAACTTTGAATATTTAGATGTTATTTGATTCACTAGTTGGTCTTTATCCATGCTAACATCCATGACTTCATCTCTAGATTAGGTCGTAAAGAAGTGCACAAATTCAGTGCACAGTTTTATTTACATATGATTATAACAGTGCCATACTCTGTTTTAAGCTGGTTCAATTGTTAAATGTATGAAGAGATTTTCCTATAATGGATTTGTTCTCCTCCGTTAATTCATATTAGTAACTTCAGCGTTCTAGGTGGACATCTACTGAAGGGTATGACATAAGAAATGCCTTTTCTTTTCAAGATTCATAAAAATTTGTGAGAAAAAACCTATTTAATGCTTAGCTTTTCATAACCATTTATGTTCTTCCTAATATTTGTGAGCCATCTAATTGTGTTAACAGTCCAACTGCACTGGGCTTGTTGCAGGATGCGTTTGAGGTGTATGCTGAGAAGGCCAAGACAGATGAAAACAAGCTTACACCTTTACGGGCTGTATAAGCACGCCATTTTTAGAGCGGTGACCAACAGTGAGCCTCAGATTTAACAATGACCTCATTTTAGCTTTTTCTATCTTTGTTTTCCCGAGTCAAAGCCATTATTGTATTGTCATTGTTATTTTTTTTACGGAAAATGTATAATAATTGAGAACAGAACTTTGTGTTTTTATGTTTGCCGTTTCTTTGTTGAATCTACACAGAATTGTTTCTGGATCAAAATTAGAATCAGACATTCTTGAATATTTCTTGATAAACTTAAAAGTAAAAGTTTTGCGAGATAATTAAAGGTTCAATCTTTATACTCAAGTTAGAACAATGGAACATTTTTGAAAATGAGATTTTTTTAAGGAATAATAGATCCATTTCTTAGGGATCAATTTAATATGCTTCCAATAGAACTCATCCTCCCTATCCATCTAAAAGCAATCAAAGAGCATCTTGCATGAACAATAGTTATCAACAATAGGAGAAGACAACTTTAAATTACAAAACTACGGGACAAACCTCTTATGCCACCTTAAGCTATTATACTTTAAAACTTCCAATATGCATTGCAATCATAGTGGACCTGAATGTTACATGGAGTGCATTCAAGAGCCACATTATGCCTAATTATTTTATTACAAAAAGTACATCTAGCAAGTTCCTCACTTGGTTGAACAAATTTTAAAGGATGCTAGTGGTTCTTCTTGTAGAGAATACTTCCAAGTTTAATATGTGGATTCTTTCCTAGAGTACAACGGATATGGATGGAAAAATCACATGCCTTGCAATAATAAAACGAAACATTAGGATCTTTTCTTTTTTCGCATATGAAGCAATATTATTCTCCAAAGTTATCTTCACATCTATAAGTGAGTTTGAGAATATGTGGATCACATGGATGCCTGGTCACAATTGGAAGAATTACACACTTCCAACATAAGTTGAACTGACAATCAGTGCACCGAAAGCTCATCCACCCTTTACCACAGCTGTTGCATCATTCGTAATGACTCTCCACAACAAGGAAGAGAGGATGCGTATGACTTTCATGGTTAAGCTTTTCTGGAATGAAAAGACATTGAACACATTGAACATGCCACGGACATTTGTTGCAAGCATAGGCAAAGCCATGACGTATGTTGTAACAATGTCTGCAATAGAACAATTCCGTGAACGGTGGCTTTGTAACAACTGTGAGTGGATGTGGGTGATATGGGCCTCTTGTAACGGTTTGGGGTAGTTTGGCACATTTATGGTGAAGAAAGAAACTGCAGTGTTGACAACTGTAAAATGGGGCAAAGATTATGGGAAGCATGCATGCCTCACACCTTTTCTCATCCTCGGGCTCTTCCTCATTGAGGATTAATTCATGTTCCTCATGACTAAAATGCTTGATCTTTGCAGGACTTACTATTTTGCCCTCCCTTGCATTTAACCCCTCAACCAAATGAACCATATGTGCTTTGTACTCGTCGAAATTAATTGTTTTGCTCTTATCCTCCTTCTTAACTCGGTAATATTCTGCGCACTTCATGTGGACAATGTAATCACATGGCCGACAATAGTAAGCTCCACACTGTATATTTACCGTTTCATAACAAAAGTTACAGAATATAGGATCCTGTTTCTTGACTCGAGAAATAAAATATGTGCGTGTAAGAGAGTGACCGTGGAAAGAGACTTTAATGGTACGAGGAAAATTACCACACGCATGATGGTTGAAGACTCCGCATCCAGTACATACGTGGGCCCTACCCTGGCTTTCATCATGACCGCAGGCTTGGCAAGAGAATGAAATCGGCCCAAGTAAGGGGATAAGCGCGTGTTGGTGGTGGTCTTCAGCACTAATTTGCGAAAGGGAAAAGCATTTCATATCGATGGTAAAATCGCAAATTGGACAATGGTAAACTAAGAAAAGAAGTATTGATTGCCTACAAACATCACATCTTTTATCCTGCCCTCCTCTCCGGAGTTGGAGAGTTGAGATGTGGTCGGGTTGTTCCGCATGATGCTGGTGTATCACGTGTGAGTGGTGAGTGCAGGATTTATGAATAAGGAAGGGGCAAAAGCGGAAGGAGGATTTGTAGGTGGGACCAGATGCTGCTTCCTTGCATCCCACACAAATAGCTTCAACTCCATAGAAGTTGCCCCCGGACGCCTCGTAAAAGTCTCCCCCTTTGCAATTCTCCCCCTCTTCCACGTAGATCAAGTGATGTCTATTCTGAAAAGAACGATGAACTCTCTTTATATCCGCCTCAGAGCATGACGCATGTATGAGGAAATTACACTCCAAGCATTTGTAGGCGGTATCAACAGTATTAATATTTATGAAAATATTCCTTCACCCTCCTCCTCTGGAGCAGCTGGTTCATCTGAGAAGGATTCCGGTTTATGTGCAACTGTTAGTACTGGTGCCTCTTCAGAAGAAACCACTCCTCGTTATCTTCCTCCAGAAGACTATGGGGCCACTTTTCAATGGTCTTGTTCACCATTTGACGTAACTGCACCTGGACCGTTGATAGCCTCTCCGTCCTATTATAATTCTAATAATGGTCAAGTCTTCTATGCTGGACAAGGGAAAGGTGGTGATGAAGTATGTTTGAATGTGTCTCAGGCTGGTGGAATTATTGAGATGGTGGAACCGGGATATCAGTTAGTTGACTCGAGCATGTTACCTATCTTTGAGGTAGGAGAATCCTCTCGTCAGAGAGAGAATAATCTGGGTCCGAATGGTTTGTTTTCAGACACACACTTTGACGAGCTACCACCTATACCTGAATCACTGGTAATCAAACAAGAACCCTTGTCACCCATGTTGCCTCTAGAGCTGGAACCAAATATAAGGTTGACTGAGTGTACTCTTGGAATAGATGAAGGTTTCTCAATTTACACAGCTCACGCAGTGGATTTAGCAAGTGACGGGTTTCTGAATGGATTCAACTATGAAGATGTCTTGGCAATCTCATGGTCAAACGAGGAAGGTAATGAAGAGCTCAACATAAGAAATAATGATGGAGCTACGTATGGACCTCCAGTTGATTACAATGTTGGGACTCTAGCTAATACAAATAATATGGAAGATAGTTTTCTAAACGAGAACTGTGGTAACCAACTTGGAACGTGTACCATGGTTGAATACCTTGGTGAAGAAGACCCACTTGCTGCCTTAAGGGTCTATGAAGAAGAACTACCCAAAGAAGAAGAGGAGTCCGTGGGGTCTACGCACGAAATTGAAGATTTTGAGGATAAGTGAGGGACCCGCAAATATTATGCTGATCTCTTGACAGAGCTCGTAAATGCCTGCAGCACCGCACTATGTGATGATGAGCATCCTGGCTAGTGGCTTCGTCTTTTCATGCAAGTGGCATGCAAGTTGTATTTTGTCTTTTGTTAAGTTGGTTGGCTATATAAGAGCCGTGTAAGGTGTAAACTATAAGCAAGTAAAACAATAGACTTGAAGTCCTTCGTTTGCAAACACATTTCTTGCTTCGTGTTTTTTGCTTCTCTTGTTCTCTTTCCCAGTCCAATTTCTTGCTAGCTTCTTTATATTTGTTCTTAATATTATTTTTCATTTGGCGGGGCATCCGGATACTCGTTTTTTGCAAAGCCTGCACATATAATTCTTCTCCGCACCACTTTCTACCTCTTCGGGATCAATTACCACCCGTCGGCGATTACTTTCCATCTCTTCGGCATTACTTTCCATCTCTTTGGCATCAATCATTAGCTTTTCACAAAAGATCAGGTGATGCCATAAACTACAATCTGCGAGCTCCATCTCTGTCTCTCTCTCTTACACCCACAATCGCACAACAAAGCCAATTTGTGATGCGAGCATATGTTTAGCATGATTACTAGACATTTATCAAGTATGAAAATTAATTGGTGACAGTTTATTTATATATTTACCTCAAAACATTTATTTAAAAAAGAAAAGAAGTAACATTATTATCAAACTAATCAAAATGCTTAAATAAGGCTAGACATTATAGAAATTAACAAATATGTAAAGGAAAAAAGAATGCATACCTACTATAAGATGTAAAGATTAAGCCATTTGTGGTATGATAAATGAATGGAAAGCACAAAAATTGTACTCCTTTTCAAAATAAAAAACTAACAATTTGCTGTAATTCCTAACTACCACAGAAGTCATTTATATAGGAGGAAATTTTTGCTTGCATTACAAGTAACTTACTTGATCTTCTCTTTTTATCTTGCTTGCAGATATTCTTTTCTTCATTCTTCTTTCTTATTCTTTATTTGCTTTTAGCTCTTGCTTTCTCTTTTGCTTGCCTTCGCATCTTCTTTGCCTTTCCTTCTCTACTTTAATTCCTTTCGCTCATGTTTCTTTGTCTACTTGCTTTATTCTTTTGTTTCTCTATAATGTAAAGTTGATGCTCAAATCTTGTTTTGTTGAGCTCGAATCAATGGAAAATTCGACGATATGAGGAAGGAAAAAAAATCTTTCCCTATGCGTCTTGGTCTTAATTTGAGTACGATACTCGTTTTGAGTGTCTTGATTAGGTGATGAATCTAGGCGTTTTCCAGACAAGATGCGGCGCTGATTGCTAATGAAATCCACAAACAATGCCAAAATCTTGAACTAGGTGAAGCAGATTATTGCTGCGCAAGATCATGCTTTTTTCTTTTTCTCTGTCCCTACTACTTTCTTCTTCATTCCTGATTACGTTTACAAACTCCTTTATTCTCTCACTTTGTTCTCTTCATTTTTCCAAATCTTCTTTTTCTTTTCTTCTTCTTCTGTTTTTTCTTCTTTTGTATATGCATGATTGTTCTTTTGCTTTGTCTCTATCGATCAAGCAAGTTTGTTTGATTCGTCTTGGCCTAAGAATGTAATATAGATTAAATTTCATATCCAGTTGCTTTATAGAAATTAGCTAATGTAAATTTGTAATCTCTTGATGATAATTCACATATATACCTACAATTTTGGCTTTGATGTAGGTATTCAAGCTAAAATAATTAGCCTGCATTGTTAAGCCAGAATCATCTTCCCTGAAGGGATAGAAACATTGTTCTTCCTTGAAAGTGTCAAACTTTATCCTCCCAATGTGGATTGTTTAAGAAGTCTAACAGCATGTGATTCATAAGAGGAAGTACAGAGCAGGAAAGGAGGCCCAAGCATCTGCTTGTGTAAAAAAGCACCCAAACTTAGCCAACTAGCTACGTTCTTTCTCTATAAAGAAACGGCACATATTCAAGGATACGTTACCTTCTCACTTTCCTGTTTTGAAGAATAAACCAGCTCTTGGGTTTTGGAATAAAGGAATTAAACTTTAAGCATAGAATGAAGAACATCACTTGCAAGAAAAATATCCAATTCATTTTCTCTTTTTTTATTCATCTTCTCCCCATCATCCCTATAACACCCCAAGGAACATAGTCACAGAAAAGAGGGCCATCTTATGCGCATACGTTTTTTCCTATATGATTCTAAAGGTGTTCTAGGCCGGAAGTTAGTCATGAGCAACATTATTTGCTATAGCTGTACGAGGCAAACTGTTGGTGTTTTGGAAAATGTCCTGAGAGTCTTTGATTATATGCAATAAGCTAGAATAAGAAGTGATATAGTGGGGAAATTAGACCAAGTTAACTAATATTCCAACACTTTAGGCTGTTCAGTTTCACCCTTATAATATTGCAACTTCAATAGGCACGCTAGTCCGAGTTTGGGAACAAAAACTAAAACCAAGTTCCTTAGTTACTCCCATGCGACTTCCCCCTCTGCTCTGAAGTTTATGCTAACATACCGTTCGTCTAAATAGTGACATTAAGTAAAACGTTTTTATATTTAATGGTACCATTGAAACAAAGGGTAAGAGAAAGTAAATGTTGTCACATGGTGAAGGATTCATTCTTAATTGAGCCTTTATCTTCTGCTTTCAGTGGCTTATTTTCCGTAGTTTACAGTATTCAGTTTCATATTTGTATATGATCTGATAGCCTTCGCAAAACTTTGTTGGCCCAAGGGCTGTTCATAGTAGTTGAAAAGATCCCATTGATGAAGAAGTTCATGTAGTTTAGTACTAATACAACTCTTAATCCTCTTGCAATTTCTATAGGTTAATTTTCCTATGATCAAGAAATGCAGAAAACATGTTGAATTGCCATCTAAAAGTATTTTTAACAGTGTTGTCTTTGGAGTTTTACCAAGTGATTGTAGGACTTTGACAAGGACTTGGGGACGTGAAAAAACTGCATTCACAAATAGTTAATAGTTAATTGTTAATCATCAAGCCACTTAAGTGAGGTTTTGCTAAAAGCTATGATTCTCTTTGCATCTAGAAATTGATTGTCAAAAGTAAAACTTTGCTAATCTATCTAATTTTCCTCCTTCAATGCTTTAACTCTTTTGTTAGCTCATGAATACTTATGATGTGTTGATTTTGGTTTTGAGAGCTGCAATTCAAGCTTGCTTACAATCATGATTTATAAAGGATGAAATTCTTATCTTAAATTATGAAGTACCTATTTATTCTTCTCTTTTTTCACTTTGTTTCCTGTTTTACATTTTTTTTTCCCTTTGCTTTCTTCTTTTCTTGGCCTCCACATCTTTTCCTTTCCTACCATGTTTCAATTAATCTTATTCATGCTTCACTGTTCTCTAGCTTTATCCTTTTCTTTGTCTCCCTCACTAAGAACTGTTCTCATCTTGGGAGGTGCTCTAGAGAAAGGATGTCCAGTATCATGGCCTATTATGCAAATGCAGAGTAAAGTTGATACTCAAATTCTTCACAGATGAACAAGCAACATGCTATTATGTGGAAAACATCTAAGCATGTAAAAGGCCAAAGCTAAAATTAGTTACTCTTTCTTAAATGCTCTCACTGAACAGTGTCACACTACTAAATTGTTTGGTCTCATTATATGCCTTGACAAGTTATCTGCTACTCTCCTTAGTAAATCACAGGTTATCAAAATCCAGAACCAAATGAAGCAAATTATTGGTGTGGAAAATCATGCTTCAAGCTGGAAACAGAACTCCTCTCATGAAAAAACTAGGTCAAAATAAAGTCCAACTGAGTTCCAAATCAAGCTATCTACTTGATTTGCTGCACATACAATTCAGTTAATTATCATATGTTTTATTTAATTTATGCAAAACAATTGATCCAGACAAGTTAAAAAAAATTCCTTGACAGTGTTCTCTTTTGTTGTTAGGAAGTATTTTATATGAGATGAAACTTCTACTCTGGGTTACAATAAAGCTAGTAATTCATTTTTCTTTTTTTTTTTTCTTTGTCCCCATGCAAGTTTTCTTCATTCTTCTTCATCATTTATAATTTAACAGGAAAACTTCTTTAGTCTCTTGCATTGTTCTTTCATTGTTTCTACATCTCCTATTCTTTTCTTCTTCCGCTATTTTTCCTCTCTTCTATACATGCATCTTTGTTCTTTCGCTTCATTCTTTTCATCTTCCTTGTCTATCAAAGAAGGTTTGTATGATTCCTCATGGTCTATCAAGAATATCTGGTTCTTTGTATCTTTCAAACAATTTCTTGGTTAATTTGGTTTGTAGGATACTTAAACACTTCTGCGTGGATCATCTCTTCCATCCTTTGCGACATTCATCTCGAAAGTTGTATTGGAGGTCTCGGAATTAAGGTGCGGCAAAGTAATGTTAGCCCACCCTCATTACCCGGAAAAAGTCCACACTGCAACTCATAAATAGGATCACATTTCTTACATATTTTCACTAACAACATGATGTAGCACGTGTTACATGCATGTGTTTATTCTAGGCTGCAACATAGCTATCAGTTACATTTTTTGGTATGAATCTAAGAACAAAAACTGAAACCAAGTCCTGCAATGTATCTTGGACTTCATCTAATTTGTAAGAGAAGAAAAATGATATTACATGAGTTTGTTGAGAATGAGGTACGATGGAAGCTGTAGGGAGTACGTGGACTAGTGAAATTCATGCTGATTGAATGTAGGTCTGCTCCACCTCATTGGACAACTGTGTGTCTTCACCAGTCCTAGAGTCTTGTTGAGATGAGATGCGCGTGCCTTCAGAAAGTATGGCAGATGCTTGCTGTGAGTGAAAAACTGTGAGAAGGATGACAAGTGTGACGGCAATTGTCCGACTCTGAATTTGCATTTGCAGCGAACGTGACTTGGTCAGAGTTAGTGATATATTCCTGTGAAGGTTGGCTTGAGCATGTTCGGTCGTTTGATGGAAAAGGTCTCCGGAACAGTGGCAGTGGAACCAGTAGTTAATGAACAAACTATCACAGAGATAGTGACTTCCCATTTCCTATAAGATCTGTCTAACATTTAAAGTAAGAGAGATTGTAAATCTCTTAATACTTCACCTTATTCTAAAATTTCTTCCACACAGCAAGATTGATATGTAAAAATTCTATTCCTTTCTCTGTTACTCTATTTAATCATATTATTGAATCGAAAGGTAAAGAGGAATGAGTACATGGTTATGGATCACATTCCAGACGAGCCTTCACAAAACTTTTGCTCACCCAAAGGTTGTCCATAGAAGTAATTGAAAAGATCCCATTGATGAAGAAATCGACTCAATTAATCTTGTACAAGCTCTATAATGTTTGCTACATGCACTAGCATTACTATTTGGGCCAATTTAGGGTAATTCCTCCGTGATCAAGAAATGTAGAGAACATGCAAATTTGGAATCTAAAAGGCTTTCAAAATTGCTATCTTGGGAGTTCTACCCAAGGATGTTGAATACAGAAGCAGCAATAATGTTACTGAGAGAATCTTTATCCGCTTTCAAGCAGTCATTGGTTAAGTAATGATGAATTTGTCACTAAGGCTAAGGTGATCACTTTAGGACTTTGATAAGGACTTACAGGCGTGACAAATACTAATTCTTGCATCATGAAGTCATTTAAGTGAGCTTTGTCTAAAATTTATGAGACTCTTGCAGCTTGAGAGTGATTTTCAAAATTAAGGGTCTCTTGAGAGTGATTCTATTGCATTTTGAGGGTTGCAACTCAAGCTTGCTTGTAATCAGTTGATGTTCCTTGCTTTTGGTGGCAGGGCTGCAATTTCACTCCTATCCATTACAGCTATGATTTAAAACCTCAAAAAGTTTGATTCCACCCAAAAAAAAAAAGTACAAATTTTATGTTTTTTTATCAGTAATTTTGAATATTTAAATGTTGGTTGATTCACAAGTAGGCCTTTATCCATGCAGTGTTCATAATTGCAGTTACTGAGATTAGTTCAAAACTTCATTTCCAGGTTAGGTCAGCAAGAAGTGGACATGCATACTCTGTTTCAAGCTAGTTCAATTTTTAAATGTATCAAGAGATCTCTTTGTGATGGATTTGTTCAGAAATCATTTTTTTTCTTCTCCTCCGTCAGTTCATATTAGTAACTTCATCATTTCAGGTGGACGTCTAGCATAGGATTTGACTCAAGAAATGCTTTTTCCTTGGAAGCTTCAGAACAATGCGTGAGAAGGAAACTGTTTGCTGGATAATCGTTTATGTTCTTCCAAATATTTGCAACGCATTTAATATGTTGATAGTCTAACTGCACTAAGGGTACGACAAATGAAAACAAGCCACCGCTGGACCAGTGAACACTTGTAAGCATCAGCTTCTCATTTTAGCTTCCTTTCTGTCTTTGCTTTCCTGATTTTCTTGACACTAAATGTTTATCTCTGAGGAAGGTCAAGTCTTACCTTTCATGCCTTTTGCAGCTGATTTGCAGGTCCTCCTAGAATGTTTAGCATTAAGAATAGAGTAAAGTGGGGGGCGTGGAAGGCTGTTTAAGGTAGTGTTTCGTGATAGGTTGGAACAACATAATTTACTCTTTGTTGCACAGTGGTCTATGTTAGAGAAAAGCTTATTATTATGGGTATCACTGTTGTACTCACGCATCTAACTTGGATGTGTTACAAAACTAACCTGAACGCCATATGCTGTTGCATATCCGGTTATAAAACTAACCTGAACACCATCTACTGTTGCATATCCGGCAGCTTGACTTCCTATAAATTAGAGACCATTCCTAAACCCACGCCAAAGCCCAACCAAAATTGCCCAACCTCGGCCATTCCAGTCCCTTAGGTAAGCCTTAAGAGATGATTTGGGTAAATTTAAAACGTGATGTTTAGAATGATAGTGATGACAACACAAGAGATTGAGAAGTAGAAAAGTTCTATGTATGCAAACAAGTGATGAAGAAAAAGCATTTCATGAGTCAAGGCCATAATGGTATTGTCATTGTGATTTTGGTCACGGAAAAAGTATAATAGTTGTTAACAGAGATCGTTATTTTTATGTCTGCGGTATTTTTGTTGAATCCATACATAAAATTGTTGCTACATCAAAATTAGACTGGAAATAAGCCATCAATGATTTCCTTTATTGTATGAGGTAAACTGCTAGAAAGTTCTAGAAAATGGTCATGTGACTCTCTTACATTAATTTGGCCCTGATTGTAATTAGGAAAAGTGAGGGAAATATTGGGAAGTTAAGAGTAGGTAAACAAATATTCATAATTTCAAGCTATCCAAGTTCACTATTGTCATTTCAACTTTAACATATATACTTTTCTTGGTACTAAGTCTAATAACAGAAAAAGAAATCAAGTCTTTTGGAATCTAATGTGATGCTTAGTTAAATATGATAGTTGGTTTTTATTCTATGTGAGATGAAATATCTTGCGAGTTAGCTTGAATTTTTTTTTCCACTTTTATTATATTGGATCCTAAAGGTTCTTTTATCTTGCACATTGTGCAGTTGCTAAGCTTGCCGCTAATCCAAATTCTGCTCTAGACTTCCAACTAACTACAAAGAAGATTCATAAGTTTTTTGGAAGAAGTCCGACCTTATCCCGTTTCAGGCAGGAAATGTTGCATTACATGAGATTGATGGCAATATTGTAGCTTTATCTTTCAAAAAACTTCTTGGCCGGTTTCTTTGTTGGGTACTTGCACTTTGTCAAGGATTACCTCTTTCATCCCCCACTGAGCATTACAACAAATTAACTCAACTAGTTATTGCAAGAAAAGTGACTATACTCTTCCTATTTACAATGCTTTATGCTGAAGAACAAAGTAGGTGGATGTGAAATTTGCATGTTGTACATTTCTAAGGCTACACCATTCTCAAAGAAGTTAATACATAGATCACAGGAAAGGGTGTGTCTAGCCTTTTGGATAATTGCAAGAGGATGTTGTTGATTTTCTTCTTTGTAAGCAGTTCCATTTTTAATGCAGGAAAATCATATTCTGCACAATAGTAGAATCAGAGGTTTGGGGGGGTGTGTATCATACCGGCCACAGGTGGAGGAATTTCACATATCTATCAAGAGCTGTGAAAGTGGTTAATAAGGACAGACGAAGTTGAAACCAACTCTATCAGGAGCAGTAAAAGTTGTTTTAACTGTTACAGCAAAGATGAAAGGATGCTGGCGAAGTTAATGCTTAAGGGATTTAGGGATTAAAAGACATTGAACATCCATGGTTCTCCTGGGACAGACTTTGGAGGTGTACCTGAAGCCATGGCGATAACATTTTCAAGTCAAAATCCAGACAATGGTTCACATCTTTACCTGGAAAGTTTGCTCTGGTGCAGGAATTGAAGCTAAATGATTAGTCTTCACGACTGAACTAGAATAGTCACCCGGCAAAGCACACAAACTTGTTAATACCATACGAATTCAGCTAAATTAGTTGATGCTTGGTGTCATTCCATTCAAAGGAATCAATGTAAGGCCACGTTCAAAATGAAAAGAACTTAAATTCAAGAATAAGCAAAACACATTGTTTGCAAGAGTTCAAATTAATATTCATATAAACTACCAAGGATTGGTTATTTTTGGGAGAACTTTTGCTTTTAAGTGAAAAAATATGATACTCAACTTAATATAACAATGTTCCTCTACCAATTTTAATTTAATATAATCCTTTGGTAATTGTCAATCACTGTAACAATATTATGCAGTAATATTAAGAAGAGGAAAAGGGCATCTCTCATAAACTCTCTGCTCCTATTTTCTTTCAACACCTCTGTTTTACATTAAGTCCTCTGTTTGCTGCACCGAAGGAATTTCATCTATAAGTTTCAGTGCCGCTTTCTTCTCCACGAGGGAAACACACAATTTGTAGAGTTCATCGGCATTGATTTGTAGCCACAAATTAGAGCATGTCTTGCATACTACAGCCCCCATCAAGCTTCCATTAAAACAAAGAAGGATGCTTGTTGTCGGCATGCAAGCACATGTAGGCGTGGACAACTGTGAGCCATATTTGACACTTCCATAACAATATATTGCGTGATTGTTCCACAAAATAATTTCCTATTGTTAGAACAAGGCTACGTCAAACATTAACTCATGTTTTCATACTCTATAGACGGATATGACCTGGACGATAATTGCTCTTTACATAGTTTTGGAAGAGTTAGCAACATGTTCCAAACACATTCATGTCTACATATACTAAGACCACGTATCTTTATATGCTAATAGAGAATACTGGACGTCAATCTTAATTGCAAGATTTCAATTCATCAAAATAATCTTGGTCATGGTAAACTTGAAATAGTTTAATGTCAATAGCCTTTCAAATGTGACTTGGTCAGAGTTAGTGATATATTCCTATGAAGGTTGGCTTGGGCAAGTTGGGTCATTTGATGGAAAAGATCTCTAGAATAATGGCAGTGAACCAATAGCTAATGAACAAACTATCACAAAGATAATGAGTTCCCATTTCCTATAATCAGATATGTCTAACATTTAAATTAATAAAGATTGTAAATCTCTTAATCCTTTACCTCTTTATTCTAAAATTTCTTCTACACATCAAGATTGATATGTAAAAATTCTATTCCTTTCTCTGTTACTCTATTTAATCATACTATTGAATGGAAGGGTAAAAAGGAATAAGGGCTGTCTATTTAATCATCCTTTCACAAAACTTTTGCTCGCCCAAGGGTTGTCCATAGAAGTAATTGAAAAGATCCCATTGATGAAGAAGTAATCAACTCAATAAATGTTATGCAAGCTCTATAAGGTTTGCTACATGCATTAGCATTACCATTTGGGCCAATTTCGGGTAATTTCTCCGTGATCAAGAAATGCAGAGAACATACAAATTTGGAATCTAAAAGGCTTTCAAAATTGCTATCTCGGGAGTTCTACCCAAGGATGTTGAATACAGAAGCAGCAGTAATGTTACTTAGAGAATCTTTATCGCTTTCAAGCAGTCATTGGTTAAGCAATGATGAATTTGTCACTAAGGCTAAGGTGATCACTTTAGGACTTTGATAAGGACTTATGGGCGTGACAAAACTACATTGACAAATACTAATTCTTGCATCATGGAGTCATTTAAGTAAGCTTTGTCTAAAATCCATGAGACTCTTGCAGCTTGAGAGTGATTTTCAAAATTAAAGGTCTCTTGAGAGTGATTCTATTGCATTTTGAGGGTTGCAACTCAAGCTTGCTTGTAATCCGTTGATGTTCCTTGCTTTGATGGCAGGGCTGCAATTTCACTCCTACCCATTACAGCTATTATTTAAAACCTCAAAAAGTTTGATCCCACCCAAAAAGAAAAAAGAAAGTACAAATTTTCTGTTTTTTTATCAGTAATTTTGAATGTTTAATGTTGGTTGATTCACAAGTAGGCCTTTATCCTTGTAGTGTTCATAATTGCAGTTACTGAGATTAGTTCAAAACTTCATTTCCAGGTTAGGTCACCAAGAAGTGAACATCCATACTCTTTCGATCTAGTTGAATTTTTAAATGTATCAAGAGATCTCTTTGTGATGGATTTGTTCAGAAATAATTTTTTTTCTTCTCCTCCGTCAGGTCATATTAGTAACTTCATCATTTCAGGTGGACGTCTAGTGTAGGATTTGACTCAAGAAATGATTTTTCCTTGAAAGCTTTAGAACAATGCGTGAGAAGGAAACTGTTTGCTGGATAATCATCTATGTTCTTCCAAATATTTGCAATGAATCTAAATATGTTGATAGTCTAACTGCACTAAGGGTGCGACAAATGAAAACAAGCCACTGTTGGACCAGTGAACACTTGTGAGCATCAGCTTCTCATTTTAGCTTCCTTTCTGTCTTTGTTTGCCTGATTTTCTTGACACTAAATGTTTATCTCTGAGGAAGGTCAAGTCTTACCTTTCATGCCTTTTGCAGCTGATTTGCAGGTCCTCCAAGAATGTTTAGCATTAAGGATAGAGTAAAGTGGGAGGCGTGGAAGGCTGTTTAAGGTAGTGTTTCGTGATGGGTTGGAACAACATATTTTACTCTTTGTTGCACAGGGGTCTATGTTAGAAAAAAGCTTATTATTATGGGTATCAGCGTTGTACTCACGCATCTAACTTGGATGTGTTATAAAACTAACCTGAACGCCATCTGCTGTTGCATATCCGGTTATAAAACTAACCTGAACACCATCTGCCGTTGCATATGCGGCAACTTGACTTCCTATAAATTGGAGACCATTCCCAAACCCACGCCAAAGCCAGCCAAAATTGCCCAACCTCGGCCATTCTAGTCCCTTAGGTAAGCCTTAAGAGATGATTTGGGTAAATTTAGAATGGGGTAGTAAAGGAACGTGATGTTTAGAATGATACCGATGACAACACAAGAGACTAAGAAATAGAAAAGTGCTGTGTATGCAAACAAGTGATCAAGAAAAAGCATTCCATGAGTCAAGGCCACAATGGTATTATCATTGTAATTTTGGTCACGGAAAAAGTATAATAATTGTTAACAGAGATCATTATTTTTATGTCTGTGGTATTTTTGTTGAATCCATACATAAAATTGTTGCCACTTCAAAATTAGACTGGAACTAAGCCATCAATGATTTCCTTTATTGTATGAGGTAAACTGCTAGAAAGTTCTAGAAAATGGTCATGTGACTCTCTTACATTAATTTGGCCCTAATTGTAATCAGGAAAAGTGAGGGAAATATTGGGAAGTTAAGAGTAGGTAAACAAATATTCATAATTTTAGGTTATCCAAGTTCACTATTATCATTTCCAACTTTAACATATATACTTTTCTTGGTGCTAAGTCTAATAACAGAAAAAGAAATCAAGTCTTTTGGGATCTGATGTGATGCTTACTTAGAGATGATAGTTGGTTTTTACTTTATATGAGATGAAATATCTTGCAAGTTAGCTTGAATTTTCTTTTCCACTTTTATTGTATTGGTTCCTAAAGATTCCTTTATCTTGCACATTGTGCAGTTGTTAAGCTTGCTGCTAATCCAAATTCTACTCTAGACTTCCAACTAACTACAGGGAAGATTCATAAGTTTTTTGGACGAAGTCCGACCTTATCCCGTTTCAGGCAGGAAATGTTGCATTACATGAGATTGATGGCAATATTGTAGCTTTATCTTTCAAAAAACTTCTTGGCCGGTTTCTTTGTTGGGTACTTGCACTTTGTCAAGGATTATCTCTTTCATCCTCCACTAAGCATTACAACAAATTAACTCAACTAGTTATTGCAAGAAAAAGTGACTATACTCTTCCTATTTACAATGCTTTATGCTAAAGAACAACGTAGGTGGATGTGAACTTTGCATGTTGTACATTTCTAAGGCTATACCATTCTCAAAGAAGTTAATACATAGATCATTAGAAAGGGAGTGTCTAGCCTTTTGGATAATTGCAAGAGGATGTTTTTGATTTTCTTCTTTGTAAGCAGTTCTATTTTTAATGCAGAAAAATCATATTCTGCACAATAGCAAAACCAGAGGTTTAGGGAGGTGTGTATCATACCGGCCACAGGTGGAGGAATTTTACATATCTATCAAGAGCTGTAAAAGCAGTTAATAAGGACAGACGAAGTTGAAGCCAACTCTATCAGGAGCAGGAAAAGTTGTTTTAACTGTTACAGCAAAGATGAGGGGATGCTGGCGAAGTTAATGCTTAAGGGATTTGGGGATTAAAAGACATTGAACATCCATGGTTCTCCTGGGACAGACTTTGGAGATGTACCTGAAGCCATGGCGATAACATTTTCAAGTCAAAATCCAGCCACTGGTTCACATCTTTGGTGCAGGAACTGAAGTTAAATGGTTAGTCTTCATGGCTGAACTATAATTGTCACCCGGCAAAGCATACAAACTTGTTAATCCCATACGAATTCGCCTAAATTAGTTGATGCTTGGTGTCATTCCATTCAAAGCAATCAACGTAAGGCTACGTTCAAAATGAAAAGAAATTAAATTCAAGAATAAACTGAACACATCATTTGCAGTAGTTCAAAGTCAATATCCATATAAACTACGAAGGATTGGTATTTTTGGAAAAAGTTAGCTTTTAAGTGAAAAAATATGATACTCACTTACTATAAAAATTCTGTGCTCCTATTTTCTTTCAACTCCTCTGTTTTACATTAAGTCCCCTGTTTGTTGCACCGAAGGAATTTCATCAGTAAGTTTTAGTGTCACTTTCTTCTTCACGAGGGAAACACACAATTTGAAGAGTTCATCGGCATTGATTAGTAGCCACAAATTAAAGCATGTCTTGCATACTGCAGCACCCATCAAGCTTCCATTAAAATAGAGAAGGTTGCTTGCTATCGGCATGCAAGCACATGTAGGCGTGGACAATTGTGAGCGATGTTTTTGACACTTCCATAACAATATATTGTGTGATTCTTCCACAAAATCATTTTCTGTCGTCGGAACAAGGCTACGTCAAACATTACATACTCTATAAACGGATATGACCTAGACGACAATTTCTCTTTACATAGTTTTAGAAGAGTTAGCAACATGTTCCAGACACATTCATGTCTACATATACTAAAACCACGTATCTTTCTATGCTAATAGAGAATACTGGACGTCAATCTTAATTGCAAGATTTCAATTCATCAAAATAATCTTGGTCATGGTAAACTTGAAATAGTTTAATGTCAATAGCCTTTCAAACTCTTCCTGAACCAAGTATGGATTAAGGGTGCATGAACATGGAGTCCTTCATGGATGTAGATAAACAACACTTTTACATTAGGGATAATCATGAAATTTCCAATGAGCATACCTCAGGACATCTAGTTCTAGTATGCAGGAAAAAAAAAATGCCGGGATATCTTTTGATAAACTTACAAGCAAATTTTTGCATAATAATTAGAAATTCAATCTTTATACTCTAGCCAAAATGATGAAATCAAGTTTTTAAAAATGATGATGCTTTTCAGGAATTATAATTCTATTTATTGGAGATCAATTCAATGCTTCCAATAGAACTCCCTTATCCCTCTCCATACAAAAGCAGAGATCAAGGGCATGAACAATATTTATCAAACTATAGAAAAAGACCATTTTAAATTACAAAACCAAAGCACAAACCTCTTATGACACTTACTATACTTCAAGACAACTAATATTTTTCACAATCATAGTGAATATGAATGTTACATTGAGTGCATTCAAGAGCCACACCATGCTCAAATCTTTCCTTACAATAAGCACATGCAGCAAGCTCCTTATTTGTTTGGACAAATTTCAAAGGATGCTAGTGGTTTTCCTTGTGCAGAGTATTTCCAAATTTGATATGTGGATTCTCTCCAAGAGCACATTTGATATGGGCAGCAAAATCACATTCTTCACAATAATAAAACCAATCCTTTAGGTCTCTTTTTTCTTCACAAATAAAGCAATAATATCCTTCTAAGTCATCTTCACATTTGTAGGTAAGTTTGAGAATATGTGGATCACATGGATGCCTCGTCACGAGTGGAAGAGTTACGCATGACCAACATAAGGTGAATTGGCAATCAGTGCACCGGAACTTCCCTCCCATCCCGAACCGTCCGAACCTTTTACCACAACCGTTGCATCTTTCATCACTTCGAGGAGCAAGGAAGAGAGGATGTAGATGACTCTGGTGGTTAAGGGTTTCTGGAATGAAAAGACATTGAACATCCAGCTCTGGCCACCCACATTTATTACAAGTATAAGCGAAGCCATGACGCAAACGGTCACAATGATAACAACTGAACACTTTTGTGGACGGTGCAGTTGTAACGGCAGTAAGTGGATGTTGGTGAAATGGGCCTCGCGTAACAGTTTGGGGTAGTGTGGCGCATTTATGGTGGAGAAAAAAACTGCAATCCTGACAGCTATAAAATGGGGGAAAGATAATAATTAGCATACATGCCTCACACCGCTTCTCATCCTGAGGCTCTTCATAGTTGAGAATTAATTTATGTTGCGGATGACTAAAATGGTTCATCTTCAAAGGACTTGCTGTTTCACCCTCTCTTGCATTTTCAACCAAATAGACCATACGTGCTTTATACTCATTGAAATTAATTAATACACTCACGTCTTGCCCCTCATCTTTGCTATATTTTGCACACCACATGTGAACAATGTAATCACATTGTTGACAATAATAAGCTCCACCTTCTGTATTCACCTTTTTATAGCAAAGGTTACAGAATATAAGATCCTGTTTCTTAACTCGGGGAATAGAATATGTGCAACGGAGAGAGTGATCATGTGTTGTAACTTTAATGGTGTGAGGAAATTTACCACACTTAAGATGAGTCAAGAGTCGGCACACACTACATACGTAGGCCCTACCCTCCCTTTCGTCACCACCACAAGCTTGGCAAGTGAATGGAATCAGCTTACGAAGGAGGAAACTTTCGTGTTGGTGGTCATCATCAGCACTAATTCGCCGACGGGAAAGGCATTTGATATGGATGTCAAAATCGCAGGGTGGACAACGATAACCCAAGGATGGACTTCCTATATCCCCACAAACATTACAATAAAACGAATACTCCTTCTGAAGACTAAAGGTATGGTCTGGGTGTATGGGATGATGTACGACGTGGGATAGGTGAGCACAGGATTTATCAAGAAGGAAGGAGCAGCCGAGGATGGAGCATTTGTACGCAGGACCATATGCCATTTCCCTGCATCCCCAACAAACAACCACCTCATTGCCATTATTCCTCACCTCTTCTACGTAGATCAAGTGATGTCTTTCCCAAAAACCATGATGTTTCACAAACCTCTTGGGGCATGATGCATGTTGGAGAAACTTACACTCCAAGCATTTGTAGGCGGGGCATCCTGATACTGCTTCTTCACAAAGGCTGCAAGCAAAATTGTTCTCGGCACCACTTTCTACTTCTTTGGTATCGCTTTCCAACTCTTCCGCATTACTTTTTATCTCTTCGACATTTTTTACCATCTCTTTGGCATCAATTACCAGCTTTTCACAAAAGATCAAGTGATGCCACAAACTACAATCTGCAAACTCCATCTCTGTCTCTCTCCTTTACACCCACAATCACACAAACACACAGGGAAGACAAATGTAGTTAGGATTCAAATTTTTTATGAGAGCATTTGTTTAGCATGATTAGTAGACATTTATCAAATGTGAAAATTAATTGGTGACAATTTATTAACATATTCATCTCAAAGCATTTATTAAAAAAAAAAAAAGAGAAAGAAGTAACACTAGTTTCAAACTAATCAAAATGCTTGAAATACATATTAAACAAGGCTATAGATATTATCATAATTGACAAAGATATAGAGGAAGAAAGAGTGAAAACCTGTTGTAAGATGCAAAGATTAAGCCAAGTGGTGGATAGTAAATGAATGAGAAGTAAGGAACGACAGAAATTTTGCTCTTTTTTAGAGTAAGAAACTATGAGTTTATTGTGCCTACTAAATATCACAAAGATCATTTATAGAGTATGAAATTTTTACCTTGGATTACAAGCAACTTGCTTGTTCTTCTCCTTTTACTTTGCCTCCAGATATTTTATCCCTTGATTTGTCTTTTGCTTGTCGACGCATCTTCTTTTCCCTTCCTTCTCTGTTTTAATTATTTTTGTTCATGCTTCTTTGTCTTCTTGCTTTATTCTTTTCTTTCTCTATAACATAAAGTTGCTGCTCAAATCCTTCACAGAAGTTGTCTGATGTAAGTTTTTCCAAATTTGGATGACGGTTCAGATCTGTACCTGGCAATTTGGCTTTGGCTTTGGTTCATGTAATTAAGCTAAATGATTAGCCTGTTTTGTTGAGCTGGAATTGATGGAAAATTCGACATATGAGAAGGGAAAAAATCTTTCCCTGCACGTCTTGGTCTTGGTTTGGAGACCACCTTGCGATACCAGTTTTGAGTGTCTTGATTAGGTTATGAATCTGCGCGTTCTCTAGACGAGGTGCGGTGGCTGACTGCTAATGAAATCCACGGAGAATGCCAAAATCTTGAACTAGATGAAGCAGATTATTGCTGTGCAAGATCATGCTTTTTCCTTTTTCTCTATCTCCACCTCTTTCTTCTTCATTCTTGATTACGTTTACGAATTGTTTTATTCTTTCACGTTGTTCTTTTGATTTTTCCAACCCTTCTTTTCTTTTCTTCTTTCTCTGTTTTTTCTTCTTTTTGTACACGCATGATTGTTCTTCCTTGAACCTGTCAAACCTTATTATCCCAATGTGAATTGCTTAAGAAGCCTAATAACCTGTGATTCATACGAAGAAGTACAAAGCAGGAAAGGAGGCCCAAGCATATGCTTGTGAAAGAAAGCAGCCGAACTTAGCCAACTAGCTATGTTCTTTTTGTATAAAGAAGCAGCACATATTTAAGGATACGTTACCTTCTCAATCTCCTGCTTTGAAGAATGAACCACCTCTTGGGTTTTGAATAAAGGAATTAAACTGCAAGCATAAAATGAAGAACATAACTTGCAAGAAAAGTATCCAATTCATTTTCTCTTTTTTTTTTTCTCCTTCTTTTATCTTCTTCCCATTCCTGTAACGCCCCAAGGGACATAGTCGCTGAAAAGTAGGCCATATTATGCCCATATGTTTGTTCATATATGATTGGAAAAGTGTTGTAGGCCAGAACTTAGTCATGGACAACATTATTTACTGTTGCTGTACAAGGCAATCTATTGGATGTTTTGGAAAATATCCTGAGTCTTTGATTATATGCAATAATCTAGAATAACAAGCGATATGGTGGGGAAGTCAAACGAGGTTAACTAATATTCCAAGGCTTTAGGCTTTAGTTTCACACTAACGATATTGCAACTTCAACAGGCACGCAGGTCAGAGTTTGAGAACAAAAAATGAAGCCAAGTTCATCGATTACTCCCGTGTGGCTTCCCATTTCCTGCACCTCTCTTCTCTAAAATTTCTTCTAACGTCCAATCGTCTACGTGGTAACACAGATATGTAAAAATTCTGTTAATTTTTCTGTTTCTGTATTTAGTCGTACTACTCAATCTGCTCTCATTTTTAATGTTTAAACACTCAATTCCTGTTAATAATGTTATGAGCGTTCAGTACACGAGAAAGATCAAAGGAAACAAGATATTCTTAGAAGTAATCTTACCATGAGAGAGGGAGAGAGGAGTAGCAAAACAGTCATTGGATTCTCTGTTCTGACATGGTATGACACCAATCATTTCGAGGTTGTCCGGTCTCTAACTTTTGGGTGTCTCCAATCAATATGGGCTCCTGTGAGTAGAAAACAAAAGATATCTATTCTAGTTCTATCGTCAGCTGTGGGTTTGAATCTACAAGAAATTCTAGAGAATGTTTGCTACCTTGTTTGGAGGATTGCTGACTCTTAAACCAGCCAACCTTTTTATTCTTTCTTCCCCAGCAGGCTTATTTATTTCTTATACCGTTCTGTCAGATTCTACTCTTGAATATCTACAACAGCCGTGCTTTCAATTCCTATTATCCTCTATAACCTTCGTACTTTTCCACACTTACCTTGAGTTTGCAGGTTTAATGGCTTCCTCTGCATCCAAAAAGCTTAGATAATTTCCTTTCAAAAGGCAGGTACACGAAGAAATTGAGTTCCAATGGCCGACTCTCAGTTCAACTGAGGTCTTAATGAGAGAGCGTAGTTATGAATCAGACAGGGGAAGAAAGATGGTCTTGTGTGAAACAGAGATCCTAGCATCAGTAATATCCAAGGTCATTCCCACCAACAACCAGGAGATTTCAAATGGCATTTCTCAGACAAGGATGAAGGAATTTCTCAGACTACGAGAAGGAGTCAATGCATTGCAGAAAGAAATAGTTTGTACCCAATAGAGTGCTCTTTTTCTTTGCAGTCTACATTTCCTCCCAACAGTTGAACAAACAATTATCAAAAATGTTCAAACCTCTCACCTCTACTAGTGAGTCTGCATGTCCTCTGAGAATTCCAAGTTAAAAAACAAGAGGATTTTGGCTAAGATCTCAATAAAACATCCCGTGAATAACATGTCCAAACTGATCATTAGAGTGTAAAGTCACCGCCGTTATAGTTTATTTAGTTGCTGCAGAGACAATGAATTGATTAGCCAAACTTATAGTTATTGAATCTCTACAAAACAATTGATCTATACAAGTTCAAAAATGTCCTTGACAGCATAATCATATTTTGTTAAGATGTGCCTCATAACCACCACAAGACAATTTACTTGAAATGAAACATTGTTCTTCTTGGAAGCTATGAAACTTTATTATTCCAATGTGTATTTTTTTTAATTTTTTAATGACCATGCCTCAACAAATACATGATTACTTAGTTCTCTGTCTCTTTCAAAGAATTTCTTGATGGTTTCTTTATTGGATACTTTCACTTTCTTGAGGATCATCTCTTTCATCCTCCACCTTATTGACCTTGCTCACCTAGCAAACTAAATGAGTATTATATCATTTATACACGTTAACACACCAATCAATTTGACTAGCTATTACAAGAAATGTTATTCTAATATAATACTTACAAAGCTTTCCTCTAAAGAACAAAGTGAATGGAGAGATATCTTTGTCTTTTCTTGTTTTGAATATTTATTTTGTTTTGCTCTTTTCTTTATCTCTACTAATAGGAATTAATCTCTTCTTTGCCTCAAAAAAATCTTAACCTTCATAAAGTTGAAACAATTTGTAAATAATCTTAAAGATAGTAGTCTAGAAGAATTAAGGTTCTCCTACTATGAAGCCTTTCACATAGGCGATGTAAATACCTTGAACACTCTTTTATATAATTATAGAATCATGAACATTTGTACGGTGCATATATCAGGATATCTGGTCTATCACCGTGTTTCTTCCACCCCTTCTATTAAATGAAATAAATGTGTCATTTGCTTTACGTAGATGACATGATGTCTGTCCTCAAAATCATGATCTTTGACCATTCTTGGAGAATGATCCATGTTGAAAAAAATTGCACTCCAAGCATTTGTAGGCGGGGCATCCGGATACTGGTTCTTCACATAATTGGCAGACAACATCATTCTTGGCATCACTCGCCAGCTTTTCACAAAAGAACAAGTGATGCCATAAACTACAATGTCCAAACCCCATATCTATCTCCGTCTCTTGTGCACACAATTACACAACGAAGCCAAAGATGATTAAGACTCAAATTGGTGATGGGGGAATATGATTAGCATAATTAGTACACATTTATCAAATCTTGTAATTATTGGTTATAGTTTATTAACACATTTATCTCAAAACATTTTTTTTAGAAAAGAGAAGTGGGAGAATTGGTTTCTTGTAGCATTAAACTAGCCAAAATGTTTAAAGTACATGTTAAATTTGATCGCAGACATTACAACAATTGACAAAGGAGTAAAGAAAGAAAGAATGCAAGCCTTTTGCAAGATGTGAAGATTGAGTCATTGCTGCCAATTATAAATGAATGGAAATCAAAGAATTACCGAGAGATTTTGCTCATTTTTTGAAATAAAAAACAACCAATTTGTTATCTATTAACTACTATAGAGATTCTTTATAGACATAAAATCCTTACCTCAAATTACAAGGAGCTTTCTTATTCTCTCTTTTTTCATTTTGCCTCCACATCTTCTTTTCTTCCTCCTCCTTCCTATTTTACTTGCCTTTTTTTCATTTTTCCCTTTTCAGGTTGCTTTGTCCGTTTCTTTGCTTCCACATTTTTTTCCGCTTCTTTCCTTCTCTATTTTTATTCTTGTTCATGCTTTTATGTTCTCTGGCTTTATTCTTTTCTTTATCTCTAATGATCCGAATCAATTTCTTCTTGTGGTGGGCTGTGTTCTAAAGAAAAGTTGAACTATGCATTATGATTTGTAATCTAATGTAGAGTAAAGTTGTTGCTCAAATGGTTCGCAGAACTCTTCTGATATAATGTTTTTAGATTGCAGGTGATGGTTTAGATCTATACGTGGTATTTGGGTTTGGTTCATGTTAGATTGGTTTCAGAACGTGGTGAAAAACAATTTATGAGCAGCTGCTGTGAGGCCTCTGTTTTGAGCTTCTAAACAATTTTAGGTTAGCTTGTAACACTTGATAAAGCTAATAAACATGCAAATGAAAGGCAGACAAAGATTATAAAACCAAAAAACACCAAAAATTTACATGATTCGTCCAAAACTTTACCTACATCCATGGGGAAAGCAAGGAAAATAACTTTACTGCTATGCGGAGACTTCTCCGCATAGGTTTAAGTAGAACCCTCTTCACATACAGCACACCCAAATCACCTCTTCTTCATCTAATAGAAGTGTACTTTAGGGCACAACAACAGGATTGTACAGAAGTCATCTTTTACTCACTTTACAGAACAACTTTCACAAACTCTGCACCGATCTGTTTTCAACTTCTGCAGAATTTTTTTTTTTTTTTTCCCTTCACAGCTCTGATCTCTCGTGTTTTCTGGTTTTTCTCTCGTTTTACTTGCCTTCAAGCTGTGCAGCTCTCTCCTTCTATGTGTTAAGTGCAGACTAGAAAGATCTGAAACAACAACCACTCAGGAGATAGCATCTGCTATGATAAAACAGTAGCACATCACATAAAGGGGACAATTGTTTACAGTAAGGATTTGTTGGCCGTCCACGCTACTGCATCAGCAAGTTTACCGGCCACAAAATTGTTTCTAAGACTTCAGAACACACTAATATCGTATTGATTATGAGTCATATTACAACAGTTCAGGTATTTAAGCTAACAGATCAGCCTGTTCTATTGAGCTGGAATCGTCTTCCACTAGGGATAGAAATGCTCCTTCTCGTATGGAACGTATATGAGCATGTGACAGGCCAAACCTGAAATTGGTTCCTGTTCTTTAAATGCTGTGGCTGAACAATGTCATCAGAATTTGCATCTGTCAAGCTTCATAAGCTTTTTATCTCGTGATAGTTGCATCTGACACAGTCCTATATTGATTGACATCATTACTTGCCTTTATAGGCTATTTGCAACTCTAAATAAATCACGGGCTACAAATCTAGAGTACGAAAGTCTAATACATTCAGGCATCTAATTAAATTTGCCTTAAGACTATAATCCACAGAGCATGACAAAATCCAGAAACAGGTGAGGCGGATTATTGCTGTGCAAGATCCTCCTTCGAACTAGAAATGATAAACCTTTCGCGAAGAAATTCGGTCAAATGAAGCCCAATTGAATTCCAAGTCAGGTTGTCTGCTTGATTTACTAATAGACTCTCTAGAAATATTAATTTTATTATATTAGTCTAACCCTTGCTATCTTTCTTTGAACTCTAAATTGCCTCCCATCAATACAACAAAAAATGGCTACCAATGCTTAAACCTTTCATCTCTGCCTTTGTGTTTACATGTCCTTTTAGAATTCTATGTAACAACTAGAGGATTTTGGCTAAGATCTCGATAAACATGCCATGAAAAACGAATGCTCTTATAGCTTGTTTAGTTGCTACAAATATAATTGAATTGATTACCCAAACTTATTGAATCTTTGCAAAACAATTTTCCAAAGAAGTTCAAAAATGCCCTTGACTGCATTATCATATGCTGTTAAGACGTGCGTCACAACCATCACATGACAATTTACGTGAAATGGAACTTCTACTTGAGACTGCAATTAAGCTAGTTAATTTTTATTTTTATTTATTTATTTTTTTTTTTTTGTGTTCTTCATTTCTAATTTAGCATACATATTTTTTTATTCTCCCAGCTTTGTTCATTCATTGTTTCTACACCTTTTCTTTTTTTCTTCCTCTATTTTTTCTCTCTCTTCTATACATGCGTCTCTATTCTTTTGCCTTATTCTTTTCTTTAACTCTATCTTTCAAATAAAGTTTTATGATTCCTTATGACCTGCCAAGAAAATATAGCCTTTAGTATCTTGCAAACAATTCCTTGGTTGATTAGTTTGTAGGGTACCTATAATTTCTTAAGGATCATCTCTTTCATCCTTTATGACATTCACCTCCTTTACCGAATAAGTATTACAATCATCGAAATTAAGGGGAGGCAAAGTAATGGTAGCACTCTCATTACCCAAAAGAAGCTCACATTGCAACTCCTAAATTGGATCACATATCTTAGAAGGAAATGCTTGTTAGATCCACATAAAACTTGCTATGGCTATGATTTAAAAGAGGAAATTCCCTTTGTTTAAGGCCAACATTAATGCAAACAAAAATTTTAAGGAAAAAAGATCTTGCTCAATGGGTACTGAAAAATGAGTTTTTGCCTTATCTTTTTTTGGTCATATGCTTAAATAATCTAAAAACTTGCATGGAGTACATTCCTAGCTCCACCGTCCTGAAAGAGGTTACCACATGAATCACAAAGAGGGTAGCGTATAGTCTTTTGGAGAAGCGTCAAAGGATGCTGTGATTTTCTTGTGCGTAGTTAGTTCCAAACTTACGGATTTTAAAGTAGTAAAACTTGTAGTTTAGATCTCCTTGTCTCACAAAAATTAGAAAATAACATTGATATGAGCAGTGAAAACACAACAACAATAAAACCAACTACAGAGTTCATCCAAAAAAAAATATGAGCTCAAGCCCTTTTCATAAACACCTTGTGCATCTCCGGGAAGATTGAGATAGCTTTTAAGGAAATCGTACTCATTTTCTTACAAAACATTAGATTTCAATATGAGCGATCACAAACCAATAGGAAGCAGAAAATAGAATGGAAAATTTAAAACCAAAAGAATGGTATGCGACAAACTTGGTAACTATTCAACAAGATTAAGAGGAGTTTCAATATGAAAAATTGTGTAATTCAAAGTTAGGACATGTAAAAGAACATAAAACTAGGGAGATCTTGTGTAAATGCTTCCAATAGAAAGCTACTTCATCTCAATTTTAAAAATGATGATGCTTTTAAGAAATTGTAGATCTATTTGTTGGGAATCAATTCAATGCTTCCACTAGAACTCCCTCATCCCTTTTCATCCAAAAGCAATGAACAAAGAACACGCTCACATAAACAATATTATCAAACTGTAGAACAAGATCATTTTAAATGACAAAACCAAAGCACAAATCTTTGATGCCACCTTAAGCTATTATACCTTAATACAAGCATGACATTTTACAATCATAGTGGATTTGAATGTTACATTGAGTGCATTCAAGAGCCACATCATTCCAAAAAGTTCCATTACAAAAAGCACATTTTGCAAGTTCCTCAATTGTTTGAACAAATTTCAAAGGATGTTGGTGGTTTTTTTTGTGCAAAGTACTTCCATATTTGACATGTGGCCTCTTTCCAAGAGTACATTGGATATGGGCAGTAAAATCACATTCCTCGCAATAATAAAACCAAACATTTGAATCTCTTTTTTCTTTGCAAATAAAGCAATAATTTTCTCTTGATTCATCTTTGCATCTATAGGTAAGTTTAAGAAGATGTAGATCACATGGATGCCTAGTCACAAATGGAAGAATTACGCACTTCCAACATAAGTTGAACTGGCAATCAGTGCATCGGAACTTCACCCACTTTCCGCCACAACCATTGCATCTTTCATCAGAATAGTTCTTAATAAGGAAGAGAGGATGCATAAGGAAGAGAGGATGCGTATGACTTTCGTGGTTAAGCTTTTCCGGAATGAAAAGACATTGAACATCTAACTTTATCCCACATTCATCAAGAGGATACGCAAAGCCATGACGCCAATGCTCCCTACATCCAACTTTACATGCGTAGGCGAAGCCATGACACAACTGTTGACAAAAATCACACCAAAACAATTCCATGAACGGTGCAGTTGTAACGACTTCGAGTGGATGTTCGTGAAATGGGCCCCGGGTAATGGTTGGAGGTAGTTTGGCGCATTTACAGTGGAGAAAGAAACTGCAATCCTGACAGCTGTAAAATGGGGCAAAGATTATAAGTAATGCACATGCCTCACACCTCTTCTCATCTAGGGGCTCTTCATAGCTAAGGATCAATTCATGTTGTCGATGACTGAAGTGGTTTATCTCTGAAGGACTTGTTGTCTCCCCCTCCCTTCCATTCAACCCCTCAACCAAATAACTCACGTGTTCTTTGTACTCGTTGAAATTAATTGATCCATTCTCATCCCTTCTCTTATCTTCAGCACTATTTGCACATTTCATGTGAACAATGTAATCACATTGTCGACAATAGTAAGCTCCACCTTCTATATTCACCTTCTTATAACAAAGGTTACAAAATATAGGATCCTGTTTCTTGACTCGGAAAATAGAGTATGTACGATTGAGAGTGTGATTGTGTGAAAAGACTTTAATGATGGGAGGAAACTCACCACAGTCACGATGGATCAAGACTCCGCATCCAGTACATACGTGGGCCCTAACCTTGCTTTCATGACCACCACATGCTTGGCAAGAGAATGAAATCGGGTTAAGAAGGGGGATAAGAGCGTGCGGGTGGTGGTCTTCAGCACTAATTTGCAAACGGGCAAAGCATTTCATGTCGATGGTAAAATGGCAAATTGGACAACGGTAAAACAACAAGGAATGCAATTCGCGATGCCCGCAAACTTCACATCTTTCCACTTCCCTCAATTGGAGAGTTGAGATGTGGTCTGGTTGTTCCGCATGATGATAACGTGTCACGCGGGAAAGGTGAGTGCAGGATTTATGAAGACGGAAGCCGCAATGGCCGAAGACGCATTCGTAGGTGGGACCAGATGCTGGTTCTCCGCATCCCACACAAATATATTCATTCTCCCCCTCTTCCACGTAGATCAAGTGATGTCTCTCATGACTTCTATAATAATACCTCCACTTGTGAGCGCATGATGCATGTATGAGAAAGTTGCACTCCAAGCATTTGTAGGAGGGGCATCCGAATACTGGTTCTATGCTAACGGGGCAACGAACATCATCATTCTCGGCATCACTCGCCAGTTCATCACAAAACATCAAGTGATGCCACAGACTGCAATCTCCGAACTCCATCTCCGTCTCCCTCTCTTACGCACACAATCACGCAAAAAAAGCCAAAGATGGTTAGCATTTAATTTTGTGATGAGAGCATATGTTTAGTACACATTTATCAAATATAATAATTAATTGGTGAGATTTTATTAATATATTCATCTCAAAGCATTTATCTAAAAAATAGGAAAGAAATAAAACTAGTGTCAAACTAACCAAAATGCTTAAAATATGTGTTAAACATAGCTACAGAAGTTATAGTAATTGACAAAGGCATAGAAAAAGAAAGAATACAAACCTGCTACAAGATGCAAAGATTGAGCCATTAGGATGTATGGTAAATAAATAAAAATCAAAGAATCATATAAATTTTGATCCCTTTCAAAATAAGATACTACTGATTGTTGTGCCTCCTAACTACTACAAAAGCTATTTATAGATGGTGAAATTCTTGCCTTAGGTTATAAGAAACTTAGTTATTCTTTTTTATTATTATTAATTTAATTAATTTCCCTCTAACATATTCTTTTCTTCCTCCTTTTTCGTTACTTGTTTCACATGCTTTCGTATTTTTACGTTGCTTTGTTCTTTTGTTTGCTTCCGCATCTCTTTTCCTTTCCTAAACAGTTTTAATTCTTCTTGTTCAGGCTTCTTTGGTCGCCTTCTTTTTTTTATTTCTTTTCTTCATCTCTAACGATAGAAATTGATTTCTTCTTGTGTTGGGATATGTGTCTTAAAGAAATGTCATACAATGAAGCGTGACTTGTAAGCAAAGGTAAAGTTGATGCTCAAATCCTTCACGGAAATCTTCGGACGTAAGTTTTTTAAAGTCTGGATAATGGTTCAGATCTATACCTTACAATTTGGCTTTGGTTCGCGGATTTAAGCCAAATGATTAGTCCTATTCTGTTAAGCATGAATCGTCTTCTACAAGAGATAGAAATGTTCTTCTTACTGTATAAAAATCACTGATTATCATACGGGATAGTGTACTGAAGTCCAATATCAGTAGGCATCTAATGAAATTTTCCTGGATACTGTAATCCACAGAGCATGCCAAAATCCATAACCGGGTGTGAATCAGATAACTGCAGCGTACGGCCATGCTTCGGCTGGAAGTGACAAACCTTTCATGAAGAAACTCCTTCAGATGAAGCCCAATTGTGCCTAAGTCAATTTTTCCGCTTGATCTACTTCTAAACTTTGTACGGAAAGAGTATTTTTCTTCAGTCACTCGAACCCTTGCTATCTTTCTTTGAAGTCTGCATTTCCTCCCTGCAGTACAACAAAAAATGATTACAAATATTTACATCTCTCATCTCTACCATTGAGTTTGCATGAACTTTGAAAATTAAAACGTGGAACAACCTAAAGGAATTGGAGAAGATCTCATCAAATCATGGCATGAAAAACAAAAGCAATGTAATCATTAAAGCATGAAAAAAAAATGCAATGTGCTACATTATAGTTTATTTAATCTCTACCAAGCAATTGATCGAGAAAATTTTCAAAATTTCCTTAACAGCATTATCATATGCTGTTTTTTTTTTTTTTTTTTTTTTTTCCCCACATTGCTGGTCCTCCTCCTTCATTCCGATTTCATGGACAAACTCCTTTTTCTCTCACTTTGTCCTTTTCATTTTTTCACATCTTCTTTTCTTTACTTCTTCCTCTGTTTGTTTCTCCTTCTGTACGTGCATGCATATTTTTTTGCTTTATTCTTTGTCTTTATCAATCAAGCAGGTTTGTATCCTGGCCTTTCAAGAAAATATAGATTGATTTCCGCACCCAATTGCTTCACAGAAATTACCTGATGCAAATTTATGAACTCTTGATGACCGTTCACATATATGCCAAAAACTTTGGCTTTGATGTAGGAATTCAAGCCAAGTAATTATAGCCTATTTTGTTAAGCCGGAATCCTCTCCCCAGAAGGGATGAAACTTTGTTCTTCCTTTAGCCTGTCAAACTTTATTATCGCCATTTGAATTGCCTAAGAAGCCTATTAACCATGAGTCATAAGAGGAAGTACAAGCAGGAAAGGGGGACAAGCATATGCTTGGTAAAGAAAGTGCCCAAACCTAGCCAACTAGTTATGTTCTTTCCCTATAAAGAAGCAACACATACTCAAGGATACATTATATTCTTACTTCCTCTTTTGAAGAGTGAACCATTCCTGGGGATTTGGGATAAAAGGATTTAAACGTAAAGCACAAAATGAAGTACATCACTTGCAATAAAAGTATCCAATTCATTTTCTGTTTTTTTCTTCTTCATCATCTTCCCATCCCTATAGCACCCCAAGGGACACGGTCACTGAAAATTGGACCATCTTATGTGCATTTGTTTACTCATATATGATTCTAAAGGTGCACTAGCAGCAACTTAGCCATCACCAACATTTTTTTGCTGTTGCTATACAAGGCAAACTATAGTAAGTTTTGGAAAATGTCCTTTGAGTCTTAGATTAAATTGGCCTTGATTATGCAATAATCTAGTCATATAAGTGAGATAACGGGGATGTTAGACTTAATATTACAACTTCAAGAGTAGCACTTCACTGGTCGGTGTTTGAGATCAAAAACTGAAATGAAGTTCTTCAATGTCTTTTAGATTTCATCTAATTTGTACGAAAAGGAAAAGGACATTACATAAGATTGTTAAGAATGATGCACGATAGAAGTTGAAGGAAGTATGTGGTTCCCGTCCTAGTTCTATTATGGAGATACAAATTGTAGTGGAAGCAGTAGTCAATGAACAAACTACTAGAGATGGTGACATCCCATTTTCTCTAATTAGTTGTGCATGATAAAACTAATAGAGAGGGTAAAGTTCTTAAGCTTTCATCCCTTTGTCTTGAAATTCTAACACATAAAGGATCTACATGGTAAGATTGACGAGTAAAATTATGTTTGTTTTTCTATTACTTTCTCTACTCAATCATACTATTGAAAGAAATGGTGAAAAGTTTAGTCACATGGTCATGGATCACATTCTTGGGTGACCCTTTTTGTTCTTGCCTTAGCAACATATTTTTCACATATTACAAAATTCAATTTCAGATTTATATATCACCAAATAGCCTTCACAAAATTTTGCTGGCTCAAGGGATGTCCATAGAAGTAGTTGACGAAGTTAAGTACTAACTCAACTCAATAAATCCTTATTCATGCTCTATAGGTTTCACCACATGTATTAGCATTACCATCCGGATCAATGTAGGGCTGTTTCTCCATGATCAAGAAATGCAGAGAACATGCAGAATTGGAATCTTGAAGGCTTCCTACGTTGCTGTCTCGGGAGTTTTATCCCATTGGTCTGATGTTAGAGACAAAGGCCATAGTAATGTTACAGAGAAGATCTTTATTGGCTTTCAAGTACTTTCTTGGTTAGGTAATGATGAATTTTTCAGAAGGCTAAGGAGATCATTTTAGTACTTTTCTAAGGGCTTGGGGACATAAAACAACTAAATTCACAAATATCGATGGTTGTATTATCAAGTCATTTAAGTGAGATTTGACTAGAAGGTATGATTATCTTGCAGCTTGAAAGTGATTTTTAAAAATGAAGCTCTGTTGAGAGTGTTTTTCTTGCATTTTAAGTGATGCAACTCAAGTTTGCTTACAATTGAGGTACCTTGCTTCAATGGCAGGGCTGCAATTTCACTCCCATCTGTTATTTATAGGATTTCATACCTTAAAAGTTTGCTCCCACCGAAAAGATAGAACGGAAAGAGTACAAATTTTCTGTTTGTTTCTCAGTAATTTTGAATATTTAATGTTAATTGATTCACTAATAGGTCTTTATCCATGTAGGTGTGCATGGCTGCAGTTGTTGAGATTAGTTCCCAACTTCATCTCCCGACTTGTTCACGAAGTAGTAGCGCAGTTCATCATTCTGGGTGGACGTGTAGTGTGGAATTTGACTCAGGAAATACTTTTTCTTTGAAAGATTCAGAACAATGCGTGAGAAGAAATCTGTTTCTTGCACAGCTTTTCATAACCATCTTTGTTCTTCCTAATATTTGCCATACACCGAAATGTTTTAATAGTCCAACTACACTGAGTACGACAAATGAAAACAAGCTTATACTCTCTGGGCTGAACAAGCCAGCCACTGTTAGCTAGGTGAACATCCGTAAGAATCGCCTTTAAACACGTCTTCATTTCAGATTCTTCTGTGTCTTTGTTTTCCTGATTCTCTTGACACACAAGTTATGTCTTCGAGGAAATTTAAGACTCAGATTTCATGCTTTTTGCATCTGATTTGCAAGGTCGTCCGGGAAGGTTTAACACTCGGGACAAGAGCAGAGTGGGACGCCAGGAAGGTTGTTGAAGTCAGTGTTTCTTGATGGATTAGAACAAAAATAGCTTACCCTTTGTTGCACAGTGGGCTATGTTAGGGAAATAAAAAACTTATTATTATCAGTATCAGCATCTGCTGCTGCATATCCAGCAGCCTGACCTCCCACAAGTTGGAGACGATTCTCAAACCCACAGAAAAGCCCAGCCAAAGGGGCCCCAACCTCGGCCATTCCAGTCCCTTAGGTAAGCCTTAAGTGAAGATTTGGGTATATTTAGAACGGGGTGGTAAAGGAACGTGATGTCTGGGATAATAGTGATGACAAAACAAGCGGCTGAGAAGTAGAAAATGCTCTATACACAGACAAGTGAGGAAGAAAAAGCATTTCTTGAGTCAAAGCGATTATGGTATCATTGTGTTGATTTTTGTTGCGGAAAAAGAATAATAAACTGCTAACAGGGATTGGTATGTTTATGTCTGCCGTTTCTTTGTTGAATCATACATAGAATTGCTGCTGGATCAAAATTAGGCTGGAAATTAGCCGTCAATGATTCCCTTTACTCTATAAGGTAAACTGTTAGAAAGTTTTGGAAAATGGAAGCTTAGGTCTCTTATTAATTTGGCCTTGATTGTAATCAAGAGAAGTGAGGAAGATATTATGAAGTTAGTGAAAGAAAACAGGCAACCAAAGTTCACTGCTATCATTTGCAACTTTAACAGATCCTTATTTGAGTGCCAAGTCTAACAACTGAAAAAGAAACCAAGCCTTTTGGGATCTGCGTTGATGTTTTCTTAAAGATGATAATTGGTTTTTGTCTTATGTGAGATGAAATGTCTTGCTATCTAGATTGAACTTCCTTGTCCATTTTCATTGTATTGGATCTTGAAAGTTTCTTCATTCGTACATTGTGAAGTTTTTAAGGTTGCTGCTAAACCAAATTCGGCTGTAAAATTCCAACTAACTACAGATAATGTTGAAACTTTTTAGGATGAAATCCAACCTCATTGAATTTCAGACTAGCAAATGTTGCATTACATGAGATTGATAGCAATGTCATTCATGTCCAAGTTCTGCTAAGACAATGAAAACATGCATTGAAAGTCTGTTTGACAGAAAAGATTCAGAAAATAGTGGCGATGTATCAATAGCTGATGAAGAAACAGGCCTTGAACTGAATGGAAGGAGCAAGAGACTATTTTATTCTGATTTGTCCTTTAAACTACTGTGTTTCTCTGAAAATAATTGTTGTACTCTAACAAAACTCAACATTTTCACTAAGATAAATTAGCTTCTTCTTTTTTATTCCTATTGATATCATGTTGGAAAAGCAAGTAAAAATTTAAATTGCTCAGCTTTATATCCATATAATGTCAGAAAAACGATTTTAAATCTAAATTGATCAAGGAGAGCTGCATGACCTCAAAAAAATCTTGACGACAGTAGCCTTACAAGCTCTTCTAAGGACAAGGATGGATTAAAGTTCTACTACTATTAAGTCTTTCATGACACGAGGCAAATAACTTGACAACTCTTTTACATAATTGAAGAATCATGAAAATTTCCAAGGTGCACCCATCGAGACATCTCGTCTATGGCCATGTTTCTTCCATCCCTTCCACCAATTGAACCCAATGCATTTTTATAATCATTGGAACCAAATGAGTCATCTGCACTAATTCAAAGCCTTTGAAAAGAAATCAAAGAATTACACAGAACTTTTGTTCTTTTTCAGATAAGAAACTATGAATTTGTTGTGCTTTCTAACTAGCACAAAGATATCCATCTCTTTCTTCACTCTACGGCCGCATATTCTTTTCTTCCTTCTTTTTATTTTCTAGTTTCACAATGTTCTCTTGCTGTGTTGGGATATTTGTCCTAAAGAAATGTCATACAGTACAGCGTGACTTGTAAGCAAAAGTACTCAAATCCTTCACAAAAATCTTCTGATGTAAGTTTTTCAAAGTCTGGATGACAGTTCAGATCTAGAACTTACTATTTGGCTTGGTTCTCGGATTTATGCTAAATGATTAGTCCTGTTCTGTTAAGCAGGAATTGTCTTCTACAAGAGATAGAAATGTTCTTCTTATTGTATGGAACATATACGAGCATGTGAAAGGCCAAACCTGAAATTGGATCTTGTCCTTCAATCCACAGAGCATGCAAAAATCCAGAACCAGTTGAATCAGACAATTGCAGCTTATCGTCATGCTTCAGCTAGAAATGACAAACCTTTCATGAAGAAACTCTGTCAAATGAAGCCCCATTGAGTTCCAAGTCAATTTTTCAGCTTGATCTACTTCTAAACTTTGTCAATTTTTCATCTCTACCATTGAGTTTACATGTCCTCTAAGAATTAGAAGTGGAACAACTAGAGGAATCGGGCTAAGATCTCATTAAACCATGCCAAGAGAAAAAAAAAGCAGTGTAATCAATAAAGCATGAAAAAAACATACAATGCCCTAAATTATAGTTTATTTAATCTCTGCAAAGCAAATATCGAAAAAAGCCTCAAAATTTCCTTAATAGCATTATCATATGCTGTTAAGATGTGCCTCGTTACTGTTCTTTTTTTCTTTTCTGTCCCCACTTGCTGTTCCTCCTTCATTACTGATTTCATGTACAAACTCCTTTGTTCTCTCGCTTTGTCCTTTTCATTTTTCCACATCTTCTTTTCTTTTGTTCTTCCTCTGTTTTTTCTTCTTCTGTACATGAATGCATATTTCTAGTTTAGTCTCTTGCATTGTTCTTTTCATTGTTTCTACATCTCCTATTCTTTTATTCTCCATCTGTTTTTCCTATCTTTTATGCATGCATCTTTGTTCTTTTGCTTTATTCTTTTCATCATCTTTTCGATCAAAGAAGGTTTGTATGATTCCTCATGGCCTATCAAGAATAGATAGTTCTCTGCATCTTTCAAGAATACGGTGTCCTGCTTCTTGACTCAGGGAATGGAAGATGTGCAGGTGAGAGAGTGATCATTTGTATCAACTTAAATGGTGTGAGGAAATTTACCAGACTAAACATAAGTCAAAAGCCGGCATACACTACATAAGTAGGCTCTACGATCACTTTCGTCACCACCATAAGCTTAGCAAATGAATGGAATTGGCTTAGGAAGGAGGAAAGGCTTGTTTTGGTTGTTCTCGTCGACATTGACTCGCCATTGGGAAAAGCATTTCATGTCGAGGTCAAAACCGCAAAGTTGACAATCGTACAACAAGGTTTCACCATATTCAACCCCGCAAGTACCAAATTTGTCCAAATTGCTCACTTGGATAGTAAGTTTGTGGTCTGGGTGTACAACATGACGTGTCAAGTGTTATGTACATATGTTTATTCTAGGCTGTGACTTAGCCATCAATAACATTTTCTAGTCTGCATTTAAGAACAAAAGCTGAAACCAAGTCCTTGAGTGTCTCTTGGTCCTCCTAGAATGTTTAGCATTAAGGACAGAGCAAAGTGGGAGGCGTGGAAGGCTGTTTAAGGTAATGTTTCCTGATGAGTTGGAACAACATAGTTTTCTCTTTGTAAAAGCTTATTATTATCAGTATCAGCGTTGTACTCATGCACCTAATTTGGATGTGTTACAAAACTAACCTTAACAGCATCTGCTGTTGCATATCCGGGGGCCAAACTTCCCATAAATTGAAGACCATTCCCAAACCCACGCAAAAGCCCAGCCAAAATTACCTAGCCTCAGCCATTCCAGTCCCTTAGGTAAGCCTTAAGAGATGACTTGGATAAATTTAGAACAGGGTGGTAAAGGAACGTGAAGTTTAGAATGATAGGGATGACAACACAAGAGACTGAGAAGTAGAAAAGTGCTGTGTATCCAAACAAGTGACGAAGAAAAAGAATTTTCATGAGTCAAAGCCATCATGGTTTTATCATTGTGATTTTGGTCACGGGAAAAGTATAATAGTTGTTAATAGAGATCATTATTTTTATGTCTGCGGTTTCATTGTTGCATCCATACATAGAATTATAGCTGCATCAAAATTAGACTGGAATTAGGCCATCAATTATTTCCTTTACTGTATAAGGTAAACTGCTAGAAAGTTCTAAAAAATAGTCATGTGGCTCTCTTATATTAATTTGGCCATGATTGTAATTAGGAAAAGTGAGGAAAATATTGGGAAGTTAAGACTAGGTAAACAAATATTCATAATTTTAGGTTATCCAAGTTCACTATTATCATTTGCAACTTTAACATATATACTTTTCTTGGTGTTGAGTTTTATAACAGAAAAAGAAATCAAGTCTTTTGGGATTTGATGTGATGCTTACTTAAAAGATGATAATAGATTTTTTTTTTTTTATGTGAGATGAAATATCTTGTGAGTTAACTTGAATTTTCTTTTCTACTTTTATTGTATTGGATCTTAAATGTTCCTTTTTCTTGCACATTGTGCACTTGTTAAGCTTCTTGCTAAACTAAATTTTGCTGTAGACTTCCAACTAACAGCAGAGAAGGTTTGTAAGTTTTTTGGAAGAAGTCCGACCTTATCCCATTTTAGGCGGGAAATGTTGCATTACATGAGATTGATGGCAATATTGTAGCTTTATCTTTCAAAAAATTTATTGGCCGGTTTCTTTGTTGGGTATGTACACTTTGTCAAGGATTATCTCTATCATCCTCCACTAAGCATTACAGCCAATTAATTCAACTAGCTATTGCAAGAAAAGCAACCATACTCTTACCATTTACAATGCTTTATGCTAAAGAACAAAATGGATGGACGTGAAATTTGCATGGAGTAATTTCAAGTCTATACCATTCTCGAAGAAGTTAACACATAGATCACAGGGAAGGGAGTGTCTAGCCTTTTGGATAATTGCAAGAGGATGTTGTTGCTTTTCTTCCTTATAAGCAATTCCATTTTTAATGCAGGGAAATCATATTCTGCACGATAGTAGAACTAGAGGTTTGGATCATTCTCCACAAGGATCTTCACGTCTGAAAGTGATTTTCGGGAAGTGTGTATCGTACCGGTCACAAATGAAGGCATCTCACATCTCTATCAGGAGCTGTAAAAGTTATGTTAACCGTTACAGCAAAGAAGAGGGGATGTTGGTGAAGTTGATGCTTAAGGGATTTCAGGATTAAAAGACATTGAACTCCCATGGTTCTCCTGGGACAAACTTTGCAGGTGTACCTGAAGCCATGGCGATAACATTTTCACGTCAAAATCCATACAATGTTTCACATCTTTAGCTAGAAATTTCACTTTGGTGCAGGAATTGAAGCTAAATGATTAGTCTTCACGGCTGAACTAGAATAGTCATCCCGCAAAGCAAACAAATTTGTTAATCCCGTACGAATTCGCCTTAACTAGTTGATGCTTGGCGTCATTCCCTTCAACGCAGTCAACGTAAGGCCACGCTCAAAATGAGAAGAAATTAAATTGAAGAATAAACTGAACACATCGTTTGCAATAGTTCAAAATCGATATCCATATAAACTAGGAAGCAGAGAGTTTGGAAGAAGTTTTGTTTTTAAGTGAAAAAATATGATACTCAACTTAATATCACAATTTTCATCTATCAATGTTAATTTAATATAATCCTTTGGTAATTGTCAATCACTATAATAATTTTATGCAGCAATATTAAGAAGAGGAAAAGGGCATCTCTCATAAACTCTCTGCTCCTATTTTCTTTCAACTCCTCTGTTTTACATTAAGTCCTCTGTTTGCTGCACCGAAGGAATTTCATCTGTAAGTTTCAGTGCCGATTTCTTCTCCATGAGGGAAACACCCAATTTGGAGAGTTCATCGGCATTGATTAGTAGCCACAAATTAGAGCATGTCTTGCATTCTGCAGCCCCCATCAAGCTTCCATTGAAACAAAGAAGGTTGCTCGCTGTCAGCACGCAAGCACATGTAGGCGTGGACAACTGTGAGACATATTTTTGACACTTCCATTACAATATATTGCGTGATTCTTCCACAAAATCATTTCCTATTGTCGGAACAAGGTTACCTCGCACATAACTTGTGTCTACATACTTTGTAGAAGGGTATGACGTAGAAGACAATTGCTCTCTACGTAGTTTTAAAATGAGTTAGCAACATGTTCCAGCCACATTCATGTCTACATACACTAAGACCACGTATCTTTCGATGCTAATAGAGAATACTGGACGTCAAACTAATCTTGATCATGGTAAACTTGAAATAGTTTAATGTCAATAGCCTTTCAAACTCTTCCTTAACCAAGTATGGATTAAGGGTGCATGAACATGGAGTCCTTCATGGATGTAGACAAACAACACTTTTACATTAAGGCATAATCATGAAATTTCCAAGGAGCATAGCTTAGGACATCTAGTTCTAGTATGCAGAAAAAAAAAAAGACTCCAAGATACCTCTTGAAAAACTAACAAGCAAGTTTTTGCATAATAATTAGAAATTTAATCTTTATACTCTAGCCAAAATGATGAAATCAAGTTTTTAAAAATGATGATGCTTTTCAGGAATTATAGTTCCATTTATTGAAAATCAAGTCAATGCTTCCAATAGAACTCCCTTATCCCTTTCCATACAAATGTAGAGATCAACAGCATGAACAATATTTATCAAACTATAGAAAAAGACCACTTTAAATTACAAAACCAAAAGCACAAACCACTTATGACACTTACTATACTTCAAGACAACCAATATTGTTCACAATCATAGTGAATATGAATGTTACATTGAGTGCATTCAAGAGCCACGCCATGCCCAAATCTTTCCTCACAATAAGCACATGCAGCAAACTTCTTATTTGTTTGGACAAATTTTAAAGGATGCTGGTGGTTTTCCTTGTGCAGGGTATTTCCAAATTTGATGTGTGGATTCTCTCTAAGAGCACATTGGATATGGGCAGCAAAATCACATTTTTCACAATGATAAAACCAATCCTTTGGGTCTCTTTTTTCTTCACATATAAAGCAATAATATCTTTCTAAGTCATCTTCACATTTGTAGGTAAGTTTGAGAATATGTGGATCACATGGATGTCTCGCCACAAGTGGAAGAGTTACACATGCCCGACATGAGGTGAATTGGCAATTAGTGCATTGGAACTTCCCAGACGCTTTACCACAACCATTGCATTGCTCATAATTTCCAATAGCAAGGAAAAGAGGATGTAGATGACTTTGGTGGTTAAGGGTTTCTGGAATGAAAAGACATTGAACATCTAGCTTCAGGTCCCCACATTCATTACAAGTATAAGCGAAGCCATGATGCAAACGGCCACAATAATCACACTCGAACACTTCCATGGATGGTGCAGTTGTAACGGCGGTGAGTGGATGTTGGTGAAATGGGCCTCGCGTAACGGTTTGGGCTAGTTTGGCACATCTATGGTGGAGAAAAAAACTACAAAGCTGACAGCTATAAAATGGGGGAAAGATAATAAGTAGCATACATGCCTCACATTGCTTCTCATCCTGGGGCTCTTCATAGTTGAGGATTAATTCATGTTGTGGATGACTAAAATGGTTCATCTTCAAAGGACTTGCTGTTTCACCCTCTCTTGCACTTTCAACGAAATAGACCATATGTGCTTTATACTCATTGAAATTAATTGATACACTCTCGTCTTGCCTCCAATCTTTCCAATATCTTGTACAAAACATGTGGACTATGTAATCACATTGTTGACAATAATAAGCTCCACCCTCTGTATTCACCTTTTTATAGCAAAGGTTACAGAATATAATATCCTGTTTCTTGACTCGAGGAATAGAATATGTGCAGCGAAGAGAGTGATCATGTGTTGTAACTTTAATGGTGTGAGGATATTTACCGCACCGACAATGAGTCAAGAGTCGGCACACACTACACTGGTAGGCCCTACCCTCTTTTTCATCACTACCACAAGCTTGGCAAGTGAATGGAATCGGCTTACGAAGGAGGAAAGGTTCATGTTGGTGGTCGTCGTCAGCATTAGTTCTCCAACGGGAAATGCATTTGATGTGGAAATCAAAATCGCAAGGTGGACAACTGTAAACAAGGATCTTTTATCTCCATCCCCACAAACATCACAATGATGTTCATTCTTCGGTTGAAGAATAAGGGTGTGGTCTTGGTGGGTGGCATGATGTGTCACATGGGATAATTGAGTGCAGGATTTATCAAGAAGGAAGGAACATCCGGGGATAAAGCATTTGTAGGCAAGACCACATGCCGGTTCCCTGCATCCCATGCAAACAACTACCTCATTTCCATTATTCTCCATCGCTTCTATGTATATCAAGTGATGTCTTCTCCTAAAATCATGATATTTGACCAACCTTTCGCCACATGATGCATGTTGGAGAAACTTACACTCCAAGCATTTGTAGGCAGGGCATCCTGATACTGCTTTTTTACAAAGGCTGCAAACAAAATTGTCCTTGGCACCACTTTCTACTTCTTCGGTATCCCTTTCCACCTCTTCAGTATCGCTTTCTAACTCTTCCGCAATACTTTTTAACTCTTCGACATTTTTTACCATCTCTTTTGCATCAATTACCAAATTTTCACAAAAGATCAAGTGATGCCACAAACTACAATCTGTGAACTCCATCTCTGTCTCTCTCGCTTACACCCACAATCACACAATCACACAACGAAGGCAAAGATAGATAGGATTCAAATTTTTGATGGGAGCATAAGTTTAGCATGATGAGTAGACATTTATCAAATATGAAAATTAATAAATAACAGTTTGTTAATACATTTATCTCAAAGTATATATCAAAAAAAGAAAAAAACTAGAATCAAATTATTCAAAATGCTTAAATTACATGTTAAACATGGCTATTAACATTACAACAAATGAAAAAGGCAAATAGGAAGAAAGAGTGCAAGCCTTCTATAAGGCACAAATGTTGAGCCATTAGTGTGAATAGTAAATGGATGGAAGACGAGAGATTGCAGTGATTTTGCTCCTTCCTAGAACAAGAAATAACCAATTTGTTGTGCTTTCTAACTATCATAAAAATTATTTATAGAGGATGAAATTCTTGCCTTGGATTATGAGGAACCTATATATTCTTCTATTTTTTTACTTCACTTCCACGTACTCTTTGATTCCTTCTTCTTTTTCGTTTCATCTCTTACATGGTTTTACCCTTGTTTCTTTTTACTTTTTTTGTTTGTTTGCCTAACTATCTTCGTTTCCTTTTCCTCCCACTTTACTTCTTTCGAGGCTACGAATCAATATCTTCTTGTGCCGGCACATGTTCTCAAGAAAAGTCGTTCCGTATCTTCGCCTGTGAAGCAAACGCAAAGTTGACTCGCTCAAATCCTTCACGGAAATTTGCTAAATCCTTCATAGGCTATCTGCAGCTCTTCTAAATCGATCACGGGTTGTCAAATTGGATTGACTAATGACATCTAATACAATTATGTATCAAAGTAGCTTTTTCTTCATATAGTGAGCTGCGCAGCATGCCAAACTGCAGACCAGGTGAAGCATATTTTTATTGTGCAAGATCATGCTTCGACTTGCAAATGATAAAACCTTTCGCAAAGAAACTCGGTCAAATGAAATAAAAATCGATAAAGCACTTGGAAACTTCTAGCCAGTATAAAAAGAATAGAGAACCTCGACCAAATGGAAACAGAGCAAATTGGAGGATGAAGCAAAATTGTTTCCTATTACTTTCTGGATGAAATACAAAACTGTTGCAAAAGCAAAGATCAAAAATAAAAGTTTAACGAAATATATAAAAATAACAAATAAATGCTCTTCTCTTTTAAATCTAACTTTGTTTATCTTCATTTAATTTTTTCTAATTTTCATCATAAACGAAGTAACAATAAAAGAAATAATTAACGAACTTGATTTTACATTAATCAACTACAGAGCATAAAATTAGTGTCTTTAAAACCACATATCTTTATATGCTCTAGAAAACTGGACATCCATCTGAATTGGAAGATTCTAATTCATCGAAACAATCTTGATCATGGTAAAGGGAAGAAAAGCAATGTGAGGACAGAGATTACGTTCAATAAATATAGTCACTATTTCTGTTATCTCTGTCCCTACACCGCTTTTCTTCCTTCTTCTTCATCTCTGCTTTCATGTACATACTCCTTCATTCTTCGCTTTGTTCTTTGCTTTGTTCACACATCTTGAGCGCGTTCGGTTGTTAGTTGCGTGCCGTTTGATGGAAAAGCATTACCATTCAGATCAATGTAGCTTTATTCCTCCGTGATGAAGAAATGCAGAGAACATGCAGAATTGGAATCTAAAAGGCTTTTAACATTGTTGTCTCGGGAGTTTTACCCAAGTAATTTGGATGCTAGAGACAGAGACCGCAGTAATGTTACCAAGAGGATCCTTCTTGGTTTTCAAGTAGTTTTTTGGTTAGGTAATGATGAATTTTTCAGTAAGGCTAAGGTGATCTTACCAGGACTTCGTTAAGGACTTGAGGACGTGGAAAAAAAACATTCCCAATCAGTTATTGTTGAATAATCAAGCCACTTAATTGAGCTTTGGCTAAAAACTGTGATTCTCTTGCATTTTTCCAACTCAAGCCTTCTCACAATCAGTTGATGTTCCTTACCTTGATGGCAGGGCTGCAATTTCAATCCCATCTGTTATGGATTGGATTTCAGACCTCAAAACTCTTTTCCCACCAGGAAAAAAAAGAAAAGAAAAGAAAGTAGAGCAAAAAGATGAACAGAAAATGAGATAAGTTCAAAACGTCATCTCTAGATTAGGTCACCAAGAAGCGCACATATTCAGTGCACATTTTTATTTACATGTGATTATAACAGTGCCATACTCTGTTTCAAGCTAGTTCAATTGTTAAATGTATGAAGAGATTTTTCTATAATGGATTTATTCTCCTCTGTTAATTCATATTAGTAACTTTAGCGTTCTAGGTGGACATCTACTATAGGTTATGACACAGGAAATGCCTTTTCTTTTCAAGATTCATAAAAATTTGTGAGAAAAAACCTATTTAACGCTTAGCTTTTCATAACCATTTATGTTCTTCATAATATTTGCGAGGCATCTAATTGTGTTAACAGTTCAACTGCACTGGGCTTGTTGCAGGATGCGTTTGAGGTGTATGCTGAAAAGGCCAAGACAAATGAAAACAAGCTTATACCTTTACGGGCTGTATAAGCACGCCATTGTTGGAGCGGTGACCAACAGTAAGCCTTAGATTTAACAAGGACCTCATTTTAGCTTCTTCTGTCTTTGTTTTCCCGAGTCAAAGCCATTATTGTATTATCATTGTTAGTTTTTTTCACGGAAAATTTATAATAGTTGAGAACAGAGATTTGTGGTTTTATGTTTACCGTTTCTTTGTTGAATCTACATAGAATTGTTTTTGGATCAAAGTTAGAATCAGACATTCTAGAATATTTCTTGATAAACTCACAAGTAAAAGTTTTACGAGATAATTAGATGTTCAATCTTTATACTCAAGTTAGAACGATGGAACATTTTTGAAAGCGAGATTTTTTTAAGGAATAATAGATCCATTTCTTAGGGATCAATTTAATATGCTTCCGGTAGAACTCGTCTGCCCTATCCATCTAAAAGCAATCAAAGAGTATCTTGCATTAACAATAGTTATCAACGATAGGAGAAGACAACTTTAAATTAAAAAACTATAAGACAAACCTTTGATGCCACCTTAAGCTATTATACTTTAAAACCACAAATATTCACTGCAATCACAATAGACTTGAATGTTACATTGACTGCATTCAAGAGCCACATTATACCGAAATTCTCTATTACACAAAGCACATCTAGCATGGTCATCAATTGTTTGGACAAATTTCAAAGGATGTTAATGATTTTTCTCGTGTAAAGTGCTTCCATATTTAATATGTAGATGCTTTCCAAGAACACATTAGACATGGACAGCAAAATCGCATTCCTTATAATAATAAAACCAAACAATTAGATGTTACGGGCCTAAGTGTTGGCCGGTACCCAGGCCCATGGTTTGTTAGTTAGGCTTGTCTTTGTATTCCCTTATTGTAAATGTGGAGGGCATCGATGAATGAATTTGAAACTTTCATCTCAGGGTTTCCCTGTTATCCTCCTTCAATGGAGAACCATTATCCCTCACGGTTCATGGCTCCCATGAACCCATATCCACCCCAAGTGGTTTCTAACCACTCAAAGGTTCCTTTTAATGACCCAACACTACCCACATCTCTGCAGGGTACCGTTACGTTCAACCAGAAACATAACATTAGATCTCTTTCTTTTTTGCAAATGAAGCAATAATATTCTTTGGAGTCATTTTCACCTCTATAAGTAAGTTTGAGAAGATGTAGATTGCATGAATACCTAGTTACAAGTGGAAGAATTATGCACTTCCAACATATAAGTTAAACTGGCAATTAGTGCACGAGAACCTCAGCGGCCTTTCACCACAACCATTGCATCTTTCAACATAACTCACCACAGCAAGGAAGAGAGGATCCGTATGATTTTCATGGTTAAGCTTTTCCGGAATGAAAAGACATTGAACATCCGAGATTGGCCACCAACATTCGTTACAAGCATAGGCGAAGCCATGATGAATATGGTGACAAAAACCACACTGGAACAATTCCATGAACGGTGCCCTTGTAATGACTGTGAGTGGATGTGGGTGAAATGGCCCCCCCATAATGGTTAGGGGTAGTTTGGCGCATTTACAGTGAAGAAAGAAACTGTAATGGTAACATCTGTAAAATGAGGGAAAGATTATAAGTAACATACATGCCTCACACCTCTTCTCATCCTGGGGCTCTTCATAGCTAGGATTAATTCATGTCGTTGATGACTGAAGTGCTTTATCTCTGAAGGACTTGTTGTCTCCCCCTCCTTTGCATTCAAACCCTCTGCCAAATGAATCACATGTGCTTTGTAGTCGTTGAAATTAATTGATCCCCTCTCATCCTTCCTCTCATCTTCATCAGATTTTGCACATCCCATGTGCATAATGTAATCACATTGTCGACAATAGTAAGCTCCACAATTTGTATTCACCCTTTTATAACAAAAGTTACAGAATGCGGGATCCACTTTCTTGACTCGGCAAACAGAATAGGTGCGAAGGAGAGTGTGTTCATCTGTCTTGACTTTAATGATGGGTGGAAACATATAACAATTACGATGAAGTAAGACTCGACAAACACTACATTGGTAAGCAATACCTTTGCTATCCTCACCACAGGCTTCGCAGGTGAATTGAAGAGGTTTTCGATGGGGGAAGAGTGCGTGTTGGTCGCAATTCTCGGCACTAGTTTGCCAACGAGAAATGCATTTGATGTCCAGGTCAAAATCGCAAGGGAAACAACGATAAAAGAAAGATCCACTACATTTTTTAAGGCAAGCATCACAGCGATTACTCTGCGATGGCAGTTGAAGAATAAGGGTGTGGTCTAGGTGAAGGGGGTGCTGTATCGCGTGAAATTGTAGAGTGCAAGATTTGTGAAGGAGGAAGGGACACCCGGGGATGGTGCATTTGTAAGCTGGATCAGATACTGATTTTCCGCATCCCAAGCAAGTTACTTCCTCCTTGCCATTATTCCCCACCCCTTCTATGAAGATCAAGTGATGTCTGTCTTTAAAATCATGATATTTAAGCATCGTCTTGGTGCATGATGCATGTTGGAGAAAGTTGCACTCCAAGCATTTGTAGGAGGAGCATCCAAATACTGGCTTTCTGCATTGCTGGCAAATAGCATTGTTGTTGGTATCACTCACCAGCTCTTCGCAGAAGATCAAGTGATGCCATTTACTGCAATCGCCGAACTCCATCTCTATCTCCCTCTCTTGTGCACACAATCACATAACGAATCCCAAGAATGTTAGGACTAAAATTTGCGATGGGAGCATATGTTTAGCATGACTGATAGGCATTTATCAAACCTGATTATAATTGGTAATAATTTATTTTAATATCTATCTCAAAGCATTTATTGAAAAAAAATAGGAGAGAAGTAGATAACACATAGCATCAAACTAGCCAAAATGTTTAAAGTACATGTTAATCAAGACTACAAATGTCAAAACAATTGATGAAGTCCTAGAATGAGAAAGAGTTGCAAACCTGTTGTAAGATGCAAAGATTGAGCCATTAATGTTGACTGTAAATGAATGCAAATCAAAAAATCACACAAAGATCTTGCCTCTTTTTGGGGTAGGAACCTATTGATTTGCTATACCTCTCAACTATGATGAAGATAATTTATAGACGGTAAAAATCTTTTCTTGATTATGAGGCACCTATTTATTCTTTTCTTCTTCTACTTTGCCTCTGTATATTCTTCTTTTTCGTTTCCCATTTTACATGCTTTTTTTTTTCCGTTGCTTTGTTCTTTCCTTCGCCTCCACATTCTTCTTTTCCTCCCCTCTATCTTCCTTTCCTCTATGTTCTATTACTTTGTTCTTTTCTTTCTCTCTAACGACAGGAATCAATCTCTCCTTGTTTTGGGATATGTTCGAAAGAAAGTTCGTACAATGCATCAAACTTGTAAGCAAATTTAAAGAAAAGTTTATGCTCAAAGCCTCTACTGAAATCTTCTCATGTAAGTTCTTTAAAATCGAGGTGACTTTCCATCGTGGTTATAGCCAATATGTGCATAGGCGGGAACTCGTTATGCACATATGTTTATTCTAGGCGGTAACTTAGCCATCAGTAACATTATTTGGTGTTGCTGTCCAAGAAAAAAAAAAACACAGCTGGGACTGTTGGAAAATGTTTATGTTATGTAAGTCTTACATTATATTGGGCTTGATTAGATATAATAATCTAGATATTGGGGAAGTTAGATAAGGTAATCTAATATTTCAAAGCTTTAGTGTCTGGTTTCACCTTAACCATATTGCAAATTTAGCATGCACATTTTCTGGTCTGCATATAAGAACGAAAACTGAAATCAAGTCTTTCAATGTCTCTTGTACTTCATCTAATTTGTAAAAGAAGAAAACATATATTACATGAGTTTGTTGAGAACAAGGGGCGATGGAAGCTGTTGGGAGTACATGGATTTGTGAAATTTATGCTAATTGAATGTAGGTGTGATCCATATCATTGGACATACCGTATGTCTTCACCAGTCCTGGAGTCTTGTTGAGATGAAATGCCCGTGCCTTCAGAAAGTATGGGAGGTGTTTGCTGTGAGTGAAAAACTAAGGAGCATGGTCCGACTCTGGATTGCGTTTGCAGCGAACGTGGCTTGGTCAGAGTCTGGTAGTGGAACCGGTAATCAATGAACAGAATATTACAGAGACAGTGATCGTATAACTTGATGTGTCTAAAATTTAAGCTGGAGATTGTAAATCTTTTAAACCCTTACCTTTACTTTGCATAGCAATATTGATAGGTAAAAATCCCCTTGTTTTTTCTGTTATTAAATAATTATACTATTGAATGAAAGGGGGAAGAGGAACAAGTGTTGTCACATTGTGATGGATCACATTCTTGGATCAGCCTTTACAACCTTTTTTCTGGCCCAAGGGCTGTCCATGGAAGTAATTGAAAAGATCCTACTGATGAAGAAGTACTTAGCTCAATAAATCTTATGCAAGCACTATAAGGTTTTCTACTTGCGTTAGCATTAGCAATTGGTTCACTTTAGGGTAATTTCTTTGTGATCAAGAAATGCAGAGAACATGCAAAATTGGAATCTAAAAGGCTTTCAAAATTGCTGTCTTGGCGGTTTTACACTGGTGATTGGATGCTGGATGCAGAAGCAGAAGTAATGTTATGTGCTTTGTTATGAGCTTGGGAACGTGACAGAACTAGACTCACAAATACTGATTGTTTCATCATCAAGTCATTTAAGCGGGCTTTGGCTAAAAGCCATGAGACTCTTGCAGCTTGGGAGTGATTTTCTAAAATGAAGCTCTATTGAGTGTCATTCTCTTCTAAGTGTTGCTCGCAAGCTTGCTCATAGTTAGCTGATGTTCTTTGCTTTGGTAGCAGGGTTGCAATTTCACTTTTGTCTGTTACTGATAGAATTTTAGACGCAGAAAGGTTTCTCCCACCAAAAAAGTAGAACATAAAGAGTATAATTTTTCTGTATTAGTAATTTTGAAATTTTTAATTGTTATTTGATTCACCAGTAGGCCTTTATCCATGCAATGTACATGATTGCCATAACTAAGATTAGTTCACAACTTCATTGCCATATTAGGCCACAAAGAAGTGGATTTGTTCTGTGCTTTTTTTTATTTGCATTTGATTATAATAGTGCTATAATCTATTTCAAGCTAGTTCAATTGTTAAATGTATCAAGAGATCTTTTATGATGAATTTGTTTAGAGATCACTTTTTTTGTTCCATAAGTTCTTTTGTTTCCCTACATCAGTTCATATTGGAAACTTCATATTCCGGGTGGACGTCTGGTGTAGGATTTGACTTAGGAAATGCTTTTTCTTTGAAAGATTTAGAGCAATACATGAGAAGAAACTGTTTGTTGTACAATTTTTCATAATTATCCATGTTCATTATTCATGTTCTTCCTCATATTTTCCATGCATCCAAATGTGTTAACAGTCCAACTACATTGAGAGTATGGCAAATGAAAACAAACTTATACTCTATCGGCTATAAGAGCAAGCCACTGTTGGACTATTGAACACCAATAGGCATCGGCTTTAATTACATCTTCATTTTAGCTTCTTTTCTAGTTCTTTTGACACAAAAGATTTATCTTTGAGAAAAGTTGAGTCTTACATTTCATGCCTTTTACAGCTGATTTGTAGCTTGACCTAGAATGTTTAACATTAGGGACAGAGAAAAGTGGAATGCGAGGAAGGCTATTGAAGGTAATGTTTCCTCTTGGGTTAGAACAACATAGTTTCCTCCTTGTCGCACAATGGTCTATGTTAGCAAAAAAAACTTATTATTATCAGTATCAGTGTTGTAGTCACACCTTACTAACTTGTATATGTAATAAAACTAACCTGAATAGCATCTATTGCTGCATGTCCAGCAGCCTAAACCTCTCATAAATTGAGGGTCAGTCCCAAAGCCACACAAGAGCAAAGCCAAAAATGCCCAAACTCTGCCATACATGGAATGCATACGTGGAACCATTCCTGGATCCAAATTAGGCTGGAATTTGGCCATCAATGATTTCCTTTACTGTACAAAGTAAACTACAAGAAATTTTTAGATAATGGACATGTAAGCCTTTTATATTAATTTGTCCTTGATTGTAATGAGGAAAAGTGAGAGAATAGTAGGAAGTTAGACCACGTAGACAAATACTTCAGAGTTTTAGGCTATCCAAATTTATTATTATTATTTGCAACTTTAATATTAGCTTGTCCACTTGTATTGTATGGGATCATAAAGTTTTTTTATTTGCAAATTGTGCAGTTGTTAAGGCTATTGTTAAACCAAACTTGGCTGTAGAATTCCAACTAACTACAAAGAATGTTTGAACTATTTTGGATGAAGTCTGACCTTTTCCCAATTGAGACTGGGAATATGTTGAATTACAAGAGATTGATTCCTGTCCAAGTTCTATTATGACATTAAAAATCGGCACTTGGAGGTATTTCAATGGAAAAGATCGAATAAATAGTGGCAATGAAACCAGTTGCTGATAAAGAACCTTAATCATACCTTCCACTTCTTTAAATGCTTTAGTTGAACAATGTCAAACTCCTAGATTTTCTGTAACTATTCCAAATAAATTGTGAGTTTCCAAGTCAAATATACTTATGAAGTCAACTACAATTATGCATCCTATTAACCTTTTCTTGATATTGTAATCCGCAAAGCTTTCCAAATGCAAAATTCTAGTGAATTGGATGATTTCGGTGCAAGATCATCTTCAAGCGGGAAAGGTTTATGAAAAAAGTCGGTCAAAAGAAGCCCCATTGTAATCCAAGTCGCCTACTTGGTCTCCGGCAAGATTTGTCTAGAAACATAAATTTTCTTTATTCAGTCCAACCTTGCTTTTCACTAATCTATGTATCCTCCCAAAATTTGTCCATATAAAATATATAGGGTTTGTTTATTTTTTTTGGAATAACAAATAGCTTTTTATTCGGTGATATTTCAAAGGATATAATTCCTAAATTTGAACAAAGTTTCGCTTTTAATAGAAATATTTGATGTTAAACGTAATGTGTAATTCTCATAAGATAATGCCAATTTAGTATTAGCCTTTGCTAATTATCAATCACAATATCAATATTAAGTAGCAACATTGAGAGGGAAAGGCATCTTTTGGAAACTCTTTGCACCTATTTTCTTCCAATTCCTTTGTTTTATATTAAGTCCCTTGTTTGCTTCCCCGAAGGAACTTCATCAATAAGTTTCAGCCCGCTTTCTTCTTTACAAGGGAATACAGGAGTTGGAGAATTCCTAGGTAGTGATTACTAGGCATAACTTTTGAGCATGTCCTGCATACTATAGTCCACGTCAAGCTTCTACTGAAACAGTGATGGTTGCTTGCTGTCGGCATGCATGCACATGTAAGGGTGGGCAATTTTGAGCCATCTTTCAATACTTCCACTGCAATATTGAAGATTGCGTGATTCCTCGACACAATCATTCCCCATTGTCGGGTTAGATCTATGTGGAACGAGTCTGCATACTTTTATCGGATTCAGTTTGTATTCGTAGTGTTGGAAGATAAACGCAAATCATGCAATAAACATACACGTACAAAATTATTAAGAAAATTGAGAATTTTATGTGATTTGAGATAAATCAATTTTGACAACTTTCGAGAAGCGATTTGTTATATATATATATGGGTATGAATTGAATGTAACAATTTTAATATTATTTGTTGAAATAATAAAATTTTGTTCCTTTATTTTAATCATATATATAAACATAATAATTAATTCAACTAGGCAAAGGAAGAAAAGATATACTACTTTAAAAATCATAAATACCGTTACAATCATAATGGGTTTGAATGTTACATTGACTGCATTCAAGAGCCACATTATACTCAAATTATCTATTACACAAAGCACATCTAGCATGGTCCTCAATTGTTTGGACAAATTTCTAAGGATGCAGGTAGTTTTCCTTCTGCAAAGTACTTCCAAATTTAATATGTGGATGCTTTCAAAGAACACATTGAATATGGGCAGCAAAATCACATTCCTTATAGTAATAAAACCAAACATTTGGATCTCTTTTTTCTTCACAAATGAAATAATAGTATACTCCTAAGTCATCTTCACATCCATAGGTAAGTTTGAGAAGATGTAGATCACATGGATGCCTGGTCACAAGTGGAAGAATTACGCACTTCAAACGTAAGTTGAATTGGCAATCAATGCATTGGAACCTCACCCACTTTCTACCCAACCATTGCATCCTTCATCACTATAACTAGCAACGAAGAGAGGATGCGTATGACTTTCATGGTTAAGTTTTTCCAGAATGAAAAGACATTGAACATCCCACTTCAACGACCAACAAGAAGATTTTTTGCAAGTATAGGCGAAGCCATTACGAATATGATAACAAAAATCACATTGGAACATTTTCGTGGCGTTCTCTGAGCCTAACCTTGACCGGCCGTCCCACCGGTCAGGGGTTCGAATCCCGTCCCTCCCCTCCCCCGGGTGTGTGCGTTTATAATAAATTTTTTTTTTTAAAAAAAAAGCATTTGTAGGCGGGGCATCCAAATATTGGTTTTTTACAAAGGCTGCAAAGACAATCATTGTCGGCATCACTGGCCAGTTCGTCACAAAAGATCAAGTGATGCCACACACTACAATCTCCCAACTCCATCTCCGTCTCCTCTCTTACGCACACAATCACACAAAAAAGACAAAGATGGTTAGCATTCAAAATTTGTGATGAGAGCATATGTTTAGCATGATTAGTACACATTTATCAAATATAATAATTAATTTGTGACATTTTATTAACATACTCATCTCAAAGCATTTATCTAAAAAGTAAGAAAAAAATAAGAAAAAAATAAAACTAGTATCAAATTAACCCAAATGCTTAAAATATGTGTTAAACATAGCTACAGAAGTTACAATAATTGAGAAAGGAATAGAGAAAGAAAGAATGTAAATCTGTTGTAAGATGTGAAGACTAAGCCATTAAGATAAATAATAAATGATAAATGAATGGAAATCAAAGAATCATAGGAATTTTGCTCCTTTTAAGAATAAAACACTACCAATTATTTTTCCTTCTAACTACTACAAAATTTTTTTATAGAGAGTGAAATTCTTGCCTTAGATTATAAGGAACTTAGTTATTCCTCTTTTTTCTTTTTTAATTTTCCTTAAACATATTCTTTTCTTCCTCCTTTTTCGTTACCTGTTTTACATTGCTTTGTCGTTTTCTTTGCCTCCGCATCTCTTTTCCTTCCCTTCATCCCTTCACAGTTTTAATTCTTCTTCTTTAGGCTTCTTTGTTCGCCTTTTTTTCTTATCCTTTTCTTCATCTCTAACAATAGAAATCGATCTCTTGTTGTATTGGGATATGTGTCCAATAGAAATGTCATACAATGTAGCGTGACTTGTAAGCAAAGGTAAAGTTTATCCTCAAATCTTCTGATGTAAGTTTTTTGAAGTCTGGATGATAGTTCAGATCTATATCTTACAGTCTGGCTTTGGTTCAAAGATTTAAGCTAAATGATTAGCATGTTCTGTTAAGCAGGAATCGTCTACTACAAGAGATAGAAACTTTCTTCTTATTGTATGTAACATGTACGAGCACTTGAAAGGCCAAACCCGAAATTGGATTTGTCCTTTCAATGCTCTAGCTGAACTATGTCTTCAGTATTTGCATCTGTCAAGCTACATAGCCGTACATCTCATGATTAGTTGCACTGTAACAGTCCTATACAGATTGCTAACATTACATGTAGAGGCTCTCTGCAACTCTTCTTAAACATATAAATCACGAGTTATCATACTGGATAGAGTACTGAAGTCTAATTCCAAGTAAACATCTAATGAAATTTGCCTGGATACTGTAGTCCACGGAGCATGCCAAAATCGAGAACCGGGCGAATCAGATAACTGCAAGATATGGTCATGCTTCAGCTCGAAATGACAAATCTTTCGTGAAGAAACTCCGTCAAATGAAGCCCAATTGAGTTCCAAGTCAATTTTTCCGTTTGATCTACTTCTAAACCTTTCGTAGAAAGAGTAATTCTCTTCAGTCAATCGAACCCTTGCTATCTCTCTTTGAAGTCTACATTTCTTCCTAGAAGTACAACAAAAAGTGATTGCAAATGTGTACACCTCTCATCTCTGCCATTGAGTTTGCATGCCAATTAAGTTCCCAAAATTACAAATGGAACAACCAGAAGAATTGGCTAAGATCTCATTAAACCATGCCATGAAAAGTAAAAGCAATTTAATCATTAAAGCACCAAAAATATATGCAATGCCCTATGTTATAGTTTATTTAATCTCAGCAAAGCAATTAATCGATAAAAGCTTCAAAGTTTCCTTAACAACATTCTCTTCTGCTGTTAATATCTGCCTCATTACTATTCTTTTTTTTTCTTTTCTGTCCCCACATTGCTGTAACTCCTTCATTCCAGTTTTCATGCACAAACTCCTTTGTTCCCTCGCTTTGTCCTTTTCATTTTTCCACATCTTCTTTTCTTTTCTTTCCTTCTTCCTCTGTTTTTTCTTCTTCTACACATGCATGCATGTTTTTCTGCTTTATTCTATACTTTGTCTCCATCAATCAAGAAGGGATGTATCCTAGCCAAAATCCTCTCCCCAGTAGAGATGAAACGTTGTTCTTCCTTTAGCCTGTGAAACTTTATTATCTCCATGCGAATCACCTAAGAAGCCTAGTGACCATGAGTCATAAGAGGAAGTACAAGCAGGAAAGGGGGGACCAAGCATAGGCCTGATAAAGAAAGTACCCCAACCTAGCCAACTAGCTACGTTCTTTCTTTGTAAATAAGCAACACATATTCAAGCATACACTATATTCTTACTTCCTTTTTCAAAGAATGAACTTGCTCTTAACGGCAGGGGGACGTGAAAAACCTACATTCACAAATATCAATTGTTGCATCATTGAGTCATTTAAAAGATATTTGGCTAAAAGGTATGGTTCTCTTGTAGTTTGAGGATGATTTTTAAAAGTGAAATTCTGTTGAGAGTGATTTTCTTGCATTTGAGTGGTCCAAATCAAGCTTGTGAACAATCAATTAATGTTTCTTGATTCAATGCTAGGTTTGTCATTTCACTCCCATCTGTTATGGATAGGATTTCATACCTCAAAAGTTTGCTCCCACCCAAAAAATAGAATAGAAAGAGTACAAATTTTCTGTTTTTTTCTTAGTAATTTGAGTATTTATATGTTATTTGATTCACTAGTAGGCCTTTATCCATGCAATGTACATGATTGCAGTAACTGAGATTAGTTCACAACTTCATCTCCAGACTACGTCATGAAGAAGCGGACATGTTCTGTGCACGTTTTTATTTACATGCAGTAGCGCTACACTCTGTTTGAAGCTAGTTTAATTGTTAAGTCTATCAAGAGATCTTTATGTGATGGATTTGTTTGGAAATCAGTACTTGTGTTCTCCTCCATCGGTTCATATTCGTAACTTCATCAATCTGGGTGGACGTCTAGTATAGGATTTGACTTAGGAAATGCTTTTTATTTGAAAGATTCAAAACAATGCATGAGAAGAAACCTGTTTGTTGCACAACTTTTTCTTAACCATCTGTTGTCTTCCCAGTATTTTCCACGCATATAAATGTGTTAACAGTCTAACCTCACTGAGAGTAAGACAGATGAAAACAGGCTTAGCCTTTATGACGGAGAAAAAAACTAGTTCTGATTTGTCTCACACAGTTTATCTGTGAGGAAAGCTGAGTCCACCTTTCATGCCCTTAGTTCTGATTTGCAGGTCGTCCTGGAATGTTTAACATGAGTAGCAGAGCAAAGTCGGATAGGTGGAAGGCTGTTGGAGTTAATGTTTCCTGATGGGTTAGAACAACTTAGTTTACCCTTTGTCGCACAGTAGGCTATGTTAGAAAAAAGACTTATTATTATCCGTATCAACGTTGTACTCACACATTCCTAAGTTGGATGTGGAATAAAACTAACCTGAACAGCATCTGCTGCTGTATATCCGGTAGCCTGACCTCCCATAAATTGGAGACACACAGAGCCCAGCCAAAGAGGCCTAACCTCGGTCATTCCAGTCCCTTAGGTAAGCTGGAGATGATTTGGATAAATTTAGAACAGGGTGGTAAAGGAACGTGATGTTTGGAATAATAGCGATGACAAAACAAGAGGATTGAGAAGTAGAAAATGCAAGGCAATAATATTGATATGAGCAGTGAAATGACAACAACAATAAAACCAATTAAAGAAAATTAAAAATTAAAAAAAATTAAATTTTTTTTAAAAAATGAACCCAAGTTCATTTTCTTAGCAGTCAAAAATGAACCTAGGCCTACCAAAATTCATGAGCAGTAGTAAGTAAAATATTTGAGTTTCTGTTCTAACGTAGGACTGGCTCTCTCTTAACAGGACATACAAGAATAGAAATGGGGCAAATTGAAGAATGAAGCAATACTGTTTTGTATTACTTTCTGAATGATATACAACAATGATAAGGACCCTGTTTATAATGTCTCAAAAACTATACAATAAATACAAAGAATAAATAAGAAACTAAAGGAAACTTTACAATTGTTCTTCCCGAAACTGTCTTCTCCAAAATCTGTCTCGCTGTTGTTGTTGTGTGAAAGAATAAAATGATACCTTTCGAAACCTGTCTGGAACCTGAAAGCTGTGTTGGTTTGACACTGGGTGAGTGAATGCTCTGTTTGAATTTTGAAATTCAAGGAAGATAATTCTGAAACGTTGGACGCCTTGAAGAATGCAAGTTCATGGATTGGTTCAGTCTCCCTTGATGAAGATTCCATCTTTGTAAAGATAAGTCACAATCAACCCCGTTTCCTCCTTCTGGAAAAGACAAAAAGCCCTCCTCAAATACAACTCCTCATTCCACAATTTCCTCCTCACGAAGCCTTCTCACAGAGACCGTTGAATCAGTTTCTGACTCAAGCTCTGCACTCTCTGTCCCAATCAGCACATCTGTTCACGCAGACCATTCAAACTCAAATTCAAACCAAGAACACAGCCGTTAGATACAAACGGGATTATAGCCGTTTACATTGCAACTTGTATATAAAGAGAATAACTTGTATACCTCTTTATGGTTTTCTGGTTTTCTTGTATTCCTTAAGCTGTTGTATTCTGTTTCAACCTTGATATACAGATATCACGTTTTCAACAGCCTTGAGACTTCTCTTCTCTTTCTTGAATTTTCTATACTTTGTAGTTCCCGTATATGAAGACGGTAGTTTGGCTTAAGGCTTCGATTTAGTTTGGCTACATGGAAAAGAAGGGACTAAAGTTAAACTGCCAACTACAGAGCATAATTTTTCTTTTCTATAAGAATAGCCAACAACTGCACGAGTCAATTTGGCACAAAGATCCTTTATGTTCTGACAATATATTATCTTAAATACACATACAAGAGTAGTTTCCAAGCGGTTTTCGTTTGAGATGTACGAGAAGTTAGACATAAAGCAATAACAACGATGAATACAAAGATTCTTTCGTGATTAGACCCAATGTAGGCCTACGTCCGTAGCGGAACCAGAGCAAAACTTCTAGTGCTGCAAGCTTGAAAATTATTAGTTCTGGTATATTGAGTGTTATCACTTTCTCCGAATTCTCAAAGCCATTCCCACAGCTCTACGCCCCTGTTTCGTCGCCTAGAAACTCTCTGCTCCTATTTTCTTTCAACTCTGTTTTATATTAAGTACCTTGTTTGATGCGCCGAAGGAACTTCATCATCAGCAAGTTTCACGACGCTTTTTTCTCTGCGAAGAACACACAAGTTGGACAGTTCATGGGCAGTGATTAGCAGCCACAACTTTTGAGCTTGTCTTCCATACTGCAGTCCACGCAATGGTAAGCTTCCATTAAAACGCAGAGGATTAAGGCTACGTCGAACATTACGTGTCTACATACTTTTTGTCATATTTAATTGTGCCCATGGTGTTGGAAAATAAACAAGGATCATACAACAAATATACATATAAAAAAATTAGTAAAAAGACTGATAATTTTACAGGGTTTGAGATAAATCAATCCTTATATTTTTAGAGAGGTAGTTTATCCTTTATTTAGAACTTTCATATAACTTAAAATTACTAAATAATTTTTTTAACAATTTTCTCTGTTTTCAATTATTTTGACAATTCACTAAATAACACATAACGGATGTTGGGTTTTTTAAAATCTGATAAGCAACTTAGCTGAAAAAGTTTTAATTTTTCTTCACCAAAAAACATTTTAATTCTATCCTTACCTCTAGTTTTGGATTCATAAAAATTTATTGATTTTCTTAAGCTAAGAAAAGCCGACCTCATATGCATTTTCAAAAAATAAGGTCAAAATTTACAAAAAAAAATAAAATGTTATCTTTTTCTGTATAAGCAACCACAATTGGGACACCATCATTTGTCAAGACAAGATGCTCCTTACATAGTTTTTGAATAAGTTCATCATATACTACTAAACATTCTTGCTCTTTCAATGTAATTGGAAAACTTGGAATGAATCATTTGGTTGTTTCTAATATAGGATCTTAAGTAGATTAATTTAAAAAAAATAGCAGTGGTCCAAGACTCTTTTAGGATTCTTCTGTAATTTTTGACTTTAGTAATTATGATTCAATAAGTACAAGGTTACTTAGTTCTTGGTATCTTTCCTAACATTTTTTTTTTTTTTGTTTTCTCAATGTATATTGGAAAGAAAAAAAGGTTATACCATCCTCGAAAAGCTTGCCACATAAATCATGTAGAGCCATAGAAGGGCTTGCTATAACATTGTTTTCTTTGTTGAATCAATACATGGAATTTTTTCTGGGTCAAGATTATGCTGGAACTTAGCCATTGATGATTTCCTTTACTGCATGAGGTAAACGGCTAAAAAGTCACATCTCATAATGAAAAATCTTTAGAAAAGGATATTTTACCTAGGATTGAATGACAAAAAGATTATGAATCCACACCTGATCAGTCGGGTTAAAGCCTTCTTGAGTTAGGCCGACTTGTTATTTTTTCCTCTTAACATTTTGCTTCTTTAAAATTCTTCATGCTCTTGCATGCATGGTTACTTAATAACTTTCCAGGAACTGTAATTAGAGATGAGACGGGGTTGAAAAGACTGGCAAGGACGTTTTGGGTCGGCTGTAAAGCTTGTGATAACCAAGGATTCAACATTAATAGTAACAGATGGGAGCAACCGCAAAGCTGTTGAAAAGAGGGTTTCTCAAATCCGAAGGCTTGTCGAGGTGCAACTTTGTCTCTAGCTACACTGTTGGACTTTCTGCTTTGAGGTTCTTGTAGAAAAGTATCAAACTTTTCTTGTAGAGATCCTAAAAACCGTGTACAAAAAGGCCTAATAAAAATGTAATTGCCGAGTCCGCAACATATATAAGTGAATACTTCAGTTTAAGCCTAAATATCTAGGCTTTGAACTAACCAATATATAGGAGAACCTTTGGCTGATATATCCTGCTCTCTAATTCTGGAACAGGTAGTAAGATGTTGTTTGGAGCATGCAGCATCTCTTGCCAAGACTTTTCTGACATCCGACACTGTTGTAGTTGACATTAAGGAACTACAGCCCATCAGAATGGGACCGCCAACGCCAATGATGTTATTAAGGCAAGAGCCTTATAGCAGCTGCCTTCAGCACACCCCTCAGTTTATTTCTAATTACCGGAGCCAGCGCTTCCTTCTAAATCTCCTCTGCAATTATCATGATGGGATACTTCTCTTTTAACTGCACTGTCCAATATTTTAACCATCCCTTTGGGTTTGTGATTATTTCGTCCGCCAAAAATAACTGCAGCCAAAGAATTTCACACCCTGTAATTACTTCACTGGAGAGAATGCTAGACTCCGAAAACCACACAATTCCTACCTTGCAATCATGAAACTCTGCTATCACTTTTGGTCAATCAGTTACAAGGTAAGGGGACAAATATCCACGGTCAAATTGCAGTCCTTCTACAACCTGTAGGGAACAAGAAAATGTTATCCTTTTTTTGTATTGGAAACCACAATTAGGAAACCGTCATTTGTCAAGATAATATGCTCTTTACATAGTTTTTGCATGAGTTCTTGACACACTAAAGAGACATTCCCGCCTACCTATCATAAAACCACTTTAAATTACAAAACCAAAGCCCAACCTTGTAGGGAAATAGGACTGCCCTTCCAATTCAATTTGAAAAACTGGAATGAATCTTTTGGTTGTTTCTGAATCACATGGACCCGTAGAAGAGCCTATTGTTGTTAGGAATTTGTAATATTTAGTGAAGGTGAAATGACCTTCCTAACCCCAGGGATATTTGGATTAGAATAGGTGATGGAGGGCAATATTGTAAATACCCTTCTTAGGTCATTTAACAGGTAGGAGCAGGAAAGAGAAAAGAGGGTTTTGAGCGTGTGATTGCAGGAAAGATAGTGAGACCGCACAGCAGCAGCCTGCTGCTGTGCGGTACTGTAGCAATCCGGCCAGTTCCCCGGTGAGCTTATCTTGTACTCCAGATGTTCCTAATGAGAAGGAGAAGGGGCCGGCAACGGTGACAGTGGACGTAGGCATGCTTTGGCCGAACCACTCTAAAAATATGGTGTCCTCTTTGTGTGTGTGTGCCTTGATCCTTATTTCCGCATGAAATCGTGTGATGATGGTTCTTGTTGGTGTGCTTGCTTGAATCCTAGCTCCCAGAGCTTTTAACAAGAACCTAACAAGTGGTATCAGAGCCCTGGTTGATGGGTTTAGGAGCTAGAAGCAGTGCACGGGTTGAAGTGGAGCTTCGGTTTTGAAGCTTGAAGAATCGCACGATTTTGAGCTAGATCGAGCAAGATCGAGCAAGATCGAGCTAGATCGGCACTTATAAAGAGGTAAACGACTTCTCCTTGGTGTTTTCTTGAAGATTTGGCCTTAGATCGAAGGTTTTTCGAGGTGTTCTTGAGTGGGTTTGGAGAAAACCCATCTCGGACTTATTTTAGCTCGAAACGGCGGAAAGAAGCTGTTTTTGGAGAGATGGAGGCCAGATCTAGAATCAGGACGTCGAGATCTACAAATCTGGAGATTTTCATAAAAAAAAGTGGAAGTAGGTCGCCGGACGGCCGCCGTGGGCGGCGGATTCGGCGCCGGCGAACTGCAGACCGGGTCGTACAACCCGGTTCGGGACCCAAATAAGAGGGGCGGATCCGGGTCTGGAGTGGACCGGATCGGGTGTGCGCACGCACAGGTGATTCAGTGAGGAACAAATCGGGCGCGTGCACCACACGCGCGTCGCAGCGGATCGATGAGATCGGACAGGCGCGTGCACTACACGCTCGGGCGAGCTGCGGGTCGAGAAGACCCATGGATCCGGGTATGGTAAACAGGTCAAGTCCACGTCAACGGGTCGGGAGGATCCGAATTATGGGTCAGGTTGAGCCCAGATTGCACGGGCCGAGTATTTGGGCCTCAAGGAAGCCTATGGAAGGGCCCAAGCCCATTGGAGACGGGCTTCAACAAGCGGGCCAGGAAATTGGGCCGGGTACATGCCCAAGTCCTCTGGGTCGGGCCGAGTGTCGGGCCGAGATACAAAACGGGTCGGGTGTGCCCGAATTACGTACCCGTCGGATCACGGATGAACGGCGGAGAAGACTTTGGTGGATCTGCGGCGATCTACGGCGACCGGGAGCAAAGTGATGGTGGCCAAGTGATCTGTGGAAGATTGCGGTTCCATCCCTGGTGTCGAATCGGCGAAAGGCGGCGGCGTGTGGCGGGAAACGCCGGGTCGGGTTGCGGAAGTCGCGGATGGCGGCGAAACTCCAGCAACCGGTGGAGGATCGGAAAATCCAAGGTGTGGGGATGATGTGATGACCCAGCAGAAGACGATTGGCGGCGAAGATCTGCTGAAAAAGTGGCTGAAAACGGCGGAATAGGGCCGGGTCGATACGCGGGTCAACCCGGGTGAACAGTGTTGGGCGCGTGAGAGACTGCGCTGGGCGCGTGACGTACACGCGCAGACAGAGAATTTGGCGCGTGAACCCCACGCGCGGGCCAGAAAATTCTCAGGTATTTTTAGCCAATCTTGGACAGAATTTTGAGCAGTGTTTAGTGGTATAATTGGATCATGATTCCAAAGTTTAGGGAGGTTCAAAAATGCAATTTTTTGGAGAACCCATGTTTGAATGTGGCTAGGTTCTGATTTGTTTTGGCATTGAGGGGTTGATTTAATAGGCCATCAAGGATGACAAAGATGGAGTTTAGAGCATGATATTGCTTGGTGCCTTTGTCTTAATTTTTTCAATGCTAATTATGGTCACATGATTAAGAATGTCTTTGCTGGTTTATTAGTGGACTTCTTTGAATTAGATTGCTCTTGTTTATGATATACTCTGCTGGATATATGGGATCTACTGGTCATGTGTTTGGTCAGGGGATGATTCCAAAGGTGAAGGTCAATTTTTCAGGGGGTTGAGAACTACGCTCCTGAATGGGGATGTAAGAGGTGTTCTTCGTCCATTGCCTTCGATGTTGTCTTTTGACAAGAGCGGAGATGAGATAGTCTGTTTATTTTGCGGTTCTTTAGGAACTTATTGGCTATGGGATTAGCTATAAGATTCCAAGGTGGAGGCTGATATAGGATTTGAGGGGGAGAGAGCTCTTCATCCGGAGCTTCCGAATACATTGTCGGTTGGACAGTGGCGGGCAAAATTAGACAAGGGCTATATGAGATCAGAGGCAAGAAGTAGAAGAAGGAAATCTCTAGTGTTGGTTTCACGCTATTGAGATTTGGAGATAGCAAGACATTGAGGAATCATTGATGGACTCAGGATTAGAGTCATTTTCTCAGAGAATGTTGGATTCTCTTGGAGAGGTTACACTGCATATGTGAAAAAGGTAGAAATTTGTTTTTCACTGGTTTGGATTCCACATGATTGGATTGGCTGGTTGGCTTGAGTTGATTGAGACTCAAGGGATTCGGGGTGTGCTAGACCCCAAGGCCTTGATGAGGCTGGATATTGCCCATAGAGCAGACATGAGTCGCAGGAGCATACATGAGTTAGGATATAATTCTTTGCAGTAAGATATGGACACGGGTGATAACCCTATGGTGGTTGGTGTACTACCGGTTGCTTTGCAGTTGGCTTATTGACTTGATTAGCGGCATTAGCTATCGTCGGAGTGGTGTTATCCACGGAAGCCCAGAGATATAGCTGTGGTGGCAAGGGTTATAGTGTTCATGAGGTTATAAAGTTTTCCAAGGGAGCCAGATTAGAAATTCTAATGGACCGTTCAAGGATGATGCACTTTTCAGCAAGGATGCCCTTCATTGGTGATGGAGGAAGAGCTTGAGAAGCTGAGGGGGAGACATCTCCCGATGTAGCTGATGTGCTTATCAGGATGGTGGATCAATGTTGAGGGCATGCTCAACAGTTGGATGGCTCAGAGGTTATGTATGCGGCATTTCACCTATTGTGCAGGGATGTTGCACTAATTATTTCAAATTAGGAGGAGAATTGTTAGGAATTTGTAATAGTTAGTGAAGGTGAAATGACCTTCCTAACCCCCAGGGATATTTGGATTAGAATAGGTGATGAAGGGCAATATTGTAAATACCCTTCTTAGGTCATTTAACAGGTAGGAGCAGGAGAGAGAAAAGAGGGTTTTGAGCGTGTGATTGCAGGAGAGATAGTGAGACCGCACAGCTAAACCAAATTCTGCTGTAAAATTTCAACTAACTGTGGAGAAAGTTTGGAAGTTCTTTAGATGAAGTCTGACCTTATCCCATTTCAGAGGGGAAATGTTTAATTACATGGGCTTGATGGCAATGTTGGTAGGTGAAATGCACAAGGGATAAGAGATGTTGGAAATAGCTTTTTAAGTTGTGTACCAACAGCATATTTGGAAGGCAGCAATGCATTAATTCAAGTCCACATATGATACCACTTTCTAGAAACGATCACCTTCCGCACAGGGCAACTTCTAGAGATATGTCTAATCCCAATAGATGATTGGTTTCCAGGATATAATCCCACAATCAAAGTATCTTATTCACTCATTTGAGCAATATCTCTCTCCTTTTTCATTTCCGGTTTTACATGCTTTTTTTTTTCCTCACTTTATTCTTTTCCCTTCCTTTTATGTTTTAAATCTTGTTCATGCTTCTATGTTCTCTTGCTTGATTCTTTTCTTTTTCTCCAGTGCTTAAAATAGATCTTTTCCTATTCTGAGATGTGTTCTAAAGAAGGGTTGTTGGTATCATAGCCTATTAAGCAAATGTAGAATTAAGCTGATGCCGAAATCCTTCACTGATGACTGGGCAACACGTTCTTGTAGGGAAAGCATCCAAGAATCTAAAAGCCAAAGGTGAAATTACTCTTCCTTAAAATGTTCTCGCTGAGTTTGCATAGGTTCTATGGGAAGCTTGACAGTTATATAGTTTTAAAGAAGTTATTAAACAAAGATAGGGCCTACAATTTGTTTTTGTCAAAAAGGGTTTGTGTCTTCACTTAAAATCAATTGTTCATAAAAATGGACATATGAACACGTAAAAATGATATGAAATTGAAACATTAGCTAAAACAACCACTATTTTATACATTAAGGCCTACAACAAAAACAATAAGAAAAACGTGATAAGGTAAAATCACAAGGGCTAGGTCGCGCTGAATGGCTTCCCCCCATTTTCTATGATTAGGATACCAATCCGTTAGTTTTAACGCCGGAAAATACATATGTTTATAAGTTAAAGATTGTAAGCAATTTTCGGTTTCGGTTTTCTTTATTCTGTTGCACAGCCTGTTTGCAGAAAAAGCATTGTCCTCTAAATTCACATTGTTGGTGATGTGGGGTCCGATCTCTGAATCCTTATTCAACAGCCCAACCCATTCGGCTTTTGTTCCAAAACCCAAATCCACTTCAACACCCAAAAACCAAGAGGGGATTCCATGAATTGGGTTGGATTTCTGCATCCCCATGACAATCAGATTTTCCCCTGCCCAGCGCAGAGCCCCCTCATCCTTTTAGAAGGGTCATATCAACCGTTCACGTCAATGCTTTTGTTTTCCTTTATAGTTAAAATTTGATTCAGGGACAAATATTCTGTGTCTTTTTGTCCGTGTAATTGAATGACCTGGATCTCAAGCCATTCTCACTCACGGACTTTGGGACGCAGTACGAGAGTAGTAATCAATTCGCAGGTCTTAACAATATCAATCCCATTAATAATAAAGAAAGCTAAAGTAAAACAGCCATGCATACAACTAACACAAGAATTAATTACCAGTTTAAGTGATGAACTAATAGGGACAGCCACCATTATATCTAAAGTTTGATATACCGCGTATTGTGTATGTGTATTGTAATAAAAATATTTAAAAAACACAATGGTTCAGGGAGCTCAGGAAGTTCACTGGGATTGAGAGGGAGCACAGGAAGCACAGGGAGCACGGGAGCACGGGAGCACAGGGTACCGAGCCCTCGAGCTCCCGGTTCAAGCACTCCATCGTAATGGCTAATATAATCCTTCACATACCTTCCTGGGTGATAACTTCCTGGGTCGTTCTTTCTTGGATTCACAAGAATCCGAGGGTAGCGGACCCTCGACCTCACGGTTCAAGTACCCACCGTAATGGCTAGCGTAATCCTTGACATTGCTCACCGTATCGTAAATCCGTCTCCTTGCGTAGTCGAAGCGGTCCGAACCGGGAGGGTTTATCCCACGGAAGTAGCAGTAGACCCAGGACAAGGTGGCCACGACTGCCACGCCGAACCCGCACAGGGACAGGAACGCAGAGGCGCATATAAAGAGAAAGGTGCCGATGGGAAGCCATATGGGGCTGGAGGCAAGGATCAGCGGGGCGAAGACAATAATGCCGAGGACGGTGGCTGTGACGCTGAGGCCGGTGAGAACGAGCAAGACGGAGCCGGAGATGAGGATGGTCAAGAAGCCGACTAGCTGGTTGGAGTTTGGGGCATGGTCTTGGAGTTTACGAAGGAACGTGGAAGAGGTACTTAGGGGTACCTGGCCTTCGGCCATGGTGGGGAGAGTTATGTTAAGGAACCGGAGGGGATGTGTTGCAAGATAATACCACGTAGCTTAACAACTCATCCAGGTGGTAGTTATTGAAGGGGAGGAGCTGACGTGGAGGCCTTAACAGTTTTACCGGATGGAGATTATCCATTCCATAACTTCCGCTATCTGTTACTAATCCGTTTCAGCAGCACTAACTAATAATACCGGCCTGGACTGTGAGCAGCATGTCATCTATAAATAACGGGGATTGGGAATGTAAGGGCATTGAGAATTAAACCTGTATTCAGTTGTACCTTCGGCTTCGGCCAAGTAGTGAAATCTCTTTTCCGACTCTCACTCTCTTCCGACTTTCACTCTCTTTCTATCCATTTGATTGCTCAACTTTCATCATTGGTAATCAAAGGAAGAAACGTAGTGTCATTGACTGGGAAGACTTCACCCTCACGGCTCCAACCACTAGATCCATGTCGCAGGCTCGCAACAATGAAGAGTGGGCTGTCCAGAGTGGGCTGCGGCTCCGTGGGCCGTCGGGGGTCGGGTCGCGGAAGCGTGGTGGAGTTGTTACGGGCTTATGGGGGCCCGTAACACATTAGGTGTTATGGGGGCCCGTAACACATTAGGTGTTATGGGGGGCCTAGTGGGTGAAGTTATTAAAGGAATTGTGGGCGCCACGCCAATAAGGAGTTCTCCTTTTGGCTCGGTGGTGGCACGCAACAATTTGGTATCGGAGCCACTCCCACGTCCTGTGTTCGATTCCCGAAAGGGGCGACCTGGGAGGGGGCGACCTGGTGGGGTGACCAGAGTGGGCTGCGGCTCCGTGGGCCGTCGGGAGTCGGGTCGCGGAAGCGTGGTGGAGTTTTTACGGGCTTATGGGGGCCCGTAACACATTAGGTCTTATGGGGGGCCTAGTGGGTGAAGTTATTAAAGGAATTGTGGGCGCCACGCCAATAAGGAGTTCTCTTTTGGCTAAGTGGTGGCACGCAACAGGATGATCGGCAGCTAGAGAGAGTGATCCGATTCGGGAGACATGCAGGGGAACAAGAGAGAACGTTTAAAAAGTATCCAAGAAACTGTCATACAATCAAAAGATTTCTCTTTATTTTCTTATCTAGAATGAGTGTAAAGTGGGATGATGTCACCTCATGAAATGGTACCGTTTTGTGGTGATGAGATGACAACAATCTCTGTTGATAACCTTGAGAGGGTAAATTTTTCTTAACAGTTAACAAAGCTAACGAAATAAATTTTCACTTATTCATTTGTTCAAAAAGTGAAAAGCGTTTGGGTCATAAAAGCTGGATTAGTGAGGTTAAACCAAAGGGATAAAAAGTTAAGAAAACGATGAGCACAAAAATGACAACAACTTCTAGTACTAACTTTAAAAGCATAAATATTTGTTAATGTTTAAAAAACCTAGGAAAATTTATTTTAAATTGAATCAACTTGCCAATTGGACCATGTAAATGGAAAATCTACTAAACCCACTTTGCAATCTATGTATCCTCCCAAAATTTGTCCATAAAATATATAAGATTTTTTTTAATAACAAATAGCTTTTTATTCGGTGGTATTCCAGAGAATATAACTCCTGAAATTGCACAAAGCTTTGCTTTTAAGGATAACATATTATACTCAACGTAATATAGCAATTGTCATATAGCAAATTCAATTTAGTATGAGCCTTTGATAATTATCAACTACCATATCAGTATTATGTGGCAATATTAAGAGGAGGAAAATGGCATTATGCAGAAACTCTTTGCTCCTATTTTCTTTCAACTCCTTTGTTTTATATTAAGTCCCTTGTTTGCTGCACCAAAGGAACTTCATCAATCAGTTTAAACGCCGCTTTCTTCTCTACAAGGGAATATAAGAGTTGGAGAATTCCTAGGCAATGATTACTAGGCATAACTTTTGAGCATGTCTTGCATACTGCAGTCCACGTCAAGCTTCCATTGAAACAGAGAAGGTAGCGTGCTGTCGCCATGCATGCACATGTAAGGGTGGACAATTTTGAGCCATATTTCAATACTTCCACTGCAATATTGCGTGATTCTTCAACAAAATCATTTCCCATTGTGTGTGTCCGTAGTGTTGGAAGATAAACGCGGATCATTCAATAAATATACACGTATAAAAATTATTAAGACAACTGAGAATTTTATGTGATTTGGGACAAACCAATTTTAACAACTTTTGTGAAGCAATTTGTTTTTTATATATAGATATTATTTATATGTAACAAATTTAATATTATTTTTCAAAATAATGAAATTTTGTTCATTTATTTTAATCATATATATATATAAACATAATAATTAATTCAACTTGTCAAAGGAAGAAAAGTTACACTATTTTAAAAATCATAAATATTGTAACAATTATAGTGGATTTGAATGTTACATTGACTCATTCAAGAGCCACATTATGCCTAAATTTTCTATTACACAAAGTACATGTAGCAAAGTCCTCAATTGTTTGGACATATTTGAAAGGTGCGAGTGAGAGAGTGACCATGTGTAAAAACTTTAATGGTGTGAGAAAATTCAGCGCACTTCCGATGGGTCAGGACCTGCATCCAGCACAGACGTAGGCCACACCATCCCTTTCATTACCACCAAAGGCTTGGCAAGTGAATGGAATTGGCTGTGTGTTGGTGGTGACCTTCAGCAGTAATTTGCAAACGGAAAAAGCATCTCACGTGGATGGTATTATCGCAAATTCGACAACCGTAAAACAAGGAAGACAATTTTCTATCCCCGCAAACTTCACATCTTTCCCGCCACCTGTATTGGAGAGTTGAGATGTGGTGTGGTTGTTCCGCATGATGATGACGTGTCACGTGAGAAAAGTGAGTGCAGGATTTATGAAGAAGGAAGGCGCATTTGTAGGTGGGACCACATGCTGGTTCGCTGCATCCCTCACAAATATCTTCATTCTTCCCCTCTTCCACGTAGATCAAGCGGTGTCTCTCATGACTTTCCTCCCACTCCACAGAGCATGATGCATGTGTGAGAAAGTTGCACTCCAAGCATTTGTAGGCGGGGCATTGGAATATTGGTTGTTCGCAAATCTCGCAAACAACATCGTTCTCGGCATCACTCGCTAGTTCATCACAAAAGATCAAGTGATGCCATAGACTGCAATCTCCGAACTCCATCTTTGTCTCCCTCTCTTACGCACACAATCACACAAAAAGGCCAAAGATAGTTAGCATTTAATTTTGTGATGAGAGCATATGTTTAGCATGATTAGTACACATTTATCAAATAAAATAATTAACTGGTGACATTTTATTAACATATTCATCTCAAAGCATTTATCTAAAAAATAAGAAAGAAATAAAACTAGTATCAAACTAACCAAAATACTTAAAATACATGTTAAACATGACTATAGAAGTTACAACAACTGACAAAGGTGTAGAGAAAAAAAGAATATAAACCTGCTGTAAGATGTAAAGATTAAGCCATTAAGATATATGGTAAATGAATGAAAATTAAAAAATCATAGAAATTTTACTCTTTTTCAAAATAAGACACTACCAATTTGTTGTGCTTCCTAATTACTACGAAAGCTATTTATAGAGGGTTAAATTCTTGCCTTAAATTATGAGGAACTTAGTTATTCCTTCTTTGTTTTTTTAATAATTTCCCTCTTACATATTCTTTTCTTCCTCCTTTTTCGTTACCTGTTTCACATGCTTTCTTTTTTTACGTTGCTTTATTGTTTTCGCATCACTTTTCCTTTCCTTCACAGTTTTATTTCTTCTTGTTCAGGCTTCTTTGTTAGCCTTTTTTATTCTTTTCTTCATCTCTAACGATGGAAATCGATCTCCTGCTATGTTGGGATATGTGTCCTAAAGAAATTTCATACAATGCAGCGTGACTTGTAAGCAAAGGTAAATTTGTGCTCAAATCCTTCACAGAAATCTTCTGATGTAAGTCTTTTGAAGTCTCGATGACAGTTCAGATCTATAGGTTACACTCTGGCTTTGGTTTGCGGATTTAAGCTAAATGATTAGTACTGTTCTGTTTAGCAGGAATCGTTCTACAAGCGATAGAAATGTTCTTCGTATTGTATGGAACATATACGAGCATGCAAAAGGCTAAACCCGAAATTGGATCTTGTCTTTTAAGTGCTCTAGTGAACAATATCTTCAGAATTTGCATCTGTCAAGCTACATAGCCTTTTATCTCAGGATTAGTAGCATTGCAACAGTCTACCGATTGCTAACATTACATGCAAAGGCTCTCGGCAACTCTTCTTAAATATATAAGAATCTTATGAAGTATGCCTGGAAACTATAAACAACAGAGCATGGCAAAATCCAGAATCGGTTGAATCAGATAATTGTAGCGTATGGTCATGCTTCGGTTGCAAATGACAAGCCTTTCATGAAGAAACTCCGTCAGGTGAAGCCAAATTGCGTTCCAAGTCAATTTTGCCGCTTGATCTACTTGTAAACTTCGTATAGGAAGAGTAATTTTCTTCAATCACTCGAACCCTTGCCATCTTTCTTTGAAGTCTACATTTCCTCCCTGCAGTACAGCAAAAAATGGTTACAAATGTTTACATCTCCCATCTCTACCACTGAGTTTGCATGTCCTTTGAAAATTAAAAGTGGAACAACTAGAGGAATCGAGCTAAGATCTCATTAAACCATGCCATGAAAAACAAAAGCAATGTAATCATTAAAGCATGAAAAAAAAATACAATGTCCTGCATTATAGCTTATTTAATCTCTGCAAAGCAATTGATCGAGAAAAACTTCAAAATTTCCTTAACAGTCTTATCATATGCTGTTGTTTTTTTCTTCTTTTCTGTCCCCACGTTGCTGGTCCTCCCCCTTCATTTCGATTTCCTGTACAAACTCCTTTATTCTCTCACTTTATCCTTTTCATTTTTCCACATCTTTTTTTTTTTTCTCTTTTCGTCTGTTTTTTTCTTATTCTGTACAGCAAGCATGTTTTTTTGCTTTATTCTTTGTTTTTGTTAATCGAGAAGGTTTGTATCCTAGCCTATCAAGAAAATATAGATTGATTTCCGCACCCAATCGCTCCACAGAAATCACCTTATGCAAATTTATGAACTCTTGATGACCGTTCACATGTATACCAAAAACTTTGGCTTTAATGTAGGAATTCAAGCCAAGTAATTATAACCTATTTTGTTAAGCCGGAATCCTCCCCCTATGAGGGATGAAACTTTGTTCTTGCTTTAGCCTATCAAACTTTATTATCGCAATTTGAATTGTCTAAGAAGCTTATTAACCATGAGTCATAAGATGAAGTACAAGTAGGAAATGGGGGATAAGCATATGCTTGGTAAAGAAAGTGCCCCAACCTAGCCAACTAGTTATGTTCTTTCCCTATAAAGAAGCAACACATATTCAAGGATACATTATATTCTTACTTCCTCTTTTGAAGAGTGAACCACCCCTTGGGATTTGGGATAAAAGGATTTAAACGTAAAGCACAAAATGAAGTACATCACTTGCAATAAAAGTATCCAATTCATTTTTTGTTTATTTCTTCTTCATCATCTTCCCATCCCTATAACACCCCAAGGGACACGGTCACCGAAAATTGGACCATCTTATGTGCATTTGTTTACTCATATATGATTCTAAAGGTGCTCTAGCAGCAACTTAGCCATCACCAACATTTTATTGTTGTTACTATACAAGGCAAACTATAAGAAGTTTTGGAAAACGTCCTCTGAGTCTTAGATTAAATTGGCCTTGATTATATGCAATAATCTAGTCATATAAATGAGATAACAAGGATGTTAGACCTATTAAAATAATATTTTAAAGCTTTTGGATGTCCAGTCTCACCCTTTAATATTACAACTTCAAGAGTAACACTTTATAAGTCTGTGTTTGAGATCAAAAACTGAAATGAAGTTCTTTAATGTCTCTTGGACTTCATCTAATTTGTATGAGAAGGAAAATAACATTAAATGAGATTGTTATGAACGATGTACGATAGAAGCTGAAGGAAGTATGTGGTTCCTGTCCTAGTTCTATTATGTAGATACAAATCACAGTGGAAGCAGTAGTCAATTAACAAACTACTATAGGGACAGTGACATCCCATTTTCTTTAATTAGTTGTGAATGATAAAACTAATAGAGGGGGTAAAGTTCTTAAGCTTTCATCCCTTTGTTTTAAAATTCTAACACACAAAGGATCTTCATGGTAAAGATTGACGTGTAAAATTCTGTTTGTTTTTCTGTTACTTTCTCTACTTAATCATACTAGTGAAAAACAAGGTGAAGAAGAATAGTGTTGTCACATGGTAATGGATCACATCCTTGGGTAACCATTTTTGTTCTTGCCTTAGCAACATATTTTTCACGGTTTACAAAATTGAATTTTACATTTATATATCACACAACAGCCTTCACAAAATTTTGCTGGCTCAAGGGCTGTCCATAGAAGTAGTTGACGAAGTTTAGTACTAGCTCAACTCAATAAATCCCTATTTAAGCTTTATAGGTTTCGCCACATGTATTAGCATTACCATCCGGATCAATGTAGGGCTATTTCTCCATGATCAAGAAATGCAAAGAACATGTAGAATTGTAATCTTGAAGGCTTCCTACGTTGCTATCTTGGGAGTTTTACCCCATTGATCTGATGCTAGAGACAAAGGCCATAGTAATGTTAAAGAGAAGATCTTTATTGGCTTTCAAGTAGTTTCTTGGTTAGGTAATGATGAATTTTTCAGAAGGACTAAGGCGATCATTTTAGTACTTTTCAATTGGCTTAGGGACATAAAACAACTAAATTCACAAACATCAATGGTTGCATCATCAAGTCATTTAAGTGAGATTTGACTAAAAGGTATAAATTTCTTACAGCTTGAGAGTGATTTTTAAAAATGAAGATCTATTAAGAGTGTTTTTCTTGCATTTTGAGTGATGCAACTCAAGCTAGCTTACAATCTGCTGATGTTCCTTGCTTCGATCCCATATGTTATTTATAGGATTTCATACCTCAAAAATTTGCTCCCACCAAAAAGATAGAATGGAAAGAATACAAATTTTTTGCTTGTTTCTTAGTAATTTCAAATATTTAAATGTTAATTGTTTCACTAATAGGTCTTTATCCATGTAAGTGTGCATGGCTGCAGTCATCGTGATTTTTGTTATGGAAAAAGTACCATAGCTGCAAACAGGGATTGGTATGTTTATGTCTGCCCTTTCTTTGTTGAATCCATACATAGAATTGGTGCTGGATCAAAATTAGGCTAGAGATTAGTTGTCCATGACTCCCTTTACTTTATAAGGTAAACCCTTAGAAAGTTTTGGAAAATGGCCACTTATGTCTCTTACTAATTTGGCCTTGATTGTAATAAGGAGAAGTGAGGAAGTTATTATGACGTTAGAGCAAGAAAACAGGCAACCAAAGTTCATTGCTATGTTTACAACTTTAACAGATACTTATTTGAGTGCCAAGTCTAGCAATTGAAAAAGAAACCAAGTCTTTTAGGATATGAGTTGATGTTTACTTCAAGATTATAGTTGGTTTTTGTCTTATATGAGATTAAATTTCTTGCTATCTAGATTGAAATTCCTTGTCCATTTTCATTGTATTGGATCCTAAATGTTTGTTTGTACATTGTGAAGTTTTTAAGGCTACTACTAAACCAAATTCGGCTATAGAATTCCAACTAACTGTAGAGAATGTTAAAACCTTTTAGGATGAAATCCAACCTCATTGAATTTCAAACTAGCAAATGTTGCATTACTTGAGATTGATAGCAATGTCATTCCTGTCCAAGTTCTGTTAAGACAAGGAAAATAGGCATTGAGGGTCAATTTGGCAGAAAAGATTCAAAAAATAGTGGCAATGGATCAATAGCTGATGAAGAAACATGCCTTGAGCTGAATGAAAGGAGCAAAAGACTTTTTTTTTCTTCTAATTTTTCCTTTAAACTACTATGTTTCTCTGAAAATAATTGTTGTACTCTAACAAAACTCAACATTTTCACTGAGATAATTTATCTTTTTTTTTATTCTTATTAATATCATGCTGGAAAAGCAACTTGAAATTTAAATTGCTTAGCTTCATATCAATATAATGTCAGAAAAAAGATTTTAAATCTAAATTGATCAAGGATAGCTGCATGATTCCTCAAAAAATCTTGACGACGGTAGCCTTCCAAGCTCTTCTTAGGCCAAGGATGGATTAAAGTTCTACCGCTATTAAGTCATTCAAGACACAAGGAAAATAACTTGACAACTCTTTTACTTAATTGGAGAATCATGAAATTTCCAAGGTGCACCCATCGAGACATCTCGTCTATGGCCATATTTCTTCCATCCCTTCCACCAATTGAACCAAATGCATTTTTATAATCATTGGAACCAAATGAGTCATCTGCACTAATTCAAAGCCTTTGAAAAGAAATCAAAGAATCATAGAAGTTTTTCTCTTTTTCAGATAAGAAACTATGAATTTATATGCTTTCTAACTAGCACAAAGATATCCATCTCTTTCTTCCCTCTACGTCCACATAATCTTTCCTTCCTTCTTTTTCTTTTCCAATTTTACAATGTTCTCTTGCTGTGTTGGGATGTGTCCAAAAGAAATGTTGTACAATACAGCATGACTTGTAAGCAAAGCTAAAGTTGATACTTAAACCCTTCACAAAATCTTCTGATGTAAGTTTTTCATAGTCTAGATGACAGTTCAGATCTAGACCTTACTATTTGACTTGGTTCTTGGATTTGAGCTAAATGATTAGTCCTGTTCTATTAAGCAGGAATCGTCTTCTACAAGAGGTAGAAATGTTCTTCTTATTGTATGGAACTTATACGAGCATGTGAAAGGCCAAACTAGAAATTGGATCTTGTCTTTCAATCCACAGAGCATGCCAAAATCTAGAACTGGGTGGATTAGATAATTGCAGCATATAATCATGTTTCGGCAAGAAATGACAAACCTTTCATGAAGAGACTCTATCAGATGAAGCCCAATTGAGTTCCAAGTCACTTTTTCAGCTTGATCTACTTCTAAACTTTGTCAATTTTTCATCTCTGCCATTGAGTTTACATGCCCCTTGAGAATTACAAGTGGAATAACCAAAGGAATCGGGCTAAGATCTCATTAAGCCATGCCAAGAGAAAACAAAAGCAATGTAATCATTAAAGCATGAAAAAAGACATGCAATGCCCTACATTATAGCTTATCTAATCTCTACAAAGCAAATGGTCGAAAAAAGCCTCAAAATTTCCTTAATAGCATTATCATATGCTATTAAGATGTGCCTCGTTACTGTTCTTTTTTTCTTTTTTGTCCCCACTTGCTATTCCTCCTTTATTCCTGATTTCATGTACAAACTCCTTTGTTCTCTCGCTTTGTCCTTTTCATTTTTCCACATATTCTTTTCTTTTGTTCTCCCTCTGTTTTTCCTTCTTTTGTACATGAATGCATATTTCTAGTTTAGTCTCTCCCATTGTTCTTTTCATTGTTTCTACATCTCCTATTCTTTTCTTCTTCGTGTGTTTTTCCTATCTTTTATGCATGCATCTTTGTTCTTTTGCTTTATTCTTTTCATCATCTTTTCGATCAAAGAAGGTTTCTATGATTCCTCATGGCCTAATCAAGAATAGATAGTTCTTTGCATCTTTCAAGAATACGGTGTCTTGCTTTTTGACTTAGGGAATGGAAGATGTGCAGGTGAGAGAGTGATCATGTGTATCAACTTAAATGGTGTGAGGAAATTTACCATACTAAACATAAGTCAAAAGCCGGCATACACTACATAAGTAGGCTCTACGATCACTTTCGTCACCACTATAAGCTTAGCAAATGAATGGAATTGGCTTAGGAAGGAGAGAAATTAAACTATAGCCAAGAAAAATACCTTGTTCAGCTCTACTGTCCAGTTTATGTCAAAGTTGTTATGGCATATGGATGAAGCACATCGAGCCAAAGATTTTCAGATGGTCAACTGCTGGTTTGCTCTTTTTCCAAGCCTCATGAGGGGTCTTGTTTTGCAGTGTTAAGGTAAGGTTTCGATTGAGTAAATACACAGCTGTATTTACTGCTTCTCCCCAAAATTCTTTTGGGACTTTCTTCTCTTCAATCATACTTCTTGCCATGTCCATGACAGTTCGGTTTTTCCTTTTAGCAACCTCATTTTGTTCTAGGGAATAACTTGCAGTTAGTTGATGGACAATACCTTCATTTTCACAATACTTGATAAATTATGTGCTTTGGTATTCTCCTCCTCTGTCTGACCGCAGAGTCTTAATTTTCATCCCACTTTCTGATTTTGCTTCCTTTTTGAATTTCAGAAAGCACTTCAAGGCCTCAGATTTTTCTTTAATGAAATAAACCCAGCAAAATCAACTTGCATCATCAATGAACAATATGAAGAACCTGTTCCCCTCCTTGGTATGGACTATCATAGGTCCACACACATCAATGTGCACTAGCTCCAGCTTTGCTATCACCTTTTCTTTTCCTTTGACTAGAAATGCTCTTCTAGAGCTCTTCCCAAGTTAACATGATGTGCAAACAGTTCCAGGAGCCTTGATAGCTGGCAAGCCATCTACCAAATGCTGAGTGTGGAGCTCCTCCAAGGACTTGAAGTTCAGGTGTCTAAAACAGAGGTGCCATAACCAAGATGCATCTTCAACATCACTCAAAGCAGTTTGGTTGGCATATTTGAGCCTAAGAGAGAAGTTTCGAGCACTAGTCATGGGAACACTGATGAGCTTCACACCCTGCTTATCATAAATTTGACACTGCCGATCTTTGAATAAAAGGTGGCACTTACTTTCCATCATTTGCCCCATACTAAGTAAATCAGACCCCAACGCAAGAACAAACAACACATCACGGATAAGCTTTCTCCCATTAAGAGTTTGTACAAACACACTGCTTTTCCCTAACACTTTAATGAACTTGTCATCACCTAGCCTTACACGAGATGTATAAGTTTTATCAAGAGAACTAAACACTTCTACATAGGGAGTCATATGGTTAGTATAACCACTATCCACAAACCACATGCTTGGATCTACATAGGTTACTAACAAACTAGCAAAAAATAGAACCTCCTCATCCTCTCCTGTTTCTTTTTCTGCCCAATTAGCTCGATTCTCCTTAAATCTACAATTCTTCTCCACATGACCGAATTTTTTACAATGTCGGCACCGCAGTTTACCCTTATTCCAGCAATATTTTTCTAAGTAGTTGGTTTTGTTATAGACCTTGCAGGGGGGATACCGAGCTCGGTCATTTGTTGCCTCACTTTCCTCTCCAGGGGTGGGTTCTGGACAAGAACCCAGGTTCACAGCATTTTTAAAGGCTATTTCTAAAGTGGCTTTCTCCTTCTTACGACCAATTCTTCACTCAAACACTTCCAGAGAGCCAATTAATTTAGACATTGACATGTTGGCAAAGTCTTTAGTTTCCTCAATATTAGTCACTATGGGGTCAAATTTCTCTATCAAGCTGATGAGAAGCTTCTCAACAACTCGAGACTCAGGTAAGGGGCCCCCTAAAGACCGAATTTGACTTACTACCACATTTAATCTATTATAATACGCAGAAATTGTTTCCCCCTCCTCCATCTCAAGCAATTCTAAATCACGTTTAAGGGATTGCAGTTTGATAGATCGTACCTTGGGGGTGCCAAGAAATTCATTTTCCAAGGCAATCCACATTTCATATGGAGTGGCAGCATGAGAGAGACACATGAGCAAATTCTCTGCAATGGCAAGTTGCATGATCATCATCACCCGGAGCTCCTTTTCTTGATTTCTCCAAAATTTCTCATGTTCCGCAGGGGAAAGTGGTACTTCATCATCAACCTTCGGCAGCCCATTTTGAACGAGGTCCCACATGCCCTAGCATTTGAGGTAGGTGGTAATTTTAAGGCACCAAGTGTGATAGTTATTGCCATCAAAGAAAGGAACAGGAAGGTGGGAATGAGGTAGGACACGAGCGGGTTGTGGGTTGCTGGCAACAGTGGAGGAAGCGAGTGTGCTAGTGGGTGTGGCCATGAGAAATGGATTATGATCGGAAAGAGAAAGAAAATGGGTTAAAGGAGAGAGAAGAGATAGGGAATGGATAGAGAGATAAAAATGAGGGCAAAAACAAGGACGTGTCTATGAGAAATTGAACCTAGGCGCTGATACCACTATTACAAATTGAGACTTTCATGTGAAGGCTTAGGTGGATCGCTGATTTGCGTTTGGATTCAAAAGAATGGACAGATTGAAGAGCAAAAAAAAGCTTTCTTCAATACAAAAGGCCATGAGACAATACAATAGTCCGTTGCCCATAGCACAACTACAGACAAACACTTATACTACCACACACACACTGCCATCATTACACCTATCACAAAATAAGCACTCCTTTCTGTAGCCTACAATTTCTTTTCTTCCACGTTATCACTTACTTTGCACACTTCATGGAGCTTCATTCATAAGTCACTGCACACTATTTTGTCTACTACAACAGCCACTCAAACTGACCAATATGAGTGGCTGACAGCCCCATCACATCTCAACATGAAAGTGATTTTCGGGAGGTGTGTATCATACCGGTCATAAATGAAGGCATCTCACATCTCTATCAGGAGCTGTAAAAGTTATGTTAACCGTTACAGCAAAGGAGAGGGGATGTTGGTGAAGTTGATGCTTAAGGGATTTCAAGAGTAAAAGACATTGAACACCCATGGTTCTCCTGGGACAAACTTTGTAGGTGTACCTGAAGCCATGGTGATAACATTTTCACATCAAAATCCATACAATGTTTCACATCTTTAGCTAGAAATTTCACTTTGGTGTAGGAATTGAAGCTAAATGATTAGTCTTCACGGCTGAACTAGAATAGTCATCCCACAAAGCAAACAAATTTGTTAATCCCGTACGAATTCGCCTTAACTAGTTAATGCTTGGCGTCATTCCCTTCAACGCAATCAATGTAAGGCCACGCTCAAAATGAGAAGAAATTAAATTAAAGAATAAATTGAACACATCGTTTGCAATAGTTCAAAATCGATATCCATATAAACTAGGAAGGATTGGTTATTTTTGGAAGAAGTTTTGTTTTTAAGTGAAAAAATATGATACTCAACTTAATATAACAAATTTCATCTATCAATGTTAATTTAATATAATCCTTTGGTAATTGTCAATCACTATAACAATATTACGCAGCAATATTAAGAAGAGGAAAAGGGCATCTCTCGTAAACTCTCTGCTCCTATTTTCTTTCAACTCCTCTGTTTTACATTAAGTCCTCTGTTTGCTGCATTGAAGGAATTTCATCTGTAAGTTTCAGTGCTGCTTTCTTCTCCACGAGGGAAACACCCAATTTACAGAGTTCATCGGCATTGATTAGTAGCCACAAATTAGAGCATGTCTTGCATTCTGCAGCCCCATCAAATTTCCATTAAAACAAAGAAGGTTGCTCGCTGTCAGCATGCAAGCACATGTAGGCGTGGACAACTGTGAGCCATATTTTTGACACTTCCATTACAATATATTGCGTGATTCTTCCACAAAAGCATTTCCTATTGTCGAAACAAGGTTATCTCGCACACAACTTGTGTGTACATACTTTGTAGATGGATATGACGTAGAAGACAATTGCTCTCTACGTAGTTTTAAAATGAGTTAGCAACATGTTCCAGCCACATTCATGTCTACATACACTAATACCACGTATCTTTCGATGCTAATAGAGAATAATAGACTTCAATCTTAATTGCAAGATTTCAATTCATCAAAATAATCTTAATCATGGTAAATTTGAAATAGTTTAATGTCAATAGCCATTCAAACTCTTCCTGAACCAAGTATGGATTAAGGGTGCATGAACATGGAGTCCTTCATGGATGTAGATAAACAACACTTTTACATTAAGGGATAATCATGAAATTTCCAAGGAGCATACCTCGGGACATCTAGTTCTAGTATGCAGAAAAAAAAAAAAATCATTCCAAGATACCTTTTGATAAACTTACAAGCAAATTTCTGCATAATAATTAGAAATTCAATCTTTATACTCTAGCCAAAATGATGAAATCAAGTTTTTAAAAATGATGATGCTTTTCAGGAATTATAATTCCATTTATTGGAGATCAATTCAATGCTTCCAATAGAACTCCTTTATCTCTCTCCCTACAAAAGCGGTGATCAAGGGCATGAACAATATTTATCAAACTATAGAAAAAGACCACTTTAAATTACAAAACCAAAGCACAAACCTCTTATGACACTTACTATACTTCAAGACAACCAATATTTTTCACAATCATAGTAAATATGAATGTTACATTGAGTGCATTCAAGAGCCACACCATGCCTAAATCTTTCATTACAATAAGCACATGCAACAAGCTCCTTATTTGTTCGGACAAATTTCAAAGGATGCTGGTGGTTTTCCTTGTGCAGAGTATTTCCAAATTTGATATGTGGATTCTCTCCAAGAGCAGATTGGATATGGGCAGCAAAATCACATTCTTCACAATAATAAAACCAATCCTTTGGGTCTCTTTTTTCTTCACAAATAAAACAACAATATCCTTCTAAGTCATCTTCACATTTGTAGGTAAGTTTAAGAATATGTGGATCGCATGGATGTCTCGCCACAAGTGGAAGATTTACACATGCCTGACATAAGGTGAATTGGCAATTAGTGCACTGGAAATTCCCGCACACTTTACCACAACCGTTGCATCCTTCATTATTTTGAATAGCAAGGAAGAGAGGATGTAGATGACGTTGGTGGTTAAGGGTTTCTGGAATGAAAAGACATTGAACATCTAGCTTCAGGTCCTCACATTCATTACAAGTATAAGCAAAGCCGTGATACGGACGGCCACAATATTCACACTCGAACACTTCCATGGATGGTGCAGTTGTAACGGCAGTGAGTGGGTGTGGGTGAAATGTGCCTCGCGTAACGGTTTGAGGTAGTTTGGCGCATTTATGGTGGAGAAAAAAAACTGCAATGCTGACAGTTATAGAATGGGGGAAAGATAATAAGTAGCATACATGCCTCACACCACTTTTTATCCCCAGGCTCTTCATAGTTGAGGATTAATTGGTGTTGTGGATGACTAAAATGGTTCACCTTCAAAGGACTTGCTATTTCACCCTCTCTTGCATTTTCAACCAAATAGACCATATGTGCTTTATACTCATTGAAATTAATTGATACACTCTCATCTTGCCTATCATCTTTCCATTCTCTTGCACACAACATGTGAACAATGTAATCACATTGTTGACAATAATAAGCTCCGCCCTATGTATTGACCTTTTTATAGCAAAGGTAACAGAATATAAGATCCTGTTTCTTGACTTGGGGAATAGAATATGTGCAGCAGAAAGAGTGATCATGTGTTTTTAACTTTAATGGTGTGAGGAAATTTACCGCACTGACGATGAGTCAAGAGTCGGCACACACTACACAGGTAGGCCCTACCCTCTTTTTCATCACCACCACAAGCTTGGCAAGTGAATGGGATCGGCTTACGAAGGAAGAAAGGTTCATGTTGGTGGTCGTCGTCAGCACTAGTTCGCCAACGGGAAATGCATTTAATGTGGATATCAAAATTGCAAGGTGGACAACTGTAAAACAAGGATGTTCTATCTTCATCCCCACAAACATCACAATAACGGTTATTCTTCAGTTTGAGAATAAGGGTGTGGTCTTGGTGGGTGGTATGATGTGTCACATGGGATAATTGAGTGCAGGATTTATCAAGAAGGAAGGAACATTCGGGGATGGAGCAATTTTAGGCAGGACCACATGCCGGTTCCCCGCATCCCATGCAAACAACTACCTCATTTCCATTATTCTCCATCTCTTCTACGTAGATCAAGTGATATCTTTCATCAAAATCATGATGTTTGACCAACCTCTTGGGCCATGGTGCATGTTGGAGAAACTTACACTCCAAACATTTGTAGGCGGGGCATCCTGATACTGCTTCTTCGCAAAGGCTGCAAACAAAACTGTTCTCGGCATCACTTTCGACTTCTTTGGTATTGCTTTTCAACTCTCCCACATTACTTTTAACTCTTCGACATTTTTTACCGCATCTTTTGCATGAATTACCAGCTTTTCACAAAAGATCAAGTGATGCCACAAACTACAATCTGCGAATTCCATCTCTGTCTCTCTCCCTAGACTCTCTGTAGTACAAATTACAAGGAATTTGAATCTCTACCATTCATCATGTTTACCTTTATTTTAAAATACAAGAGGCACAAAAATATATATATATATATTTATATATTCTGAAATTTCGCGAAGAAATTCGGTCAAATGAAGCCCAATTGAATTCCAAGTGAGGTTGTCTGCTTGATTTACTAATAGACTCTCTAGAAATATTAATTTTATTATATTACTCTAACCCTTGCAATCTTTCTTTGAACTCTAAATTGCCTCCCATCAATACAACAAAAAATGGCTACCAATGCTTAAACCTTTCATCTCTGCCTTTGTGTTTGCATGTCCTTTTAGAATTCTATGTAACAACCAAAGGATTTTGGCTAAGATCTTGATAAACATGCCATGAAAAACGAATGCTCTTATAGCTTATTTAGTTTCTGCAGATATAATTGAATTGATTACCCAAACTTATTGAATTTGCAAAACAATGTTTTGAACAAGTTCAAAAATGCCCTTGACTGCATTATCATATGCTGTTAAGACGTGCGTCACAACCATCACATGACAATTTACGTGAAATGGAACTTCTACTTGAGACTGCAATAAAGCTAGTAACTTTTTTTTTGTTTTGGTGTTCTTCATTTTTTATTTAGGATACATATTTGTTTATTCTCCCAGCTTTGTTCATTCATTGTTTCTACACCTTTTCTTTTTTTCTTCCTCTATTTTTTCTCTCTTTTCTATACATGTGTCTCTATTCTTTTGCCTTATTCTTTTCTTTAACTCTATCTTTCAAATAAAGTTTTATAATTCCTTATGACATGTTAAGAAAATAGAGCCCTTAGTATCTTGCAAACAATTCCTTGGTTGATTAGTTTGTAGGGTACCTATAATTTCTTAAGGATCATCTCTTTCATCCTTTATGACATTCACCTCCTTTACCGAATGAGTATTACAATTGTCAAAATTAAGGGGAGGCGAAGTAATGGTAGCACTATCATTACCCAAAAGAAGCTCACATTGCAACTCCTAAATTGGATCACATATCTTAGAAGGAAATGCATGTTAGGTCCACATAAAACTTGCTATGACCATGATTTAAAACTGGAAATTCCCTTTGTTTAAGGCCAACATTAATGCAAACAAAAATTTTAAGGAAAAAAGAAATCAATCTTGCTCAATGGGTACCGAAAAATGAGTTTTTGCCTTATCTTTTTTTTGTTATATGCTTAAATAATCTAAAAACTTGCATGGAGTACATTCCTAGCTCCACCGTCCTGAAAGAGGTTACCAAATGAATCACAAAGAGGGTAGCGTATAGTCTTTTGGAGAAGTGTCAAAGGATGCTGTGATTTTCTTGTGTGTAGTTAGTTCCAAACTTATGGATTTTAAAGTAGTAAAACTTATAGTTTAGATCTCCTTGTCTCACACAATTAGAAAATAACATTGATATGAGCAGTGAAAACACAACAACAATAAACCAACTACAGTGTTCATCCAAAAAAAATATGAGCTCAAGCCCTTTTCATGAACACCTTGTGCATCTCTGGGAAGATTGAGATAGCTTTTAAGGAAATCGTACTCATTTTCTTACAAAACATTAGATTTCAAGATGAGCGATCACAAACCAATAGGAAGCAGAAAATAGAATGGAAAATTTAAAACCAAATGAATGGTATGCGACAAACTTGGTAACTATTCAACAAGATTAAGAGGAGTTTAAATATGAAAAATTGTGTAATTCAAAGTTAGGACATGTAAAAGAACACCAAACTATGGAGATCTTGTGTAAATGCTTCCCATAGAAAGCTACTTGATCTCATTTTTAAAAATGATGATGCTTTTAAGGAATTGTAGATCTATTTGTTAGGAATCAATTCAATGCTTCCACTAGAACTCCCTCATCCCTCTTCATCCAAAAGCAATGAACAAAGGACACCCTTGCATAAACAATATTATCAAATTGTAGAACAAGATCATTTTAAATGACAAAACCAAAGCACAAATCTTTAATGCCACCTTAAGCTATTATACCTTAATACAACCATTACATTTTACAATCATAGTGGATTTGAATGTTACATTGAGTGCATTCAAGAGCCACATCATTCCTAAATACTTTCTTACAAAAAGTACATTTAGTAAGTTTTTCAATTGTATGGACAAATTTCAAAGAATGCTGGTGGTTTTCTTTGTGCAAAGTACTTCCATATTTGACATGTGGCCTCTTTCCAAGAGTACATTGGATATGGGCAACAAAATCACATTCTTCGCAATAATAAAACCAAACATTTGAATCTCTTTTTTCTTTGCAAATAAAGCAATAATATTCTCCTGATTCATCTTTGCATCTATAAGTAAGTTTAAGAAGATGTAGGTCACATGGATGCCTAGTCACAAATGGAAGAATTACACACTTCCAACATAAGTTGAATTGGCAATCAGTGCACCGGAACTTCACCCACTTTCCGCCACAACCATTGCATCTTTCATCAGAATAGTTCTTAATAAGGAAGAGAGGATGCGTATGACTTTTGTGGTTAAGCTTTTCCAGAATGAAAAGACATTGAACATCCAACTTTATCCCACATTCATCAAGAGGATATGCAAAGCCATGACGCCTATGCTCCCTACATCCAGCTTTACATGCGTAGGCGAAGCCATGACACAACGGTCGACAAAAATCACACCAGAACAATTCCATGAATGGTGCAGTTGCAACGACTTCGAGTGGATGTTTGTGAAATGGGCCCCGCGTAATGGTTGGAGGTAGTTTGGCACATTTATAGTGGAGAAAGAAACTGCAATCCTGACAACTGTAAAATGGGGTAAAGATTATAAGTAACGCACATGCCTCACACCTCTTCTCATCCAGGGGCTCTTCATAGCTAAGGATCAATTCATGTTCCTGATGACTGAAGTGGTTTATCTTCGAAGGACTTGTTGACTCTCCCTCCTTTCCATTCAACTCCTCAACCAAATAACTCACGTGTGCTTTGTACTCGTTGAAATTAATTGATCCATTCTCATCCCTTCTCTTATCTTCAGTACTATTTGCACATTTCATGTGAACAATGTAATCACATTGTCGACAATAGTAAGCTCCACCTTCTATATTCACCTTCTTATAACAAAGGTTACAAAATATAGGATCCTGTTTCTTGACTCGGAAAATAGAGTATGTACGATTGAGAGTGTGATTGTGTGAAAAGACTTTAATAATGGGAGGAAATTCACCACAGTCACGATGGATCAAGACTCCGCATCCAGTACATACGTGGGCCCTAACCTTGCTTTCATGACCACCACATGCTTGGCAAGAGAATGAAATCGGGTTAAGAAGGGGGATAAGAGCGTGCGGGTGGTGGTCTTCAGCACTAATTTGCAAACGGGCAAAGCATTTCATGTCGATGGTAAAATGGCAAATTGGACAACGGTAAAACAACAAGGAATGCAATTCGCGATGCCCGCAAACTTCACATCTTTCCACTTCCCTCAATTGGAGAGTTGAGATGTGGTCTGGTTGTTCCGCATGATGATAACGTGTCACGCGGGAAAGGTGAGTGCAGGATTTATGAAGACGGAAGCCGCAATGGCCGAAGACGCATTCGTAGGTGGGACCAGATGCTGGTTCTCCGCATCCCACACAAATATATTCATTCTCCCCCTCTTCCACGTAGATCAAGTGATGTCTCTCATGACTTCTATAATAATACCTCCACTTGTGAGCGCATGATGCATGTATGAGAAAGTTGCACTCCAAGCATTTGTAGGAGGGGCATCCGAATACTGGTTCTATGCTAACGGGGCAACGAACATCATCATTCTCGGCATCACTCGCCAGTTCATCACAAAACATCAAGTGATGCCACAGACTGCAATCTCCGAACTCCATCTCCGTCTCCCTCTCTTACGCACACAATCACGCAAAAAAAGCCAAAGATGGTTAGCATTTAAATTTGTGATGAGAGCATATGTTTAGTACACATTTATCAAATATAATAATTAATTGGTGAGATTTTATTAACATATTCATCTCAAAGCATTTATCTAAAAATTAGGAAAGAAATAAAACTAGTGTCAAACTAACCAAAATGCTTAAAATATGTGTTAAACATAGCTACAGAAGTTATAGTAATTGACAAAGGCATAGAAAAAGAAAGAATGCAAACCTGCTACAAGATGCAAAGATTGAGCCATTAGGATGTATGGTAAATAAATAAAAATCAAAGAATCATATAAATTTTGATCCCTTTCAAAATAAGATACTACTGATTGTTGTGCCTCCTAACTACTACAAAAGCTATTTATAGATGGTGAAATTCTTGCCTGAGGTTATAAGAAACTTAGTTATTCTTTTTTATTATTATTAATTTAATTAATTTCCCTCTAACATATTCTTTTCTTCCTCCTTTTTCGTTACTTGTTTCACATGCTTTCGTATTTTTACGTTGCTTTGTTCTTTTGTTTGCTTCCGCATCTCTTTTCCTTTCCTAAACAGTTTTAATTCTTCTTGTTCAGGCTTCTTTGGTCGCCTTTTTTTTTTATTTCTTTTCTTCATCTCTAACGATAGAAATTGATTTCTTCTTGTGTTGGGATATGTGTCTTAAAGAAATGTCATACAATGAAGCGTGACTTGTAAGCAAAGGTAAAGTTGATGCTCAAATCCTTCACGGAAATCTTCGGACGTAAGTTTTTTAAAGTCTGGATAATGGTTCAGATCTATACCTTACAATTTGGCTTTGGTTCGCGGATTTAAGCCAAATGATTAGTCCTATTCTGTTAAGCATGAATCGTCTTCTACAAGAGATAGAAATGTTCTTCTTACTGTATAAAAATCACTGATTATCATACGGGATAGTGTACTGAAGTCCAATATCAGTAGGCATCTAATGAAATTTTCCTGGATACTGTAATCCACAGAGCATGCCAAAATCCATAACCGGGTGTGAATCAGATAACTGCAGCGTACGGCCATGCTTCGGCTGGAAGTGACAAACCTTTCATGAAGAAACTCCTTCAGATGAAGCCCAATTGTGCCTAAGTCAATTTTTCCGCTTGATCTACTTCTAAACTTTGTACGGAAAGATTATTTTTCTTCAGTCACTCGAACCCTTGCTATCTTTCTTTGAAGTCTGCATTTCCTCCCTGCAGTACAACAAAAAATGATTACAAATATTTACATCTCTCATCTCTACCATTGAGTTTGCATGAACTTTGAAAATTAAAACGTGGAACAACCTAAAGGAATTGGAGAAGATCTCATCAAATCATGGCATGAAAAACAAAAGCAATGTAATCATTAAAGCATGAAAAAAAAATGCAATGTGCTACATTATAGTTTATTTAATCTCTACCAAGCAATTGATCGAGAAAATTTTCAAAATTTCCTTAACAGCATTATCATATGCTGTTTTTTTTTTTTTTTTTTTTTTGTCCCCACATTGCTGGTCCTCCTCCTTCATTCCGATTTCATGGACAAACTCCTTTTTCTCTCACTTTGTCCTTTTCATTTTTTCACATCTTCTTTTCTTTACTTCTTCCTCTGTTTGTTTCTCCTTCTGTACGTGCATGCATATTTTTTTGCTTTATTCTTTGTCTTTATCAATCAAGCAGGTTTGTATCCTGGCCTTTCAAGAAAATATAGATTGATTTCCGCACCCAATTGCTTCACAGAAATTACCTGATGCAAATTTATGAACTCTTGATGACCGTTCACATATATGCCAAAAACTTTGGCTTTGATGTAGGAATTCAAGCCAAGTAATTATAGCCTATTTTGTTAAGCCGGAATCCTCTCCCCAGAAGGGATGAAACTTTGTTCTTCCTTTAGCCTGTCAAACTTTATTATCGCCATTTGAATTGCCTAAGAAGCCTATTAACCATGAGTCATAAGAGGAAGTACAAGCAAGAAAGGGGGACAAGCATATGCGCTTGGTAAAGAAAGTGCCCAAACCTAGCCAACTAGCTACGTTCTTCCCTGTAAAGAAGCAACACATACTCAAGGATACATTATATTCTTAGTTCCTCTTTTGAAGAGTGAACCACCCCTTGGGATTTGGAATAAATGGATTTAAACTTAAAAGTAAAAAATGAAGTACATCACTTGCAAGAAAAGTATCCAATTCATTTTCTATGTTTTTCTTCTTTATCATCTTTATCATCTTCCCATCTCTATAACACCCCAAGAGACACAATCACCGAAAACTGGACCATCTTCGGCGCATTTGTTTACTCATATATGATTCTAAAGGTGCTCTAGCAGCAACTTAGCCATCACCAACATTTTTTTGTTGTTGCTGTACAAGGAAAACTATAGTAAGTTTTGGAAAGTGTCCTTTTGAGTCTTAGATTAAATTGGCCTTGATTATATGTAATAATCTAGTCATATAAGCAAGATAACAGGGATTTTAGACTTAATATTACAACTTCAAGAGTAGCACTTTACTGGTCTGTGTTTGAGATCAAAAACTGAAATGAAGTTCTTCAATGTCTATTGGACTTCATCTAATTTGTACGAGAAGGAAAAGGACATTGCATGAGATATTAAGAATGATGTACAATAGAAGCTGAAGGAAGTACGTGGTTCCTGTCCTAGTTCTATTATGGAGATGAAAATCGCAGTGGAAGTAGTAACCATTGAACAAACTACTACTGGGACAGTGACTTCCCATTTTCTCTAATTAGTTATGCATGATAAAACTAATAGAGAAGGTAAGGTTTTTAAGCTTTTATCCCTTTACTCTGAAATTCTAACACACAAAGGATCTACATGGTAAGATTGACGTGTAAAATTCCTTTTGTTTTTCTGTTACTTTTTCTATTTAATCATACCATTGAAAGAAAGGGTGAAGAAGAATACGTATTGTCACATGGTCATGAATCACATTCTTGGGTAACCCTTTTTGTTCTTGCCTTAGCAACTATTTTTCACGGTTTACAAAATTCAAATTCAGATTTATATATCACCCAATAGCCTTCACAAAATTGTGCTACCTCAAGGGCTGTCCATAAAAGTAGTGACGAAGTTTAGTACTAGCTTAACTCAATAAATCCTTATTCAGGCTTTATCGATTTCGCCACATGTATTAGCAATACCATCCGAATCAATGTAGGGCTATTTCTCCATGATCAAGAAATGCAGTGAACATGCAAAATTGGAATCTTGAAGGCTTCCTACGTTGCTGTCTCGGGAGTTTTACCCCATTGATCTGATGCTAGAGACAAAGGCTATAGTAATGTTACAAAGAAGATCTTTATTGGCTTTCAAGTAGTTTCTTGGTTAGGTAGTGATGAATTTTTCAGAAGGGCTAAGGCGATCATTTTAGTACTTTTCTAAGGGCTTGGGGACATAAAACAACTAAATTCACAAATATCAATGGTTGCATCATCAAGTCATTTAAGTGAGATTTGACTAAAAGGTATGATTCTCTTGCAGCGTGAGAGTGATTTTTAAAAATGAAGCTCTGTTGAGAGTGTTTTTCTTGCATTTTGAGTGATGCAACTCAAGCTTGCTTACAATATGTTGATGTCCCTTGCTTCGATGGCAGGGCTGCAATTTTGCTCCCATATGTTATTTATAGGATTTCATACCTCAAAAGTTTGCTCCCACCGAAAAAATAGGATGTGAAGAGTACAAATTTTCTGTTTGTTTGTCAGTAATTTTGAATATTTAAATGTTAATTGATTTACTA